>CM029012.1:203251854-203679354 GCA_016801055.1 Panax notoginseng | reverse complement strand
GCAGTTAACCAATCGTTTTCAAAAATCACATCAATGCAAGTATTTTCAAAGAGATAAAATTGATAGGTAACGTGAAAGTGTTGATTTGAACAATATTTATAAATAGTGGAGGTAACGAAGGTTTCTCCCAACTAAGTTTAAACAGATATATCAAAGTCTAACTTCTCCGGAGTTAACTTCAAACATTGAACATAACTAGGTGAAATAAAAGAGTGAGTAGAACCGGTATCTAACACGGTATAGACTTCGTTAGAGTTTATGATAAGCTTACTCGTGATAACTTTATTTGGGTTCCTCACTTGTTGGGAAGTCATGACAACCGCTTTCCTTTGAACTACTCAACTTTGACTTGTCTGGGGTAGCATTTGGTGTCATCATTATCGTTGGAATTGACTTTTCTATAGGGCATATTCCACCCTCAACTGCTTCATCGTACTCCTGATTCATGATCTGAAACATCAATCTTCGATCCATATCGAATTGAGATTGACCACTCTGTACAGGGTAACTCAAAACTCGATGTTAGGTTCTTCCAATTGCTGTCCAAAAAGAGAAATGTATATCATCTATTTTAGCCTTTTTTGTAAGACCCCAACTTATTAATGAATAAAATCAAATTTTCTCTAAATATTATTGTGAATAATAAGGGGTTAATTTGATATAATACTTTGGTTATGGGTGAAATGTGCAAATTTTGCAAAATAAGCAAGTGGTTATAAAATATTTATTTTTGGTCGGTGAATATTCGGTTGGTCGTGGAATATTCTTGCTGTCGGAGAATATTCGTACGACGACGCAGCCTTGTGTGGGCCCCATATCGGAAAGCGATTGGATGAAGAAAACGACAAGTATAAGTTGTTTATAAATAACGGCGTAGTTGTTACCGTTAATACTGTTGGAATACCCGGTGGTTAAAATACAGTAGCACACGGTATTGCACCAATTATTGATTCTTACGTAAGAAGGCACTACTCAATAATTGTTACAGTAGTTATTATTCAATATTTTATTTTATTGATTCAATAATTGCTGCGTTGATATTTTATATTATTGTTGTTTCAATAATTGTTGCTGCACAGTATTTTCATTTATCAGATCAATAATTCATATTATTTGAATAATATTATTAGATAATATTATTGGCAATGTCTAGAAAGTTCTGTCTAAGGAGAGGTTTGGTCATCTAATTGCGCGCCAGTAAGGAGAAATCCTTATTGGAAAGCCCCCTCTTTCCTGGGAACGGCCTGGTTGTCATAAATGTGATTCTGTAATATTATTTGTGAATAATTAATTATTGATTCATATGATAAGGAAATATTTATTTTATGTGGATATAAATGAGGGATATATTTTTGTGGTTAAAAATGAAGGAGTTAATGTTGAGGTTTTTGTCAGTATTTTTGTCGGAATGGAGGTATTAAAAATCAGGGTTTTTGAGATAGTTTGCGGGGGTTATAATTTTTAATCCGACCGTTGGATCGTGGTAATTTTTGGATATGTTATACATATATAAGTTGAGTATATGTCCACAAATTTTGAACCGTTAAAAATGAACGTATGATTTATTACGAATTTTACAAGATGACTGGTTCAGAAATTGTTGAATTTTCGGAGTTTATCATTTTGGTGGAAAATTCTAGAATTGGTGGGCCCCACTTGTGGTTGGTGAAGAAATGTGCTGAATTATATTTCAAATGTGGTGGGTGGGAATAGTAGCAGGTAAAGCCATCAGGTTGCAGGTCAAACCTACCAAAATTTTCCTATAAATAGAGGGCTAAGTTAGAATTGAAAATCACACCAGAAACAAGTTTTCTCTCTTTCTCTCTCTAGATTATTGAGTGTATTTTGTGAGTATTTAGATACTTTGAGAGTTTCTATTCATCAGAGCAAGTTTCTTTCAGCCTTATACCGGTATTCCGACCAGAAGTACTGATATTTTGAGGTAAGGGATATTATTTTCTTCTTAAATGATATTATTTTCTTCAATATCATTATGCTGAAATATTGATATGAACTTTTTATCAAATTTGGAACTTTTTGTGTCGGGGTTACTATTCATGTATACGGCACTATTCACGTATACGGCACTATTCACGAATACGGCACTATTCACCGAAAAATAAAATTTTTCCTTTTTGTCCAAGATGTCTATTATGGTTACTATCTTTGATTGTATCCATGTTTTGATCTTTATTTTTGAATTCTGCTTCACAATTGATTATTATGAAGTATTATTGATTTTGGATAAACTGTTATACGAATCCCTACTATTTGTCCTTCTGTCTCATTGGATTCGTTCTCTTTAAGATATTTTTCATCATCCTCAGTCCTAAATGATGATATTACTGAATATCTTTGGCCTGTAGTGCAAAGATGTATAATTACTTGATGAATATCTTTGGCCTGTAGTGCAAAGATGAACAGGTGTTGAGATGAACATGACCGACTGATGATACAAATGAATATCTTTGGCCTGTAGTGCAAAGATGAATATTTGGTTAAAGATGATTATTAATTGATGTTACAGGGATAAAATATTGATGATGGACTTTTAAATCTTAGAAGATAGTAGAATTCTTTCTCTACTTGACTCTTCTAATGGTTTGCTGTTTCCGCTGCAGTTGTTGATCTAAAACTTGTTGTCGATTATATTTTATCAGATTTTTCCCTGTTGAAGACTAACGATAATTTGTTGTATATTATCTTAGTCATAATATTCTTTACTGGGCTAGTTGAGCTCACCCTTTTCCTTTTTATTCCATTTTTCTTCTCAGGAGGTGAGAACATAGCAGGATCTAGTCGGGGTATGGAGTGATGGTTCTAAAAAGATGTTTTAGCAGTCCTCACTATTTCTGTAAAATAGTGTTTGAATAATTGTAATGAGGATTTATTTGAGTGTGGATATTGTCTAGAAGACAATATTTGTATTTAAACTCACAGTATGTGTTGTCGTATTTTGCACGATAATTGTATTATTGAAGTTGTAGTTTGCTTTCTGTACCATGTATTTGGCGCCTCAGAATGGGTGTTGTATACCTATTTTGGGGGCGTCACATTTTTGGATCGGACGTCTCTTTCTACAATATCAATATGTCGTGCGGCTTTTACCCACGCATCCTTCATTCTCACTCGTTCAGTTGTTTCTTCTTTCAGCTGATCCTTGATATTTGAATTCTCAGATTCCAACGTTAATATTCTACACTCTGCCAAAGCGTGATTTTGTTCGAGCATCACATATCGGGTAAGACAATTTTAAATTGTTGCATCCCTTTATTCTACGACCGCTTGCCGTTCTTCAACCTGTTCTTCTAACTCACGAATACGATCTTGCAATTCTACATTTTGATCAAAAATTTCTTCTAATAAATTTTCCTCAGGTTCTTCTTCTTCCTCACTCTCAGCTGCTACCTCTGCGACTAGCTCGGGTGCAACTATTAATTCTTCCCTCACCACATGGATATCTCTAATTCCATCTTCGCCTGATATTACATTATCCTGGTTGGTGATTAGAGGTGTCTCCACGGTCTCATTCACTCCATTGTTGACATTTTCAGCTGTCATTTTCAAATACTGCCACAAAACAAGGGTTAAATAACATATCACATATTATCTCTATACTCTGACCGACCAATTAAATAACAAGTAAACTTTGGTAGGTCATACTAGTGAAGGAATTCTCCGTCTCTCCCCTCCTAGTTCTTATCTCACATCTCAGCCAGGGATCATATCCCTAAGTTCTGATACCAACTGTGACGCCCCCAAAATAGGTATACATCACCTATTCTGAGTCGTCATATACATGGTACAAAATATAAATAATACTTAATTATACAACTGTCGTGTAAAATACGACAAAACATAAGCTGTGAGTTTAAATACAACACATTCTTCTAAACAGGATTCAAACCCAAAATAAGTCCTCGATACATTTATTTTCATAGTGAGGACTACTAATGCTATCCTCTGAACCGTCACTCCGTTCTCCGACTAGTCTCCGCTACGTTTTCATTTCCTGAAGAGAACAATGAAAGTAAAAGGGTGAGCTCAACTAGCCCAGTAAGAAATATTATGACTAAGATAATGTAGAATAAATTATCGTTAGTCTTCAACAGTGTTAAACTGATAAAATATAACAAACATCAAGTTTAACTGCAGCAGAACAAGCAATCCATTAAAAGGGTCAAGTAGAGAATAAAATCTACTATCTTTTATGATTTAAAAGGTTTTTCACCACTTTTATCGCTGGGACTCAGCTTAATAAATAATCCACATCATCCCTGCACTACGACCAAGGATATTCATTAGTATCACAACCACAAATTATCCATGCACTATAGGCCAATGATATTCGTGTATTCATCAATAGTCATGATCATGCCAACAACTGTCCATCAATGCACTACGGCCAATGAGAACGTTTACCACATCATTCATAACATTACGGTCATGATTACACCAAATAATCTTTGGTTATAATCATACCAAGTCCATCTATGCACTACATGCCACAGATGACTTTCAACAAAATATAAACACGAGGATGATGACAATGATATAAGCATTCAATAAAATAAGTTCAAGAATTAATTTATCCAGGAACTAATAACGTCCAAATTGTCAACGTGATACTGCTTTGTAGAGTAAAATTCAAGAATGCTCAGAAGAATATTTTCATGAAAAGATACTGGATGAAGCGCAAATATCAAGGATATTTCACTAATTTTATGGAGTATAAAAGCCAAAACTTTAACCAATTGAGTATAATAAAGAATGAAATAACAAAAGAAATCACCAGGCATGCGATAGACCGCACAGACAGGTTATTCCAACAGAATAATAAATAACAGAACCAGGTCATGCGTAAACGCACCGACAGGATATTCCGACAGAATAAAAAATACTGGAACCAGGTCCGGCGTAAACGCACAGACAGGATATTCCGACAGAATAATAACTAATTGAACCAGGTCCGGCGTAAAACGCACAGACAGGATATTCCAATAGAATAATAAATAAAAGAATAACAGAAGAATTTCACCAAGTATGAGGTAGTCCGCGTATACAGGTTATTCCAACAGAATAATAAAAAATGGAATAACAGAAGTTCTCTTCATGAATACAAAAGAAATAATACCCCTTACGGGTACAACAAATAATATCCCTTACCCTAAAAGAAACTGGATATAAGATTAAAGAAGTAGCAGAATACTTTTCTATAGTTTCTCTATAATTTCTCTCTCTAGAGTTTCAGTGAATTCGTAAGAAATAATGAAGGAATGAGCTTCTATTTATAGGAGAATGGAAAGGATACTATGCAATAAAATATTCTAATAAAATAAAAACTTTTAGATTATATATATATATATATATATATATATATATATATATATATATATATATATATAACATGTGAAGAAAAATATATCACGGGTGAAAACCCCGTGACTCATGTTATTCTTTTCTGCCAAAATTTCAACTTACCTACATATAATAATGAACTAGAAACTCAACCCGTGGCCAACTTTTTCGTCTGACAAAGTCTTGCATAATTGTATATAAATATACCATTATTAACATCTTTTTATATATATATATATATATATATATATATATATATATATATATATATATATATATATATATATATATATATATATAATTTCTACCTGTGGCAACTAGATTCCCACCCACAATCCATTTATATAAAACAAACAACCAACATTAACTATCAACATCCCACTTTTTGACCAAAAATCATACTTTCCCACCAAAATTCACTATCATCAAATATATATATATATATATATATATATATATATATATATATATATATATATATATATATATATATAAATATAAAACAAAAATTGAGATAATTTTTCAACGATTATTTTAAAAATGGTAAATGGGGTTCATAAAATAGGCAAAATTTACATCAAATATTGTGGCAATAATTAAACAAAACTGAGTGACTTCTCACGTAAGCATCAATAATCAAAACCGTGTGCTACTATGTAACTACGCGTATTACTGTACTTTTAGCACCGGGTGTTTCAACAGTTAACAGTAAAACTTCCGCCGTTATTTTCATAAAGTATTTTTGTCGTTTTCTCAATTCGACAATAATTCTGTTGCGGGGTCCACCAATGATTGTAGTGTCGTACGAATATTTCCCAATAAAAAGAATATTTCCCGACCAATCGAATATAATATGACAACTTGCATACTTTACAAAATTTATAAATACTACCCACAACTATAACATTATATCAAAATCACACCATAATATTAAAAATTATTTTGAGAAAAATTAAATATTTATTCATAAAATCTGGGGTCTCACATTAAAGATAAAGAGTTAATTAAAAAAACTATTGTTAATGCTCTAATGAGTTAATATTTACTCCCTTGGCTTGTAAAAAGATACGTCAAATTTAATCGATGAGCACAAGTAGGAGAAATAAAAGAATGGGTAGAACCGGTATCAAATAAAGTATAGACTTCGTTAGAGTTTATGATAAGCTTACCCGTGATGACCTCATTCGGGTTCCTTACTTTCTGGGAGGTCACAACAAACGCTCTCCCTTGCACTACCGGTTTTGACTTTTCTGGGACGGCCTTTGGTGTCTCCATCCTGGCTGAACTTATTTTTGATAAATGACAAAATCAAGCTAAATGACCTTCTCTTCCACAATTATAACATGCTTTAGACGGCATCGCGCAGTTTGGACTGATGTGCCCCTCCCCTTCGCATTTGAATTTTGTATCGACCTTGAATCCGGTACAAAACCCATTTACAAAGCCCCATATCGAATGGCTCCTATTGAACTTCAGGAGTTAAAGTTCCAACTGTAGGAATTGTTAGACATTTGCTTTATTCGTCCTAGTACTTCTCCTTGGGGTGCTCCTGTTCTATTCGTGAAGAAGAAAGATGGAAGTATGCGACTTTGTATTGATTATCGGGAGTTGAATCATGTCACCATAAAAAATAGGTACCCATTACCACGTATTGATGACCTGTTTGACCAATTACAAGGAGCACAATTCTTTTTAAAGATCGATCTTCGTTCTGGATATCATCAGTTGAAGGTTAAAACTGAGGATATTCTAAAGACGGCTTTCAGAACTCGGTACGGGCATTATGAATTCCTAGTCATGTCCTTTGGATTGACTAATGCTCCTGCTGCCTTCATGGATATGATGAACCGGGTATTCAAGGAATATTTAGATCACTTTGTGGTCGTCTTTATTGATGACATCCTTATTTATTCCAAAAGCCGTGAAGATCATGAGCAACACTTGAGGCTGGTACTCCAAAAGCTTCGTGAATACAAGCTTTATGCCAAGTTGAAAAAATGCGAGTTCTGGCTGGAGGAGGTAGCATTCCTTGGGCACGTAGTATCAAGTCGTAGAATATCTGTTGACCCGGCAAAGATTGAAGCTATTCAAAGCTGGGAGCAACCTAAATCAGTGACCGAAGTACGTAGCTTTCTTGGTCTAGCTGGTTATTATCGGAGACTCGTGGAAGGATTTTCTCGAATCGCTATTCCATTAACTCTGCTGACTCGGAAAGATACAAAGTTCGGTTGGAGCGAAGAATGTGAGAAGAGTTTTCAAGAACTCAAGAGAATACTCATTTTAGCACCTGTTTTAACAATACCATTTGGCTCGAAGGGATTTGTCATCTACAGTGATGCTTCGAACAAAGGGTTGGGATGCGTTCTCATGCAACATGAAAAAGTCATAGCCTATGCATCAAGACAACTCAAGGAATATGAGAGGAATTATCCTACTCATGATCTAGAGTTGGCAGCTGTTGTCTTTGCACTTAAAATTTGGAGGCATTACTTGTATGAGGAGAAGGTGAAGATCTTTACAGATCATAAAAGCCTCAAATATTTCTTCACTCAAAAGTAACTCAACACGCGACAACGACGTTGGCTTGAACTGTTGAAAGATTATGATCATACCATTCAATACTATCCTGGAAAAGCAAACGTGGTAGCTGACGCATTGAGTAGAAGATCATATGCAAGTACGAGTGCGATATTGTCAACACAAAGGCCCATTTTGTGTGACTTACAAAAGATGGAGATAGAGTTAAAGACTCCAGGGACCCATGTGATGATGGCGAATATACGAGTAGAACCAACTTTAATCAATAAAATTAAAGCTACTCAAGCTACAGACCTGGAGCTGATACGTATGAGGAAGAAAGTGCAAGAAGGTGCTATACCGGAAGCAAGAATCGATGAAGAAGGAATACTTCGAGTCAACTCCAGACTTTGTGTTCCTAACAACCCTGATTTAAAGTATGAAATTATGATGGAGGCGCACAACACACCGTTTGCAATCCATCATAGCCTATGCATATTCTTTAAATATGGACCGTCAGATTAAAGTAATTAATCTGGACCGTTCATGGATTAGTTACTATGCATTCTATTTTTCTATAAATAGCAGCTCATTCCTTCATTATTTCTTACGAATTCACTGAACTCTAGAGAGAGAAACTATAAAGAGAAACTATAGAAAGAGAGAAGAAAAGTATTCCGCTACTTAACTACTTCCTTATTTCAGTTCTTCTTTAAAACGGTAAGGGGTGTTATTCTTTCTTATTCATGAAGAGAACTTTTGTTATTCCATTTCTTATTATTCTGTTGGAATAACCTGTATACGCGGTCTACCCTATACTTGGTGACATTCTTCTATTATTCTGTTGGAACATCATGTCTGTGTGTTTTACACTGGACCTGGTTCTGTTTTTATTATTATTTTGTTGGAACATCCTGTCTGTGTGATTTACACCGGACCTGGTTCCATTATTTATTATTCTGTCAGAATATCCTGTCTGTGCGTTTACGCCGGACCTGGTTCCATTATTTATTATTCTGTTAGAATAACCTGTCTGTGCGGTCTATCGCATACCGGGTGATTTCTTTTGTTATTCCATTCTTTATTATACTCAGTTGGTTAAGTTTTAACTTCTATACTCCATGAAATTAGTGGAATATCCTTGATAATTGCGTTTCATCCAGTATCTTTTCATGAAAATATTTTTCTAAGCATTCTTGAATTTTACTCCACAAAGCAGTATCATGTTGACAATTTGGACGTTGTTAATTCTTGGATAAATTAATATTTGAACTTGTTTTATTGAATTCTTATATCATTGTCATCATCCTCATGTTTATAAAATATTGAAAGTCATCTGTGGCCTGTAGTGCATAGATGGACTTGGTATGATTATGACCAAGAATTATTCGGTATAATCATAACTGTAATGTTACAAATGATGTGGTAAAAGTCCTCATTGGCCCGTAGTGCATTGATGGACAGTTGTTGGCATGATCATGACCATTAATGAATACACAAATATTCTTAGCCCGTAGTGCATGGATAATTGTGGTCGTGATACTAAAGAGTATCCTTGGCCGTAGTGCTGGGATGATTCGATGATGTGGATTATTTTGTTAAGTGAGTCCCAGCGATAACAGTGTTGAAAAACCTTTTAAATCATAGAAGATAGTATATTTTATTCTCTACTTGACTCTTTTAATAGATTGCTTATTCCGCTGCAGTTAAACTTGATGTTCGTTATATTTTATCAGTTTAACATTGTTGAAGGCTAATGATAATTTATTCTGCATTATCTTAGTCATATTATTTCTTACTGGGCTAGTTGAGCTCACCCTTTCTTTCACTGTTATCTTCAGGAAATGAGAATATAGCTGGGGCGAGTCGGAGAACGGAGTGATGGACCAGATGATAGTATTAGTAGTCCTCAATATTCTGTTAAATAGTGTGACAATAACTGTAATGAGGACTCCTTTTGAGTTTGTATAGTCTCTAGTAGACAATAATTGTATTCAAACTCACAGTTATATTTTGTCGTATTGTACACGACAGTTGTATTAGTAAGTTGTATTTGTATTCTGTACCATGTATCTGACGACCCAAGATGGGTGATGTATACCTAATTTTGGGGGCGTCACAGTTGGTATCAGAGCTTAGGGATATGATCCCTGGCTAGGATGTGAGAATAGAACTAGGAGGGGAGAGACGGGGAATTCCTTCGCTAGTATGACCTACCTAAGTTTACTTGTTATTTAATTAGTCGGTCAGAGTATAGAGATAATATGTGATATGTTAATTAACCCTTATTTTGTAACAGTATTTGAAAATGGCATCTGAAAATATTGAGATAAGCAACGGAGCACAGGAGACCATTGAGTCTCCACAAATCAATAATCAGGACAATGTGCAACAGGATGGCGATAATCCTCCTGTAAACAACAACACTGATCAATTGACGAACGACGATACGTTTAGGAGTTTTTTTGAATTTATGCAACATCAGGCAAAGGCGACTCCTGTTCATAATGTAGGTAAAAATAATGGCAACCCACGGTTGGTCACCGCAAAGCAGTTCAAGGAGCTGGGACCACCGGAGTTTTTGGGAAAGCCAGAACCACTTAAGGCGGAGACGTGGTTAAAGCAGATCACCAAGATATTTTATGTCTTGGGATGCTCAGAGGATTAAAAGGTTCCCTTTGCCACCTTTATGTTGCGTGAAGAGGCAGATTACTGGTGAGAATCTATAAAACGTACCCAGCCTGACGCACTCAAGATGTCTTGGGAGAAATTCCAGGAGCTGTTCAACGACAAGTACTTTCGCGAAAGCATTCGTCACATGAAGGAGGTGGAATTTATCAAGTTGGAGCAAAACAACATGACCGTGTCGCAGTACGAAGCCAAGTTTACCGAGTTGTCCCGATTTGCATCCCACTTGGTTGATAATGAAGAAAGAATGACGTGGATGTTTTTAAGAGGTTTGAAGCCGGAGATACGTCAATATCTTATTTCTCATAAACTGTGTTTGTATTCAGATGTTGTAAATAGGGCTCAGTTAGTAGAGCGCGATAACAAGTCAACATAATCAAAAGAGAGCAGCCGGCAAAATGATAATACCGGTGATAACAGTCATCAAAGCGGTGACAATAAGCATGGAGGGAATCAACATGTCAGAAATGGTAACCACTTCGGTGGTAATCATGACCAAAATAATAAGAATGGACATTTCGAGAAGAGAAGGTTCAACAATGACGTGAAGACGTCGGCACCAGCACCAGTTTTAAAGGAAGAAGAACGACCATCGGTCGTATGTTTCAAATGCAGACAGGAGGGATACATCCGTCCAAACTGTACGCAGCAATCCAAAGTGTGTTTTAATTGCGGAAGAGAAGGTCACCTAGCTCGATTTTGTCGTATGGTGAAGTCAAGTCCAGCTGAGATAGTGATGCCAAAGGATGTCCCAGACAAGCCAAAGCCGGTAGTTTAAGAGAGAGCGTTTTTTTTTCGTGACAAGGAACCTGAATAAAATTATCACGGGTATGTTAGTCATAAACTCTTGTGAAGTCTATACCGTGTTAGATACCGGTTCTACTCACTCTTTTATTTTACCTAGTTGTGTTCAATGTTTCAACTTAACTCCGGAGAAGTTAGACTTTGATTTATCTGTTGAAATTCCGTTGGGAGAAACCTTCGTTACCTCTACTATTTATAAATCTTATTTGATTCAAATCAACACTTTCACGTTACCTGTCGATCGTATCTCTTTGAAAATACTTGCCTTTGATGTGATTTTAGGAATCGATTGGTTAACTACTCATCATGTTTTTTTTGTAAGGTTGTTAGCTTTCATACTCCTAACCAACCTGTTATGCGAATTCAAAGTAACCAAAACACTAAAGTCAATCATTGTCATATCAAGCCATAAGTAAAGAGCCCTGAGCCTTTATCTGGTGACTTCCTTATGTGGAATTCACAGAAGCCAGACTTTCTGTAGGCGACGTCGTGAATGACGATGACAAGTTGATAGGTATCAATGTAACGTGCTATCCAAGTCTTGGATGAGAGTCACAGTTTTGAACGATATTTCTATTGTTAATAAATTTCCTGACGTATTCTTGAAGACTTCTTAGCCTACCCCAGAGCGTGAAATCGAATTTTGTATTGACCCCAATACAAAACCTATTTCTTAAACCCTCAAATATTTCTTCAACTAAAATAAACGTATTATGCGCCAAAGACGTTAGCTCGAGCTGTTGAAGATTACGATCGTACCATTCAATATCATCGTTGAAGTGCGAACGTGGTAGCTGACGCGTTGAGTAGAAGATCGTATGCGAGTGAGATGTTGTTAACACAAAGACCCATTTCGTATAACTTACAAATGATGAAGATAGAGTTAAAGACTCTAGGGACCCACGTGAAGATAACGAATATACGATTAGAATCGACTTTAATATATAAAGTTAAAGTCGCTCAAGCTACATACTCAGAGCTGATGAATGTGAAGAAGAAGGTTCAAGAGTGCGTTATTCTATAAGCAAGAATCAATGAAGAGAGGAAATCTCAACCCTCGATTTAATTGATCCATTTGAAATCCTCGATCGAGTAGGAACTGTGGCTTATAGACTCGTTTTACCGCCAAGTATGTCGCGTGTTCATAACATTTTTAACGTATTGATGTTACGTAAATATGTGGACGACCCGAACCACATTATTGATTTAGAACCGGACGAGATAGCGGATAATTTAACGTATGAAGATGTACCTGTTAAAATCCTGGAATGTATTCAACACTCAAAGGTTATACCTCAAGAGTTAGAATCTGACGAAGCGTCCTCATCTGTTCGGTATACCAGGTACGTACGTAAATTTCGAGGGTGAAATTTCATAAGGAGAGGAGATTGTGAAACCCCAGATTTTATGAATGATTTAATTTTTTTGAAATATTTTTTTAAATATTATGGTGTGAATTTGAGATAATGTTATAGTTGTGGGTAGTATTTATAAATTTTGCAAAGTATGCAAGTTGTTGTATTATATTTGATTGGTCGGAGAATATTATTTTTTGTCGGAGAATATTCGTACGACGACACAATTATTGGTGGACCCCACAACGGAATTATTGTCGGATTGAGAAAATGACAAAAATATTTTATGAAAATAACGGCGAAAGTTTTACCGTTAATACTGTTGAACTACTCGGTAGTAAAAGTACAGTAATACGTGTGGTTGCATAGTAGCATACGGTATTGATTATTGAGGCTTACGTGATTAGTCACTCAGTTTGATTCAATTATTGTCAATTAATAATATGAATTATTTAGCGATAATGAAGTTTTGTTTTATTCGTATTATTAACCTAATAAAACAGAAACATCTTTTTATATAAAACAGAATACTTTATTAAAGTTATTCTATAAATAAAATATATTATATTTTATTTAAAAGATTTTTCTTTAAATATGGACCGTTAGATTAAAGTAAATCAATCTGGACCGTTCATGGATTAGTTACTATGCATTCCATTTTCCTATAAATAGAAGCTCATTCCTTCATTATTTTCTTACGAATTCACTGAACTCTAGAGAGAGAAACTATAGAGAGAAACTATAAAGAGAAAACAAAAAGTATTATGCTACTGCACTACTCCTATATCCAGTACTCTTCTTCTTAAGGTAAGGGATATTATTTGTTGTACTCGTAAGGGATATTATTTCTTTTGTATTCATGAAGAGAACTTCTGTTATTCCATTATTTATTATTCTGTTGGAATAACCTGTATACGCGGTCTATCCTATACTTGGTGACATTCTTCTATTATTCTGTTGGAACATCATGTCTGTGTGTTTTACACCGGACCTGGTTCCGTCTTAATTATTATTCTGTTGGAACATCCTGTCTGTGTGTTTTACACCGGACCTGATTCCGTCTTTATTATTATTCTGTTGGAACATCCTGTCTGTGTATTTTACACCGGACCTAGTTCCGTCTTTATTATTATTCTGTTGGAATATCCTGTCTGTGCGTTTTACGCCGGACCTGATTCCATTATTTATTATTCTGTTGGAATAACCTGTATGTGCGGTCTATCGCATGCATGGTGATTTCTTTTGTTATTCCATTCTTTATTATACTCAGTTGGTTAAAACTTTGACTTCTATACTCCATAAAATTAGTGGAATATCTTTGATATTTGCGCTTCATCTAGTATCTTTTCATGGAAATATTCTTCTAAGAATTCTTGAATTTTACTCCACAAAGCAATGTCATATTGACAATTTGGACGTTGTTAATTCCTGGATAAATTAATTCTTGAACTTGTTTTATTGAATTCTTATATCATTGTCATCATCCTCATGTTTATATTTTGTTGAAAGTCATCTATGGCCTGTAGTGCATAGATGGACTTGGTATGATTATGACCAGGGATTAATCAGTGTAATCATGACCATAATATTATAAATGATGTGGAAAAAAATCCTCATTGGCCCGTAGTGCATTGATGGACAGTTTTGATATAATTATGGCTATGGATTCTCTTTGGCCGTAGTGCAGAGATGAATTGTTTTATGGCATGATCAGGACCGTTGATGAAAACATGATTATCTTTAGCCGTAGTGCATAGATAATTCGTGGTCGTGATACTAAAGAATATCCTTGGCCGTAGTGCAGGGGTGATTCGATGATGTGGATTATTTATTAAGCTGAGTCCCAGCGATAAAAGTCATGAAAAACCTTTTAAATCATAAAAGATAGTAGATTTTATTCTCTACTTGACTCTTTTAATGGATTACTTGATCCACTGCAGTTAAACTTGATGTCTATTGTATTTTATCAGTTTAACATTGTTGAAGACTAATGATAATTTATTCTGCATTATCTTAGTCATAATATTTCTTACTGAGCTAGTTGAGCTCACCCTTTCTTTCACGGTTCTCTTCAGGAAATGAGAATATAGCTGGGGCGAGTCGGAGAACGGAGTGATGGACCAGATGGTAGTATTAGTAGTCCTCACTATTCTGTTAAATAGCGTGACAATAATTATAATGAGGACTCCTTTTGAATTTGTATAATCTCTAGTAGACAATAATTGTATTCAAACTCACAGTTATGTTTTGTCGTAATGTACACGACAGTTGTATAATTAAGCTTTATTTGAATTCTGTACCATGTATCTGGCGACCCAAGATGGGTGATGTATACCTAATTTTGGGGGCGTCACAATTTTATTAAAAAAAAAATTCAGGGTCTTACAATAAGCTCACAATATTAACAACCAAATCATTCCCAAGAAAGAAAAGACTTTCCGATAAGGATTTATCCTTATTAGAGCGCAATTAGGTGGCCAAACCCCTTCCTCAACAGAACTTTCTAGACATTATCAATAATACAAATAATAATATGAATAACTTTTTCGTCTCAATTATTGATTTAATAATATAAAATATTGTGATAATAATTGAATCAATAATGTGAGATATTATACAATAATTATTGTGTCAATAATTGAATAAAACTGAGTGACTTTTCACGTAAGCATCAATAATCAAAGATACTATACAATACCGTGTGCTACTATGTAACCACGCGTATTACTGTACTTTTATCTTTGGTTATTTTAACAGTTAACGGTAAAACTTTTGCTGTTATTTTTATAAAAAGTTATTTCTGTCGTTTTCTAACTCTGACAGTAATTTCGTTGTGGGGTCCACCAATGATTTTGTCGTCGTACGAATATTTCCTGATAAAATGAATATTTTCCGACCAAACGAATATTTTATGACAACTTGCTTACTTTGTAAAATTTATAAATATTACCTACAACTATAACATTATATCAAATCCACACTTTATTATTCAAAATAACATTTAGAGGGAAAAAAAATTAATTTTTATTCATAAAAGTTGGGGTCTTACACATTTAACTTGAGACTACCTGATAAAATAGTAATAAAGACTTTTTATCCTGGAACGGAGGGAGTATGAGTTTAGATATTCTAGCTTATGACCTCATGTATTCATCAAGTTAGAATTAATTTGATTATTTTATATGTAATTAATTCATGTTCATAACTATATATCTTAATTTAAGATTCTAGAACATGATATGATATATTATTAGGATTTTTATGTTATTACATGTAAATTATTAAATAATGTTAATTTTCAAACTTGATTAATGTTGTTAAAAAAATTGAATTTGATCATAATAATTTACATGTATGCGTAACTTTTTTATTGTTAAAATTAATAATTAGCCCAACGGAGGGTTATTAATTGAAACAATTAAAGATTAAATAAAGTCACATAATGTTACATTTAATAAATGAATATTTTAATTTTACCCAACGTAAAAATTAGAATAAAAATTTATTAAATGAAATTTTATTGCATAAGTGACATGTTTATTTTGTTTTCTGCCCAACGGTGATGCGTGGATAGATGTGTTGTGCATTACAAGTTGATTATCTTATTTATGTGGTCTCTATTCTTTATGAAATTATTGGGATTACATATTGTATTAATTTAATCATATTATTTATGGGTTTGGTAATTATGTGACCCATAAATATTATTACTAATATTAATTTGGTATAATGGACCCTAGGGTTTCATAATCTTGATGGACGATTTTAACTCTTAGCTATTTTATAAATAAAACAGTTAGGGTTTGATCACAGTTGTCGTCTCAAGAAATTTATACACACCTACACATCCATTATAAGATTAAGAGAGACAATTGAAAACCTTCACCCTTAAGCCCAGCCGATATAATTTATTTAACCTAAATTCGTACGTTCAGAAGGAAATTTAAAACCTGTCATGCTACTGAGAATTTTCCTTCTTTGGGACTGGTTGCATAATTGAGTTATGTTTGATTCTTTTCTTTGGGACTGTTGAGAATTTTCAACTTCTTTTTTTTTTTTTCATTTTTATTCCTTTCCCTCGACCGTTTATTCATACCCTTTTATTTTTTTTACGAGCCTTGTGGATAACACAAGCATATATGACAGTACTGACACTGCATCCAGCCATCTCAAAATAATTTGATTAATACCAAGATTATCAAGATATGCATCAAACACATAACTAATAACTTAAAAGAGCTTGTCAAGATATGAAACAAACCTTTCAGAGTTGGACTTTTTATTACTATTCTGAAAATGGAGATAAACACCGCCGAAAGCAGCAACGAACATTATTGGGAATGTGAATTGGACAATAATGGATATTAATTAGCTCAAGCTTAGTGTTAAAATAGTTAAGTAAGCTTATAAACAAATTATAAATCAAATTTTGGCTTGAAGATAAACTAGATGCTTAATTAGTAGCTAATATATTATTTAAGTAATATTTATAAAGGAACAAAAGAGAAAAAAAAATTTGTGCAACAAATAGGAGGTAAGTAAACCCCCACCGCTTGCCTCAATGGTTTAAGAGATCAAAGAACATGAGATCAGCCGTAAATCAGAAGGTCCTGAGTTGGATAGGGGCCACGGACTGCGGGTATAAATCTGTTTCGGAAGTTTTGTTTGGAGTGGGAAGACTGATCATAAAGCTGAGAAACTCCTTATATCAAAAAAATAATAATATTAATAATGGGACGTAGATAAGGTATTCTAAACTGTCGTTAGGGTATATTATCTACAATAACCATACACATTTAAAGGAACCCAACACTTATGTTGTGGCCGAAGTTAAATGCAACTTCCTATATATGTTGGGATTGAAACTCAAGGACGGCTTAAGGATTTTTCTTATGTCACGTACAACCGAATCTCAGAAATTATAGAGTTGTCATTAATCATCTATTGTGGGTGGGAATCGAACTCTAGCATTAAGGAGGTAAACAACCCATGGGATAAAACACAAATTGAAATTAAGTCCTAAATTGCAAATTGGAGGGAAAAAATCTACTCCTAATTAAGCTATATATTGGTCTCCATATGAGAAAAGATACATGATAAAATGAAAGTGGAGACAAAGTTAGAAAAGGATAAAAAAAAACTTTCTAATTTTATTTTAAAAAATTAATATTTTTACATAATTCTTCTCACGTGAACTTATGTAATTGAATCATTACATAAATTGTATTTATAGTAAGATAAGTAAGATATTGTGCGGGTTTAGCGATATTATCAAATTGCTATTGTATCCTATCATAAAAAAGAAGAAGATATATATGCTTACACGTTAGAACAATTTATATGGATGTTTATTAAAAGAAAGTCAAATTACTCGACTAATGTTGCCATTCATGATCAGGAAGAGTCGAGTCCTTATATAGTTTCAGAGTTTGTAGATTGTTTTAACAAAATAAATCTTGATAGCTAGAAATGGTAAAAGAATAAAAATTAAAAATTGAGGTGAAGATATGGCCGGTGGGATAGCCCCACCCCCCACTATCCACTATCCACTATCCGCTATCATATAAGAAAATTGGAAGTAGATTTAGATGCATTAGATCAACATTACTTAACAAGATCATATTAAAGCTCAGTTGACCATGTGTACACTATCCATGAGGGATCTAGACTGACTGCATCACTTTAATTAATAAGGAATTATACAACTTCAGTTTATTATTCTCATCCTATATGATAATAAGTTCAAGAATTGAGAATCAAGTGCAGTAGAGTTGACTTTTGGATTTGCAAGTACACTATAGTCTATATGTGATAGTGCAGCTAAATTTGAAAGCACAAATTTACAACACTGTTTACATGCGTTTAAGGACCAATATTCCAAACCCAATGCCGAGGAACGTGGCAACCGAAACTCCGAAAATTCCTACAAGAATCCCAGGGACAACCAAAGAGCCCCATCCTTTGGCCGTGGCCATTCCACATGCTGTTGTAGGACCTCCAATATTAGCATTGGATGCTAAAAGTAACAGCTTCAGGTCCAATCGGAATAGCTTTCCCATCCCAAGGATCACAAGCAGGTGGACAGTAACTTGAATTAAAGCAAATATGAAGATACTAGGTGCTGTGTTGATTACATTCCTGATACTCCCACTGGCACCCACCACAGCAAAAAATACCTGTTTTGAAGAAATGAAACACATGAAACCCAACCAATATTCTATTTGGTAGAATACTAGCAAATTAACCAAGAAAAATATTATCACAAAATATATGGAGTGAATTCATAATGTATAGATAAGATGCTAGCATTGTAAAAATATCCGACAGGAGGTGGTGTCGAAGAAGGTTTTCTTTAAATACTTGGGACCGATACTGCATAAGATAAAAGGGAGATGTTGATGAGAATGTAAGCCACATGATTAGAACATGTGTATGACGTTGGAGTCGTGCTTCGAGGGTGCTAGGCAATTGAAAAATCCCGACCAAGTTGAAGGAAAATTTACATTGGGTGGGGAGTGAGACTAGCATGTTATATGGAGCTGGTTGTTAGGCGACCAAAAAGCAACATTAATGTTAGTTAAGAGTTGCTGATATGAGACTATTAAAGTGGATATACTCCAAAACGAGGATACTCACAAAAAGGTTGACTTTAGAGTTACCGTATATTCTTATTGACATATCAAATTATTCACACTCCCTAATGTGGTATTTTTATTTACGTATCTTTTAACTTAATATTGGATGTTCAAACATTATAGTAGTATTAGATTATTTTTAGAATATGGACTTAAAAAACTTCTATGATACTTGTGTTTATTGCATTTAAATTCCAAGAGAATGTTAAACTATAATCACTCGTATAAAGTTACTCTCGAGTATCTCGTTTTAGCTTATATAACATACCTTGTTGCCATATAGGTTGCTCGAACCTAAACAAACCATGTAACATTGGTTGAGTTAGCATCAATTGAGGAGAATACGAGCAAAATCAGTTGAGATGGTTTAGTTATTTCCAATATCTGCCATTGGATGCACCAGTGATGTAACATCCCAGTTTCACATCGAAAGATATGGAAAAAATGTATTTGTGTATAAAGAATTAAATTATTAACAATAGTACATTCAGTCATGACCTTTTGGGTGAGCATGTGGTGGGTTAAAAAAATCTAAGAAGATACTATTGGGACAACGGTTTAAGGCCTTATTTGGATGGATCCGATTAGATTCGGACTCGGGATTTGACCCGAGTTTTTTCATATGGTATCAGAGCGACTCTCAAAAGCTCGGGTCGGGTTATTCGATCGGGTTGTCATAGGTGGCCACGATGGAGAGAGGGATGTCCGGAGGTGGGGACACGAAGCCAGTTAATATTACCCACAATGACTAAAGAGGTAATGATATGTAGACCGTGTATATGACATCGAAAGATATGAAAAAAAATTATTTGTGTATAAGGAATTAAATTACTAACAATAGTACCTTTCAGTCATGATCTTTTGGAGGAGCCTGTGGTGGACTAAGATGATCTAAAAAAATATTATCAAACTAATGATTTAAAATCTTATTTAAATAAATTTGATTTAATTTAGACTCGAGATCTTATCCGAAATTTATTTCCGACAAAAAGATTGATTTCATTGCACCGCCAAATGATACCCCAGCTGAGAGTTGAGAGAGCAGCCAGCAGCCCAGCACTACTAAAATTATGGTAGGACTTTTGCTCATAAAGACTACAGCCAGTACACTTTGAAAGATATCTCCACGATCCTTATCTTATTTGGTGGCCACATGAGATTGACACCTACCAAAGAACTCAAAAAAAAAATGTCAAAGATATTGTACCACCACCAAAAAACAAATATTTAATTTTAATAGTTACTAAAAAATAATTAATAGTTAATATTAGCGAACAAAAATTATTTAGCCGAATTTTATTTTTATTTTTATGGTCTTATAAATTTTAATGCCAGCTTATTATTTTTCTACAATAATTTTATTCTATAGTCTTTAATTATTTAGTCATACAATACTTTTAACTTAAAAAATATAGAATTTTACCTGTTGACTCTAAATGACTAAATATTAAAAATATAGGAAAAATATTGTGATTACATAATAATTAATATATGAGACATTTAGTTAATTAATGTAAATAATTATGACTTATATACTGTGAATAAAATTTAGTTAATTTTTAAAACTAAAAGTCATAATGATAACTTATTATTCTACAATAATTTTATTTCTAAATAACTATATATTAAAAATATAGAAAAAAAATATTATGATAAAATAATAATTAATATTAAAAAGTGCAATATATATTAAAAAAAAATTATTAATGATTAAACTTTAATAATTTTTACTTAATCAATGTTAGAAACAAATCTCACTTCTATATAGTTATTAAAATTTAAGTTACCATTAAAAAAAACATGATGGTAGCTTATTAATTTAAAATAATTTTATTTCATATAGAATTCCTTAAACACCAAAATTTAGGTTTTTAGAACTCTAAATAACTATGTATAAATTAGAAAGATTAAAAATAAATATTAAATATTAAATTTAAAAACTATACAAGCTGAATATTAAATTAAAAATAGCAAAAAATAAATGTATTATTACCATTTAATTACAATTCTTTGATAATTGTTTATTTGAGCAAAGTTTATAGTCATTCTACAATAAATTAAATAAAATTTGAAAAAAATAGTTTATAATCATTATATATAGAATAAATAAGAAATTAAAAATAAATCTGCGGAGCACGGTTACTTATCTAGTATTTATTCAAAATTAACATCCCATGATCTAAGTTGCTTACAGCACAAATGTAAAATGTTATTTGAAAATGGATGAGGAAGTTCTAGTAGTCCTACTTCTTACTACTTCTCACTCTGTCTCGTGGCTTGAAAACCTGATATGATCGAATTTTAAAATTAATAATTAATATTTAGTTATAATAATTATTTATATATATTCTTTAAATTTAAAATAATAAGTAATATTCTATTTGTTTCAATTTATAAGTTTATTATTGACTTTTTAAAAGTTAATTTTAAATTTTAAATTGGGATAAATTTATTTTATTCATGTCAATATAATTATGAATAACATTAATTACCTTAAAAGTACGGCTAGTTGTAATATTTATTATTTTTAAAATTTAAATTAATAATATTAATTTTAAATATAAAAATATTTTAAATTAACTTTTATAAAATTAATAATAATGATCTTATAATTCGAAACGAAACAGAAGGATTATTCTCAAATACTAGTTTTAATTAAATATATTTTGAGTCGTTGGAAGTACTTAAATAGCACACATAAGAGACTAAAATATCTATTTTTTGCCCTAAAAAATGTGTCGTATAAAAAAAATATTTATTTATTTATTTAATATTTCATTCCTCCTTTTTGTTAAATACTGGAGTAGTATTTTTGAGTGTGATATATCCGTGACACAAAAATGACCTTTTCTCCTTACACGACAAATGCTAATGGAACATTTGGCCCACATGAATTGTTATTATAGTCTGGTAAAGCAAAACCGCCTAAAATCCCATTAATCTCCGTACGTGGCCATGTTCCCTTCACTAGTTAAGCTGTACCATATCTTCACAAGTCAAAAACACTGTTATTTTTAGCAGCATCCTTATTCCTTTCTTCAACAAAAAACACTTCATGTTCACAATATCAATTCATTTCTCAAAACCCACAAATTTCCTTGTAAGTCTTTTCAACTTTTATATCAATCTGCTTCACTTCTCTATATACTTTCCCTTTTCAATAATTGAAGAATCTCCATCACAAGATGCTTGCTTGCTTTCTAGTATAGCTTTATTTTCCATCCAATTCTCATTTTCACAACCCTTCAAAAACAAAGCCTAGCAATGCCCACTAGAGTCCTTCAATTTCTCTTTCTAATTTTCTCTTTCTTCTATATCTCAGCAGCTTTTACACCACCAGACAACTATCTTGTTAACTGTGGATCAAACACAAACGCCACTGTTGATAACAGACAATTTGTGGGTGATTTGAAGAAATCCGGTTCTGTTTATTTAACTGCAGGTAAATCGATTTCTCTCACAAACCCATCTTTAAATTCAGCTCTGATTTATAATACAGCCAGGGCTTTCACAAGTGCTTCAGGCTATACATTCAATATCAAGAAAACTGGAACCCATTTGGTACGTCTCCATTTTTCTCCATTTAGTGCTCAGAATTTTAATCTTCGTAATGCCAATTTCAGTGTTTCGGCTAATGGGTTTTCGCTTTTGAGCTATTTTAGTACTGGGGTGACTGTTTTGAAAGAGTTTGTATTGATGATAGATAAGGTAGAATTTGAATTATTGTTTTTGCCCAATGGGAATTCTGGTCTCGGATTTGTTTGTGCAATTGAAGTGTTTTCAGCTCCCAATGATTTTATTCTTGAAAACGGAGCAAAATTTATTGGTTCCAATGGAATTCAAGAGTTTAAAGATCTTCCTTCTCAAGTTTTAGAAACTGTTCATAGGATAAATGTTGGAGGCTTAAAGTTGACGCCTTTCAATGATACCCTTTGGAGGACTTGGGTTCCTGACGAGGAATTTCTAGTTCTTAAGTCATCTGCCAAAAGGGCAAGTTCTACACATGTCCCAAATTATCAAAAGGGTGGTGCTAGCAGGGAGATTGCTCCTGATAATGTCTACATGACTGCACAGCAAATGAATAGGGAAAACTTATCAGGGATCTCTCTGTTCAATGTAACATGGGATTTTCCAGTGGAAAAGGGGTTTCGTCGACACTTTGTTCGCTTGCACTTCTGTGACATTGTTAGTCTTGCGCTTAATCAGTTGTACTTTGATGTATACATTAATGGGCTTATTGCATATAAAGATCTTGATCTGTCTACGCTTACATTCCATTTGCTTTCATCTCCTTTCTACATTGATTTTGTTGTGGATTCTGATAATTCGGGGATTGTTCGTGTCAGTGTTGGTCCTTCGGATCTGAGTAGTCCTCTAAGAAAGAATGCTATGCTGAATGGGGTAGAGATCATGAAGATGGTAAACTTTGTGGGTTTACAGGCTGAGTCTAAAAAGAGAAGTATCTGGATATTGGTGGGTTCTGTTGTTGGAGGACTTGTTGGGATATGTTTAGCAATACTTGCAGTTTTGGTTGTCTTGAGGCGTAGAACGAGAAAACCAAAACCAAAACCTGCACCTGCGGAAAGTATGGGTTGGACACCTCTACGTGGTTATGGAGGCAGTTCACTTAGTAAACAGTCTATTGGGACAACCTTTACATCTCAAGGCCCAAATGGATCTCTTAGCTTGAAGATTCCTTTTGCTGAATTACAACAGGGAACAAATAATTTTGACAAGAGTCTGATTATTGGCTCTGGTGGATTTGGTATGGTTTATAAAGGGGTTCTTAAAGACACCACGAAGGTTGCTGTGAAGCGAGGTGTACCTGGTTCCAGGCAAGGGCTGCCGGAATTTCAGACTGAAATAACAGTTTTATCAAAAATTCGACACCGGCATCTTGTTTCACTTGTTGGTTATTGTGAAGAACAATCGGAAATGATACTTGTTTATGAATATATGGAGAAAGGACCGCTAAAAAACCATTTATATGGTTCAGGGTTAACACCTTTGTCATGGAAGCAGAGGCTTGAAATATGCATAGGCGCCGCAAGAGGTCTGCACTATCTTCATACCGGTTCAGCACAAGGGATTATCCATCGCGACATTAAATCAACCAATATATTGCTTGATGAAAATTATGTTGCTAAAGTTGCTGATTTTGGTCTCTCAAGGTCTGGCCCATGTCTCGAGGAGACTCATGTTAGCACCGGTGTGAAGGGTAGTTTTGGGTATCTGGATCCAGAGTACTTTCGTAGGCAGCAACTAACAGATAAGTCCGATATTTATTCTTTTGGGGTTGTGCTTTTCGAAGTTCTTTGTGCTCGACCGGCTGTTGATCCATTATTGACCAGGGAGCAGGTAAATTTGGCCGAGTGGGCAATGGAATGGCATAAGAAGGGTAAGCTTGCACAAATTATAGATCCAAATCTCATGGGAAAGATAAATTCAAGCTCCTTGAAAAAAATTGGGGAAACAGCAGAGAAATGTCTGGCAGAATATGGTGTTGATAGGCCAACAATGGGTGATGTGTTGTGGAATTTGGAATATGCACTTCAGCTCCAAGAAACTGGAAGTCCAAGAGAACCACATCATGATAGTGATATCACTGCACAGGAGATCCTACAACCTGGAGTTGTTCCCGGAGTACACTCTTGCGACACTAGGATCGAGGGTGATAAATGTGAGGCTACTTCAGAAATGACATCAGGCGAAGTTTTTTCTCAATTGGTGACCAACCAAGGTAGATAATTTATAGTTTCATACCGCATAATAAGCTGTCCTCACTATATGTCAACTCATAGTTCTAAAGATCGGCTATAGAACAATCTGATAAATGTCTTGGACAAATCTCGACTAGATGTCATATGCTAATGTTGTTAGTATTGCCCAGTATGTTGTCCATCTAATTATAAACTGCATAAACGAAACTATATAAGACCTTGTAATTTTGTTATACTTGTGCATATTAGTTTGTCGTAAATTTGATCATTCCAGGGTAGAATTAAGACTTGCAAATTTGGATTTTGCCATAATCATCTGCTCTTTCTTCTGTTAATATACAGTGTTACATCCTCTGTGTTGGCATTATCAGAAAACATAACCTTGCCATACAAAGTCAATCCCCTGGATCAATCACAAAGATATGTTAACTTGTAGGGAGCTGGCTGGCTTTGTTTCATATTTTATCCAATTTCACAAGGACCTTCTTTGACCTCTAATGACCAATACTCCGTCAATGCCCTTCTAATTTTTTATTTTATTTTTTTTTGCACCAAAAATAAAAAATAAGAAAAATCCCAAATTTTCAACAAGGGACTCACTCGCCTGTGAATATGAAAAAGAAACTCGAGTATAAACTGGTTCCATAAAGTTTTATTTTTTGCATAATTTTATTATTTTTCTTTTCCTAGTGGGATTTGAATCACACTTTTTTGTGGTACTGATAAGTTATGGGCAATTAATTATGTTCTTAAAGGGTTCTTCAGACTTGGGAAATATACAACAGTGCATATTAATTCGCTACACATGTAATGTTGACACGAATTCGTCTAATACACCCCTAAATATAAATAGGGTGATAAAAAAAAATTGGTATGTTTACTATTTTGTCCTTGGATTTGACTTAAAAATGTAACTTATGTTTAGACCTTTCAATTTGACTTTTTAGACTTCTCACTCTTGGCCATATCCCGTAGGGAGAGAGAGAGAGTTAATAATTGGACTTGAACCATTGAACATGACTGTTCAATGTTAATAATTTTATAAATTATTTTAAAAATATTATTAATTATAATTTAAATAAATTATGTTAAATTTAAATTAATTTTTTTAAAAAAATAAAATTAATTAATCTTATACTATAGTAGTAATTCGGAATGAAAGGAGTATATATTTTGGGTGATTATAGAATTAACTTTTCCAAGGCAATAATTGCATTTTCTGAACAAATGTAATGTTTGTCATGCTATATTACGGGGTCCTATCCTAGTGTTGGTTATTAATTTCAAGAATACCAAAACGAAGAATTTTTAATTTTTTAAATTAATTTATTAAATTAATTTTTATTTTTAAATTGGGTCATTCCGTTAAATAAAATGATCGGCGCTAATTTTTTATCTACAATTCCTGTTTTTTTACTATGAATAAACCTATCAGATTCTAGGGTCAATAATTGATGTTTTGCTTCTACTACTTTGATTTTACCTACTGTAGAATACGGCGGCGGCTATGGCGATTTCGGCGACGGCCGTGACGACGACAACTACTCTGGCATTAGGACTTGCTGTCTCCATCCAGAATTCGGCACTGCCGCTGACGAAGACGTCAACGAGTTTAGTACTGAGCTTATGGATATAGATGCCTTGAACAACATTTGCGCCGGAGCTGAAGAAGAGGGAGAGCATAGGATAGATGAGAATGGGAGTGAAGAGATATTTTATCTATAATAACGGATTTACTCTTCTGCAGCAAGAGGACGCAAGTGGAATTTCCATGTCAAATTTTTTTTTTTCACGTCTACTCAGCGGCTCGTAGATACAAAATTATCGTCTGATAATATTTTTTAACGGAATGATCCAATTTAAAAATAAAAATTAATTTAATAAATTAATTTAAAAAATTAAAAATTCACTCAAATATTTAATAAAACGTGTCAATTTAAATGGCTAAATTCTAAATCATTAATTTTGCCTTTTAAGAATTATGAGGTTGGATGGGTGAGGTGGGCCATCGCTAATTTTGGAGGCACTAATGCTGATTGATTGTACTCAATAATGCATGTATGTAACGAAACAATTTTATTTGAAAATATCAACTCCCAATAAGGATATTACTGTCATTTACGTAGTGAAGTAATCGGCGTCAGTGATGGGGATCACGGATGTAAGTTGTAACCGGTATCCGTGATCCAATCGGCGTTAGGCCGTCAGCCCACATCTTTATATTAAAGCGTATATATAAATATAAATTTAAACTATTCAGATAATCTCTTAATATAAATATGTGAGAGATTAAAATAAAATATGGCTATAGATGCAATCAGGGACGGATCTAATAATTCTTCTCAGTAGGAGTAGATTTTAACTCTCCTTTTTTAAATTAAATAAATAAAACTTGAATTAATCAATAATAATATTTATAAATTACAATAAATATTCATAATCTAAACTAAAAAATAAATTTTAAATAAAAAATATTTAGACATAATTTATAAACTTACTTCTGTTAGTTGTCATAGTTCAATTTGAATGAATCTCCAAATACTTAAAACCTCAAACCAAATTTATTTTCTATATTCAAATAAAATCATAAATTAATTTTAAAGCATAAACTAGTTTTGATATTTTTTTACAAGTTTCAAATAAGTTTTACTTTAAATAAGATAAATAAATCATCCAAAATTTATACTAATAACACAAAAAATTATAAAGAGTCCATTATTTAGATGCATGGAAGTAAAGTGATTATAACAACTAAATATGAGGGACTGCTAAAGATTCATACTAATTTTTCATTATAAAATAAGACAAAATCATTATAAGTTATCACAATAAAAAAACATAAACTATTCAATCAAAATGATCTTATTTTCAATTGAAGATTAAACAACCTAAATCAATAACAATTTTTTTTTAATTTAAATCAAACAATTCCTCACAGTTCACACGCTGATAAACATTCAATATAAAAAGCTATATAAAAAATACTTATAAAATTTCACCAAGTTTTAAAACTAAATTTTTTTTGTATTTTCATACAAAATTGATTTATGAATTTTTTTTATTTCCTCTAAATTTAACTCTTTCATTAATTTATCATTTAAATTTATTAATTTATATATCTATCTGCCCCTATTCTTATAAAAAAAAATAAAAAAATTAAGCGGAGGCAGCTGCGCATTTCCGTAATTTTACCCAATCAGTACCCCAATTTTTTAAATTTCCCTGTTACTATTACGAAACCTTTGTTTTGAAAATTATTCGAACCATTGCCGACTCTCCGTACATATCTCTAAGGCTTATTCTTTTTCCGCCGAACTCAAACAAATTTCAAGTTATAAAGGGATTTTTTTTCTTGCAGAAAATTGAAGGAATCGAGACAATGAAGTATTCACCGGTTCGAAAGTACGATTAACGATGACGATGGGGATAGAAATTTATTGACGTTGTTGATGATAATGATTGGGTTCGATTGCTCCATTTTGAAATTGAATCGTTTCAATTTCAAATAGTAGTACCCTCCATATATATATAGTGTTAGGGTTTCTGGATCGAACCCTAGAGAGGATAGAGAGGGAGAAGCAGTGTGTGTGAAGATGACGGAGGTGATCCTCCATATTTACGACGTTACGAATAGTGGTTCAGATAAGACTAACAATACAATTGTTCAGATCAACAAGATCTTCAAAGACGGTATTGGTCTTGGTGGCATCTTCCACAGCGCCGTACAGGTATTTCTGCCCCCCCCTCTATCTGTGTATAGCTATCTCTATCTGTATGTATGTAAGTAGTAATGTTATTTGGAATTTGACAATTTTTTACTCTTGACGAGATCTAGGGTTTTAGGTTCGGTGATAAGCATAGGGGAAAGAGTAAACCATGTAATACATTCAGCACAAGTGTTTTTAACTAATTGATACTTGTTGTGAATGTATTATATGGTTTATTTGATTCTTACAGACATTCGTCAACAAGTTTCATCATCTTTGTGCTTGCAATGATAATGAAGAAGTGCTGAAACTTTTTATTGATATGAATTGCTGAAATTTAGTAAAAGTTTTATATTATATTAAGAAAACTAAATTCTTGTGATTCATTCGCGTGTCCTGCAAATTCTTTTGATAGCTTTCCATTCATTTATGGAGGCATATTATATAATCCTATTATATTCATTTTTAACAATCCTTACAGGATATATTCATGGCTACTGAACTTCATTGTTGAACTTTAATTTATTGTGAGTTTTTTTATTCTAAAACAATTTAAACACACAATTGAGGTACATAGTAAGTGATCTCTCTCTCTCTCTCTCTCTCTCTCTCCATTCTTTTACTATATATATTCTGATAAAATAAAAGAGGCATTTATGATTTACCGTTGAAACAAATTTCAGTTAATCATTGTCAAAGGGGCCGAATGGATTTGCCAAGAATTTCATCCCTTGTGTGCTGCTTGGTATGTTGAATAGCTACCTCCTGTTAAAATTAATTAATTTTCTCCCACTAAGGAACAATTCAAGAAGTGGTAGGTTCTATTTCCTATGATACTGGTCCATTGACTGTATGTTTTAGATTTCTATTTCCAAGAAATGTTATACTTCTAAGGCTGCTAGGAATTTGATGGAGCCTGCGAATAGCTCAAGAAAGAACATGATGAAAGAAGTGAGAAATTTGTGAACTTGGCTCAACTTCAAAGGAAATCTAACTAGAAAGATATCATAACTGTTATTGGGTCTTCTTGTGTTATTTTGGGATATGGAAGGAAGTCACTATAGTGGAATCTTTTGGTCTTTCCACAGTCACTAAACGGGTCTTTAGTACTTTTTCAAAGTTAAGTCTTTTATCTTTCTATTGAGTATTTAATGTGCAGTCGAAGTATAGGAACAATGTCTTCCTTGATTGATCTAAGTCTAGTAAGTTCTAAAGCATGTAAAAGCAATCCTAGTTTTTATCTGAACTTTGAAGCCAGAATTGAATGAGTTAAAACTATTATCCAGTTTATCTCCAGAATTTATTAGCATGATTTTCTAGGATCGGGTCTTGTAAATGCAATCCTAGTTTTCATTTGAAGCCAGAGTTAAAAATGCTCTTTCTCTTTCGTGCTGTCGGTACATTGTAATGCTCTTTAAAGCACCATCTTTCTTCATATGATCATATATGACTCCTAGAACTTATTTTTACTTCATTCGACTTGTCAATTTAAAAAGAAACCTCAAGTTATTGATTCATTTGGCACCGAATCTAGATACCAGGCTAGTGTTACAAATCTGGAAGCTTTGTTTCATATTAAAATTCATCAGTAATCTAAAGTCTTATCGAAAGTTGATTTCATAGAATATTGGTGATAAAATATTACTCTATTCTTTACAAGTTAAAATACAAGTATTGTAAGACCCCTTCGGAGTCCCTCTTTTAATATCCTTTGTTGTTGGTGAAAGTATGTTGAAATACACTTCCTGACTGATTCTCTTCCCCCATCCCGCGCGCGTGTGTTTATTGATTACTGGTAGTATTTATATGACAGAATATTACTTTCGAGTTTTACAATAAAATTACACTAAAGGCCAATCAATCCATTACAAGGGCCTGATCAAGCTATATAATAACTTGGAAGAGCCCAAAAGAAAGATACATCCGTACGAAAGCTACATGTACCATATATATTATTTATTTGTGTGTGATGTATTATTTGTCAGTATTATTGGCTTGGACATGCAATTATTTTGATATGTAAATTGTAATTAATGGTGTTTTGATTGTATGAGAAGATGTAAAATTCGAAGATTTGTACTTCTTAATAATTGTTGGCTTGTTGCTGCTTGAAGATGGTGCGTCCTTAGGAACAAAATGTGTTCGCATCATTAATAGGAAGACATTATATTAGTGTAGTAGCATGTCTAGCAGTCATGAGTCCCAAGATTAAATTTAAGATGACATTTGACTTTTTTTTTCTTTCTAATTTATCTTTGGTCAGGTCTATGTATTTTGTACTCATCATTTTTTCTTTTGATTTATTATTATGAAAAATTCAAGTTATATTGCTGTCATTTCCATTAGAATGAGAAACAAATATGACATTTATCATGACTGCTTGTGGCCATTACGAATTGCAGTGTCTATTACTCTTTCGCTATACTTCAACTTTAATCCCATTTTTTGGGGTATATTCATAAGATTTTCTCAATTGTTCACTGACCTAGTAAAGTCTTCAAAAAACACCCCTCTAATGGACAACACTTTAGTGTAATCTTTTAATTTGATGGGTTTCACACAGATGGCTCCTTTTTTATTGTCATACAGAATATTGGTTGCAACTCAACATGCCCATTCTAGTTTGCTTTATATTTCCCAACTGACTCTTCAGTTGTTTCATCTGATTCTGTCAACTACCGTATTATTCTTTTTAGATGTGACCTTTTTTAAGTTGTAAGATGTTAGTTATGTTGTTGTTTTTTTAAAATAGATTTGGTGATCTTAGACCATAGTAATTATATGGGTATGTGCAATGTACGCAGGTTTATGGAGAGGATGAATGGTCATTTGGCTGCTGTGAGCAAGGCACTGGAGTTTTTAGTTGCCCTTCTGGAAAGAATCCAATGTATACATATAGGGAATGTATTGTCCTTGGTAAAACAAACTTTTCCATCTTTAAGATCAATCAGATACTAAGGGAACTTAGTAGAGAGTGGCCTGGACACTCTTATGACTTGCTATCTAAAAACTGCAATCACTTCTGTGATGAATTTTGTGAAAGACTTGGTGTGCCTAAACTTCCTGGTAAGTTTCCTTTACATTAATTTCTTCTCTATATAGTTATGTATTGTATGTATGCACATATACATAGTGTATATAGAATACATGTATATTGTGGCAACTTCAGTTTGACCGTTACTTTTTATCAAAAAATTTGTAACCAGAAGGTCCTAAACTAAAAACTGAATCTAGAAAATCCGCCATCAGGTGAGTAGACTATTGTACCTGTTCTAATACATGAAACCAAATGTACATTGCTAGTTAGCTTGTGGATGCGTATTGAAGTATGCAGCCATCATTTTCTTAAAAACATTTCTGGATAAATAAACCTTGGTAGTAATATATTATATCTTGGAAAACCAAAGGTCAGAGTGTTTGCTAAATTATTCAATGATTGCATTAAATGAACTGCGGTACTAGTTGCTACCAGTAATGAAATTGTCAATTTGATATCAAGCAATTCTCTTTCATACTATTGGGATGAGTGATACAGAAGTTTAAAATTTTTATCTGAACAACACTATTTGTATGAAAATTTTTGAACTGGGTCATATAGAAGTCTTTAAGGTTGAATAATGTTTGCCTTATTTATTAGGATCCTAATACATAAGGCAAACATTATTCAACCTCTAACTGAATAGGTTAGTTTTCTTCGAGGGAATTTTTGTGCTGTTATCATTTACCTACTGGAAAAAAAGAAGTAAAAAAGTCATCTTTCAAGGGAGAAATTTAGTAGAAACAATTCACCACGTGGAGAATATTCTAATAGTTTCTCTTTCAGGTTGGGTTAACAGGTTTGCTAATGCTGGTGATACTGCTGTAGAAATAGCTGGAAACACAGCTTTTCGGGTATGACTTCTGCACTCTTCATGTGTAATGACATCTCTCGATCTGTTCTCATTAAAATCAACCAGAAAATTAACCAGGATGCTGAGAAACATAAACTCCTGTTCCTTTCTTAACAACCTCCTCATATCCGTCAGTTCTATACCGAGATTGGTGGTGTCCCTTGTCTGAAATAATGCTATCAATATAGTTAAAATAAATTTACTTAAATAGCAATCTCTACTTTCTAGACCACTGACCACACATATCGCACTTCTCGTAAGCTAGTTATAAAAATTAGAGAAGACACCTAGCTTTGTGTCAAATGATGCGAGTGTATTGCTCTTACCTCTCCATACATAATGTTTAATATTTCACACTTGTCAGAACTGTACTGTAGCTATACTTGCGATCAGTTTAATAGCTATCTTTTTATGGTTCGTATTCCAGATTGGATGGCAAGTGTGAAATATTAACTTCATAAAGGATGTTATGTCACAGAGAATAGAGATTCCTATTTATGTTGGTCCTTCATTGCAATTTTTTAAACTTTTATTTTGGTTCAGTACTTGGACTCCGCTATTTCCCTTTTTGTGTATTTATTATTATTATTTTTGCATTTTTTGTCTTATTTAAAACAGTTGAGGCAAGCTAAAACTGAGATTGTATCAGCAAGCAAAGTGGCATATCGGTTTCTTCTGGGTGTTAATTCCAACTCAGCTGCTGCTTCTTCTGAGTCCCCGGTTTCTAACAGAGGATCTCCTAGGTTTCAAACTGCTTGGTTTAAAAGCCTTGTTTCTGTTGGCCCAAGACCATCTGGTAGTTCAGAACTGGAAGTTCAGGATGAGGATGTTTTACTGCAACAAAGAAGACATGATGCAGAAGCACCTCAGGGACAAAGGGTATAATGAATTGTTTTTCACTAGAGCATCAGTGCTTTGTGTACTAGGCAAGACAATCCTAAGTCAGTAGCAAATTTTTCATTGTGAATCTTTGTAAATTGTCAAGTTTTTGTACCAATTGTTGCTACCAACAGAGTAGTAGTGCATTTGAAACTTATTAGTTTTTCTTCTCTGCTTTCTTCAGCCTGACATAATATTTTGAATGTTCAGATACTCTTTGTTTCTTGGAGAACATCACGGTGTCTTTCTAAACTTTTCATTTAAATGGTATGCATGCATAGAGTTGTAAATGGTTAATTTTTATCCTAGAAGCTGTGGGTACTGGTCATTTTTCAAAGTGTTGGACAGATCTGTACTGCCCACCATGATTTGGATTTATGATTAGAAAAGACAAATCTGTTTTCTCATGTCAATGATTAGTGCAGCGCAGGCATGACTCCCCTGGTCGTCCAATCCTCGGCTTTACAATGGGTGCCTGAATCTTCTTTTTATTTGTTCTATCAATTCTAGAAAATGCAGATTATTAGATAGATGCTCATGCAAATGTTTCACAAATTTGAAATCTGAAAAATGAAAAGATAAGATAAGATTTGGTTGTCACATAGCTGAAAAATGATATCTATTGTCTAAACAAAACAAGTTCCGCTTTCATTTCTCTCAAATAAAATGTTGTGTTGCCGGTTTTGGTTTACGGAAAGGGGTCAAGGAACTAAAGAAATTCATGATGATTGGAATAGAACTGGAAATGGTAACATCAGGAACCAAGAAATATTCGTTACTTAAGGATCTACCGTAGATTCAAGCAGGTAGCTCTCATAGCTCAGGCCTCAGCCGAGGCTTCAAACATGTAAATTATTCCACGCTATTCATGGAGAAGGCCATCTTTCAAATCATATCATACCAGAAAGTAGGGGGAAAAGAAAAAGGAAATGAAACAGACAGCAAATAGCTCTTCGTAGTTGCAAAATTGCAGCTGCCAGTGCCAGATCACATTTGGGCAACAACTATTATGTATTTTATCACCTTATCCATATCATACGAATTATAAAACAATAACCAGAAAATATTATAAAGTTACACTTCATTGATGCCACAAAGTTGTGAGACCACTTCACAAGAAAGATAAACAGCTATCAGGAACAAAGTAACAACCAACATAGAAACAAAAGCTTTCGGAGCATAGAAGTGAAAAATGTTCTCACCAATAAAGGCAGGACAACATGATGTTTAATGAAAATATCTACAGAACATTATAAAGGACACCATGTCAACTAAGAGGTGGTAAATGAACCAAAATAACTGATGCTCTCTATGTTACCCTCTTAACATTTGGTCGAACATAAATGTGTCTACATGTGCATCTTCTGCAATTTGGAGCGACGAAACAGCTGCAGCTATAGCACCTGCAGAGATATGTGCAGCCTCCCAATCTTGCTCATTAAAATATGACATGTGGGAATCCCTTACAAAAGATCCTGATGGGACTGTCCACCCATTATTGCCACAATCATTCCACATGCATCCAGATTTGCGGGCATTACACATCCCCTCAATTCCTTGAAGAGAATGCCTTGAGAGTTCTTGATGAGGAAGAAATGAATTATTTCCTCCCATAAAGAGGGCAAACTTGCTAGTACAATCCCACAGTTCAAACCCCTCATTCGTATTGAACATGCTTTTACATGAATCGTCCGAGTCTTCACCAAGTAGGACATTCAGAGCAACTGCTTCAGATATTGCAGCTCCCTCCTCATCGAGCCTTTGTTGTTCTTCTTGCTTTTTCTGCTTCTTCTTTTCTAGTTCAGAACGTATTGCTGCAGAAGTAGCCAGAGCTTTCTCCAAGCGTCTCTTTTTCTTCTCGGCCTGTTTGATGCGGTCCAACTCATCCTTCACTTGTTTCTTCTTGACTTTTCTTATGCCACTTGGCACTTTAGCACATTCCATCTTATGTCCTCCTTAATCTCGACTTCCTAAAACTCAAGCCCAGTTCCTAACTTCTTTTCTTTTAATACTTTTTTTCTTCAATACAACTTCTCTAAGACATCATTATCTCTATAACTATTTCTTGTCATTGTTTCTCTTTTTACTTTTTCTTTTATTAAACTTGTTATCAAATACTAATAAATTATGACTAAACTGAACTCCGAAACTAAAAGTGTCAGAATCTGGACACCTACACCCACTCAGGTCTGAAGGAATACATCATCTTGCGGACAATACAATCCCAAACAGAAACTCCAGGTGCTAGCTGAAGAGAAAATTGGTAAGCATTAACAACCATGTCCCTTGGCATCATTCTTCCCAATTTCCCACAACCCTTGCATTTATCCATACCTTGTACACTAGTGGCAAAATAACTTGATAGAAATAAAGAGGTTACAATGCTAGTTCAGCTCAAACAGTTACATGGCCTATCCTCCTGCAGTGAAAATCAAGAAATCCGATATGTAAGGCAGACAAAAAGTTGTATTAAATGTGTGTGTATATATATATATACACACACACATATATATATTAAGAGGAGGAGGAAGACAACAAAATATCAGACACAGACAAATACTGTTAACAAAACAACAGAAAAAAAGAAGAAAAAGGAAAAAATGAAGACAAGTGAAGCTTTAATAACATACCCTAAAATCTTAAGAGGACCAAATATGCATTATGAACTCAATAAGACACCATATACCTAACTGCTTAGCAAATTTAAAACACAATTAAGACCCAAAATCACCAAGTGAATACCTAGGAAGCACGGACACTTCCCGGAGGGTCACAAATTCATGTCGAACATGTATCGACCACGAATTCTCTCCGATACGTACCCAACACGTGTCCGCGAGCTCTTCTTAATTATTTTTTTAAGCTTGAACACGCCTCGAACACGTCATAGAACACGCCTGGGGTCAAAAAATAAAAAAATGCAGTACTTAAATTGCAATATAAAAGTTATGGATTATTTTTTGTCTTTTAAGTTTGGACATTATTACGTAACTTTAAGATATTTATAATGCAATGTGTTTGTGTTTCTTATTATTTTGTTCAGGTTTTTATCGTGCTCTATTAATATTAGATTTATTTATTGTAAAAAATACATTTATTTTATTAAAAATACATAAAAAATTGAATGTGTCCCCGGCGTATTGTATCCCCTTTTTCTGAAATATGTTGTATCCCGTGTCTCGTATCGTGTTGTAGGTGAATGCCAATAAAATGAATTTGAAGATCATAATGCCATAACTAAGGGTCCATTTGGTAGCTATTTCGATTTTTTTATTTTTGTTTGTATTCCATTTTTTTTGGGAATTGGTAGCAGAAGCACTGTTTGGTAACTGTTTTTGGAAGTAAATCCTACTTTAGGAGCAAAAAAGTGAAAACACTAAATACTAGCTTCTTCAATATTGGCAAACTTTAATGAGATTTGGCCATCGAATCCTACTGGCATTGAAAACAAAAATTCAGAAATTCACTTCTTTATAAAAATCAAACCAACATCTAAACATACTTACAAGATAGTGTTCCCTTATTTCTACTTTATAGTTAAAGTATTTAAAAGTAGAAATATATGAACTAAAAATTATAAGAAATATTTCCAAATATAAATATTCTAGGAGTTATATACCCATGCTCCAGCTAACCTAATAACATAACCGATCAATATTTCTGCCATCACACTCGTTAGTTGAAGTTGAACAAACTCTATTGCAAGCCTATCTAAATTCCTTGAAGAGTCCCACAACGCTTAACAGCTTCCAATGCCTTGTCTTTCAGCTCCTTAGCTCTCACCTTCTCAGCTATCTCCACACCCATTGACCCAGTAACTTTTTGAGCAAACTCAATCAAGTCGGGTATCATATATGGGCCCTCACACACTCTGAAGGCAACACCCGTGTAATCTACCAAAAGTTTAGCACTCACAAATTGGTCTGCCTCCATGGGCCAGCCCAGTATCATCACCCCAGCTACAATACCTTCCAAAACCGAGTTCCACCCACAATGACTAAGAAAGCAACCACCGCCCCGATGATTGAGTATCGACATTTGCGGGGCCCATCCTTTAATTTATCAACCCTGTATCAAAGACCTATTTTTCAAATTCATCCAAGACAGACCTGTGCCCATCAGCCAATTGTTGGGTCGTTGGTGATTAGACCACCCAAATGAATTTAATAATTAATACTGCTGTGTTCAAGTGTACTAGACAATACTTCCATTTGGGCCGTCTTTAGTAATTTCTGACTCCCAAAACACACGTAAAGAAACCCACCACGGCACCTGTCAAGCCATGCCAAAATATTATCACTTTAAAGTTAAAACGCCCAACGAACTAGTGCTCCCCAACTCGTATGATCTGACCCACTCAACAAACTAAGCGGGCCAACCGCAAAAACACTCTCATGTCCCATTTTCTTTCTAGAGTATTCCAAATACTCACTCTCAATGGCACCAAAGGTATTGAAAACACACCCACAACTCGCACTATTTGCAATCATGCCATCCTTAACGAACTCCCAGATCGGATCTGATTTCTTGTAGGTCAGGAACACAGAAGGAAGATATTCCTTAGTAAATCTGGGTGAATATGGCAAATCAGGAAAATCAACCACCTCCAATGGAAGAAGAGAGTCAATATAATCCCACAAACAGGCAAGGATAGAGGTTAAAAATGCATTTGATGAGCAAAAGCAAATCCTTGGGATTCCAATTTGTTGTGCAAGCCTGCCAGGTGGTGGGTCCACCTGAGGTAAAAATCAGAGAGTAGAGCAGGAGGGGGAGAATAAGGGATGGACTTGAACCACTGGATGATGGGGTCACGAAGCTCGGACAGAGCATTGATGATGACATCTCCAGAATTTCAAATGTCTTTGATGTTCTCAACGTTAGAAGGGAGAGAGGGATGGTGTGGGAAAGGAATTAGGGAAAGACCAGATTTTGGATTGAGGAAGATGGGTGGGCCGACAGAATTTGGTTAGGAATTGGGAGGTTCTTGAGCATGACCAAGATGGTTATAGTTAGGCCATGGAGGGGTAGTTGGTGGGTCAAGTCAATAATTGGTAACATGTGGCCTTGTGCAGAAAATATGCTTTTGCCCGAGGAGCTGGACATGGTTTCTGTGTGGCTTTGATCGATCTGCTTGGAAAGAGAATTACAGGCCTTTGTAATTTGTATAAATATATAGAGCTGGATATATGAATGTACTAACACTCTAAAAGTTGGTATTGTTGCAAAATCTGTAGCTCCTTGCATCCTTATAATATATGAATATATATTCGGCTCTCAGTAAATACAAAGAAAAATTTCAGGGCATGTTTTCAATATCAAGACGCCGTTTCATTACCACCTGATTAAATTCAAACAACAAGAAATCTAAAGATTTGATAAAAATCAAAGAGACCAGAACGGTTGCTTCAGAACCTGAGATAGCAAACATATCCTAAAGTATCACTAGTCCTAATTCAATTCAAATCCCACCAAACCATTGATTTTGATTTGCAACAAGTGGTTCACTAGAGCCCATATACAAATTCATCAAATTTTAATACAATAACTCGAGTCATACATATACTAGCACCAAATAAAACACCCATCAAACCAAATCACGCAAAAAATCGTAGTAAAGTATAAATTATGCCAGAAATGGTCTACAGATAAACAAAATCATACCTTGTAGATATCGGGAAAGAGCAAGGTTCCTGCCAATTAGGCAGAGAGTAAAGGAGGGCTTTCTGCTTTTTGTGTTTGGATCTGAGGAAAAATTTAATATTCCAGAGTGAGTGAGAGAGAGAGAGAGACAGAGATAATATAACTGATCACATGAGATTGCCGGTGAGACGTGACCGGGATGAGGAGGGAAAGGAAGGGCAATCTCGTCAATGCACGTTGTAATCGGACACGTGGCATTTGATGAAGCGAGCTAGAATGTTTGACTTTTTGTTGGTTGAGAGTCGCGACGAGGACTAGTGGTTGTAAGAGGCGTGGAGGGTAGGAATAGATGATGAGATTCATAAAACAGGTCCCACGACTACTGCCGTTTGATTGAGCGAATACTTTTTGGATAGCTCAAATGAAAGGTCCAGATTGGACATCCTGCCAGCTTAGTAGCGTCATTGTGATTATGGGTTGGGGAAGAAATTCATCATAAATGAGGGTCTTTCATGCAAATTAAAGATGACTCATTTTTTATAAATTAATGAATTTAAAAAAATTAAAATAACCACAAAAAATAAAGCATCATATTAATTAGAAAACATTAAAGTCTAATTATAATAGTGAACATTGAACTTGTAACTTATATGATCTAAAATAAATATTAGCTTTAAATATTGATAAAAGATCAATACGTAAAATGTATTCCATAATTGAATTGTAATTATATATATATATGTGTGTGTGTGTGTGTGTGTATAATATATATTCACACATATATAGGTCATGTCCCTTAAAATAACAATATTTTGAAAAATTATAAAAAAAATAATCTTTTTTTGTACATAAAATTTGAATGGAGAGTATTCAATTACATAAACAACATTATTTTTGTATGATAACTTGCACGGTGCCCCTCACTTTCCTTATCCTACAAAGATAATTTTTCATACAAATTAAAATAATCAAAAAATTAAAAGAAAGTGTAATTTTTTTTACCGATCTGTCTCTTAGATTTTGGGTTTGGGAAGAGAAAGAATCAATGTGAATCATTCATTCAATTATAAATTGGTCCATGTACATTTCTCATGATAATTTTTTGGGCAAATGATAAATTTGTCCTTCCAAGTTTGTTCGAAAAGCAATTTATTCCTCAAAATTTGGAATTCGTCAATCAATACCTCTAAATATTTTAAAATAATAATTTTATTCTTTTTTGGTTGGTCCGATTATATTCTTGTCGGAAATACAGTTTGACTAGAATAATATATTTTGACTATATTTAATAGTGTAAAATTTTAAAAAATACATTAATATTTTTGTAAATATTGTTATTATGTGGGTAAAAAAGTAATAACACAATTATAAAAAAGTAAAACATAAAATTAAAAATACTTTCTTTTTTCTAATTGCAATCTAACTAAAATATAAAAACTAATCACCCAAACAAATTCTAAATTCTACCTTATTCTTCACCTCAAAATTAAAACCCTAACATTTAGGAAAACACTCGACTTTTCTTTTAACTACAAAGAGGTTAACAACAATCCAAAACAGAGCACAACCCAAGTCCTCATACCAAGATTCGTCACCATGTGCTTAAAGGATTTAGGCTGTCGCTAACTTGTTCTTCATTTTCTTCAGCATCAACTATTTTTCGAAGCAAAATTGACATAAACTTGTGATGATTCCCACCTCCATCTCCTAATTCCTCCAGTTTCTTACTGTTCATGCTCATTTTTCTTAAATTTTGAGGGGTTAATTTGGCTTTTCATTCTTTATATTAATCGATGAAAACCCATTTCTCTGTCATACTTGTTTTCAAATTAATCCATGTTTCTGAACCAATTCTTGCACTTCTTGAAATCAATTCACTCATTAAGAAGGAAGGAAAGTTATGTTTTTTACTGGTTTATTTTGATTACATGTTTCATAAAAATAGCCATACCAAAAGGCTAGTTCACGATGGCAGACTCATTTTTAAGTACATATTGATTCCGGAGGGTTTGGGTTGCCTTTTCGAGGAGTGGGAAGGATGAAAATGGCATAAGAGAAAGCGGAATTAAGAAGATCTAGATTGGCAGCGGAGAAGAGGATTTCGTTTAATGAGTGATGAAGAATGTTTAGTTAATATATTATTTTGTTTTAATTTTGTAATAACTATTTAAATATTAATATTCAAAATACATATATGACTACAATTTAAAAAATGTATAATACTTCAAGTTTGTAGATAATTAGTACATATAACATAAAAAATTGACATGTGACAATTTTCGGCAAAAAATGATCAGATCGGCCGAGAAGGAATAGAATTGTTGTTTTAAAATACTTACAAATATTAACCGACGATTTTCAAATTTTGTGGAATAAATTACATTTCGGCCAAACTTGAGTCAATTTTATCATTAGCCCCTAAGTTTTTTATGACTGTAGTCATGTTTTTTGGGGACCGAGGTAGAATATTTTATTGGATCAAATTTCGGCTCAATTGGGCCGACCAACAGAAACATAGCCCATGGGTTGGAGGAGATATTTTCCTAACCTGAACCTGAGCACTGTCCGGTAATTTGACTGACCCTCATCACTCACCATCTTCGTCCCTTTCACTTCCTACACTAAAGTGACTACTCTTCCTCATCACTAGCGATGATGATATGATACGATGGGCTTCTTTCCCTAACCCCCAACTCCACCCCCCCCCCCCACCTATCTCTCACACACAAAGCAGCAGCAATGACATCTTTACTAGTAGACCCTAAACCATTCTCCACTCTTTCTCCTTTTTCCACATTATTTCCCCGGACCAAACCCTTCTTCAACCCCAAAACCCTCATTAAATCCTACCCCCTAAAGAAACCCTTTATCAATTCTCTCCTCCAATACAACCGAAAACCCGAACTCGCCGGCGAAACCCCAAGAGTCGTGGTCATTACCTCCGGTAAAGGCGGCGTTGGCAAAACCACTACCACCGCCAACATCGGCCTTTCCCTCGCCCGCCTTGGCTTCTCCGTCGTCGCCATTGACGCCGACGTCGGCCTCCGCAACCTCGACCTCCTCCTCGGACTCGAAAACCGCGTCAACTACACCGTCGTTGAAGTCCTCAACGGCGATTGCCGCCTTGACCAAGCCCTAGTTCGCGACAAACGCTTTTCCAACTTCGAATTACTCTGCATTTCCAAGCCCCGATCCAAACTCCCAATGGGGTTTGGTGGAAAAGCCCTAGTTTGGCTAGTGGACGCCTTAAAAGACCGCCAAGAGGGCTCCCCTGATTTCATTTTAATCGATTGCCCGGCTGGGATTGATGCTGGGTTCATAACGGCAATCACACCGGCGAATGAGGCTGTTTTGGTAACAACGCCAGACATTACGGCATTGCGTGATGCTGATAGGGTTACAGGCTTACTGGAATGTGATGGAATTAGGGATATAAAGATGATTGTGAACCGGGTTCGGACAGATATGATCAAAGGCGAAGATATGATGTCTGTGCTTGATGTTCAGGAGATGTTGGGATTGGCATTGTTGGGTGTAATTCCTGAGGATTCTGAGGTTATTCGGAGTACGAATAGAGGGTTCCCATTGGTGTTAAATAAGCCTCCTACCTTGGCAGGGTTGGCATTTGAGCAGGCTGCTTGGAGGTTGGTTGAGCAGGATAGTATGAAGGCTGTAATGGTGGAGGAGGAGCCGAAGAAGCGTGGCTTTTTCTCATTTTTTGGAGGGTAGGATTGAAGATATTTTCAATTGGTGTATGTGTATGACATTGAAGAATTTTTTGGGTTGTCCTGATTTCTGGAGGAGGAAGATTTGGCTTGTGGTTTTGGCAGGAAGTACTTGTTTGAATTGAGGAAGAGAAGAAAAGATGTGTACAGTTATGTTAGGTAATGTTTGCCTTTCTTCTTTCACGGTTGTGTGTTTGATAATTGGAGATCTAGAAATTGCATTTGTAGTTTGTAACAAATATCAGCTCAATTGTATTTTTTGCTTCAATAACAATTATGTTTGGCCGCCAATATGACTACTAGTTATGTTATTTACTCGCAATCGCATCAACTTTTAACTGTTATGACCTGCTCTTATTTCCATCCAAAATTAAACCAATCTTGCTTTCATGCATGTTAAATTAAAATTGTTGTAGTTTTGGCAAGGACAACTGAATTTGACAATGTAGTAGATGTCTTCACAATGTAGTTGCTTCATTTTATTGGTCTGTTCAAATGATTTGGAACCTAGTAGTATTAGCAACTATGCCTGTAATGCTGAATTTTGTTTTGTTTAAAGAATATCCAATCAAAATACTGGTTCTTTTAGGTTCATGTCTGTAAAAGTTTTCGACAAACGGGTTCACTTGGGAGAAACATATCTAACCACTCCAGTTGTCCATTAGATCCAAATAGAATGTTTGACGGATGTCAGGCAAGCAAACAAACAAGAGGAAGTATCTGATAGAATAGAAGTGCCACATTCATTGTGTTATAGTACTAGCTAAAGTTACTTTATAGGCTGTAACAGCATGATGGGGAAATATTAGTTTTCCAATGCAATAATTCTAGGCCGACCGTGAAGTGGTGACTGGTCAATTTTTTTTTTTTCTTTTCTTTTAACTCTCAAAAAATTTATAATATTTATTCTGATTAGAATTTTTACAGAATTCAATTATTTTGATGTAATTTGAATACATATGAAAAACATGGTGCCAGCGGATTGGCTTTAACCCGTTGGTAGTGGTGTCATGTGGTTGTATAGCATAGATGAGAGAGAGAGAATAATAATACTCCCTTTGTTTTCAAAATACTAGAGTTATTTTAAGTTTTAACCTATTCAGAATAACTCTTGTAATTACAGGTACTTTTAGGTAGTTTATAATTGCAAGTCAAAATGACTATTATATTTTGGAATGAAAGGGGCATCAGTTACTTGCAAATTCATTTCTTAGCTTTGTGGTTGCAATTCTTGTGATTCTAATGACTAAAATTAAATGAATTCATACTAGAGTTTATGGCAACCAGTTTGAGATCCTCTTTGCTTCTTAATCTACAGTTATTTTTGTTTTTTATTTTATTTTATTATGCAGATTCTTATTGAAGTTGACCAAATAATATAATGGTTGGAATAGTTTACAAGATAACCAAATCATGCATCTAAAATGGACTGAATTTCACTCTGTACAAACATACAAGCAAGTAAATTGCCTTGTACAAAGAAAAACTTCTACATTGCTATTTTATCAGAGTCAGCTAAAGAACTCCGTACAAAAGAAATTTCATTCAACAGATTCAGTGAAATAAAAATCTTCAGATTATGCACCTAAAAATATATCTGGTACATGCGGTGATATCCAGTTGTGCTAAAGCTACAAAGGAGGTGATCGACATACCAGTTTCCACCATGTCTGTCTTTAAAGAGAACCCGCGGTTAGTCAACCACCTTCATTCAGACATACATAAAGAGAGTTGGGAAGCTAACATTGGGGTCATCATGCTAATGAAAAGATCCTTCCCTGTAGCAGAGCAGTAACCTTGTAATGATAACCATATTCCCCATCATTGAGATGATTCAATTAATCATTTTGGACTGGAGTTATGATATGCATCCTGGAAACCTGGTGGTTATCATTCTCTTAAACATTATTGGATTGACCGCTGCATTAATGAACTTTGCTGTAACACACAGCAACATCATGGGACTGAGCCCTCTGTTGCAGTTGATGGAGCAATACCCGACCCACAGTTGTAATGTCTCCTGACATTCAAAAAATTATTTTAGTTTCATGAAAACTGATGGAGATCTTTTCTTTGTGTTGACCAAATAAAATAAAGATGCATAACGTAACTTCTGCAAAGGAAATTGCACACCTGCTCCAAGTGTTAAGACGACGAGTTCACGGTCAGGGTCCTTGGATATCTGAAGTACTAGCTTATTTACCACTTCCACCTGATTAAAACCACCAGAGAAACAAACGATCGACTATAAAATGCTACATAAGTGATAATAACAAAACTCCAACTGTGAATCATGTAGGAGTATACTGCAAAACACATTTAATGTTGCTAGGCGATGCCAGGAAAGCTGCTTCCTAACAGAATTATCCCAAGATGACAATATTGTGACTACAAAACAACCCTCAACTCCAACCCCAAGGAGCTAGTTGGCTCAATGGTAGTGAGTTTAGTGATATCTGAAAAGGCATACTACATGATTTCAAAATACTTCACACACTCCTTTGAGACCATCTAAACATAGTTTACTACGGGCTTACCTGGTGAGCATGGGTTGTGGGTATTCTGTGCACCTGGTGGTTGGTCCATTGCACACCCAGGTTCCAACATCATAATAATATTAATACTACTACTAACCAATAATAATCGAAAAAAATAAAATAACCTTCTATTTCATTACAGGAAGAATTTGAATCCAACTCCCTATTTCTTATATTACCAAAAAAGAGAGAGAGAAACAAGATATTTAAAAGTGCATTATTAAAATACCAAAGTAGGAACATATTCAGATCGGTGGTTGATTATGGAATTAGCAAGATCCCTTCCGCTAACATTCCACGCATTTGTTTCTCTAGCAGCATAAATCTGGCATAATAATAGATAACACAATATCAAGTACGGAAACTCAAAGGATGATAGGCAAATTACTTGTACCTCTGTGACAATGACTTCATCTGCATCACTGAATGCAGTGGCAAACTCTCGCCCTAGGGCTGCTACACGACTGAAAATATAAACCCCCATTAACAATTTGCTGTTCAGTAAAAAGTGATAGCATGATAAACTGTTTGAAGGCCATATCTGGTGTTTACATCTGTTAGCATGTGTACCTGTAAGTATGAGGCTGAAAAACCACCACAATATCCTTGCAAGGAAATCTTTGGCGAGCTGCTTGAAGAACTGCACGAACTTCAGTTGGATGATGAGCATAGTCGTCATAAATATGGCATTCATGGATTCTACCAATCATTTCAAACCGTCTTGAAACACCTTTGAAATTGTTCAATTGAAACCGTACATATTTTATTGATTTGTATAATTGTCTATAGTCACTGGTGAGAGCACTCACTGTAGCAATAACCTGCAATTGGTATACAGAAGTAATAAAATTGAATATAAATATATATATATATATATATATATATATATATATATCAAATTTAACCATTAAAGTAATTGAAATACTTTGATAGTATATGCATTAAGCTCCTGCAAAGATTTTCTAAATAATAAAAAGTTAAGAAAATTACTGCTACTTAGATGAATAAAATCTTTCAAACTGAAGAAGCCTCAAACTGTTCTCATAGGAAAAAATAGTGGCAAACATGTAAGATTTTGACTTTACCGCTAATGAATTAAGAACATTATGCATTCCTGGTATCTGTAGGCTGATGTTTGCCACCTTCCTTCCCCTATGGCACTGGAAGATATCAATAATTTATTAAATTTGAAGTTGAAGACTCGAAGTGCAAAACACAAACATCAATTAAATGTATCAAAGATGACACAATGATGGGTGAAAATGATCAAACCCTTCTGAACCAATTCCAATATGAGGATATCCCAGAAGAAAAAGATTCAAAATATTTATTCCATAAATTCAACTATAAATCATTTCCAGAAAGTGGAAAGTTTAAACCAGTACTACTGGCATCCATGCATGATATTAAAGATACTATATGATTATGCATTCTCAATGATATTAAAGATAATCTAATCAGCTTGTAAGTCGTACATATGGCAGACTACATTGAGATAAATAGTGAACTAGAGCAAGGCAAGTTAAAGAGGTTTTTCCTTCAGGCAAGAAAATAGATTAGAGGTTATATGCATTCCAATTTCAAGAAAAACTTGCCTTTGCGGAAAGAAATAAAAGGAATTCATGAACAGGTCCAATCCTAGGGAACGTAAAACGTAAGAAATACTGTAACTGTCTTACCATATCGTCCTCCAATGACAAATAATAATAACCTGACATACCTGCCAGTTGCTTACTTTCCCTAATTGTATAGTAGTCTACTAAGGAGCAGTCATAGATTGAACAACACCATACATACCAGTTTATAATCACTCCCACCATGTGAGTTTGTACAAACTGCTGATGCTTGCCATTCATTAAATCTTGAAAAACCATATGTTGTAATTTTGTAGCTAGTGCTTCCTAGCTCTGAGCTTGGACGAGCATTGAAATTATATGAGATGTTTGATACATAATCTTGATTATTGAGCTCGAGTAAGGAATATGCACCCATGCTGTATTGTCCCTTCAAAAGGAAATCTGAATCAAACATAAAATTGACATTTCAAAACTTCTAAAGCAGTTTCATTGCAGCATAAGAATACAAAAAATAGCTTATTCGAATTTTTTGCCCACTAATGGCTTAAGCCTTTGCCTGACAAATATATGGGGTGATGGGACCTACCATATAGGATGGATATGACATGCCCGAAACTCCCAAGCTAAATGAAGGGAAACCAGAGAATGCACCAAAAATGTAAGTTGACCATGCTAGGCAAAACTTTAGAGGCAACTGTTTTTGGTCATCATTTTACACTATTGATACTAAAACTTATTTATGTACAAGATTTAAGATCCCTAAGAAATGCTCAATAGGAGTCAACCAATATGGGGTTCAAGACCTATCATGAGGTGGTTGAGAGCAACTATTATGCGCTAACCAAAAAATATGCATTTTTATTGGGTAATATTACTTTTAAATTAGACAATAATTACGAATATAAGATATTTCACTACTCTTACATATTCCAGTGTACTTTTTAAGCTAAAACTTGTTATGAAGGGTATGGCTAGGTTTTCAGTATATCACGTAGAGGTGGTCTAGGATTATCTGTTTGATTGAGATATATCATCCACATAACATCTCTAAAGTAAAGCTGCTAGTTTTTAAACATCACATGTGCATTTTTCTTTTGTGTTTAACTTTTCATTATTATAAAGAACTAATGAAGTTACAGACTCTGTCAATTAAATATATTCTTCATTTCCCAGTTAATAATTTGTCTTAAAAAGAATTTGAAATGGTAATCCCGTGGCATGGACAACTGTCAGCAACTTGTATAATATTTAAGCATCATTACAATTAACACTTCAACCCTCGTTAGGCTGAGATGTGAAATATAGTAACTCTAAGAAGCTGACTAAAACCAACTCTAAGTAACTCTAAGAAGTAAAAAATACTTCATTGAGTCTCGTAAGCAAATATGGGAAGACTAAAACCACACACAAGTAATCTTCTGCCGTGATGATAATCTTGGTGCATAGTTATTACTATTGCAAGAATTTGTGAATATGGATATTCAAAGCGTGATTGCTGCAGAAACTAGTTACAGATTATCCCTGACAACAGTTCCCTCAGACCTTGTATGATGCATCTCAAATAGGATGAAAAAATAGGTCTGATCAATTTCAAATTTGATGAAAAGAGAACATGTACAATGCATTTTAAATTGATCTTGAGCAATATGTACCTATCCCCACACAAAATGAGATGCCCCCCAGCCCTTATTTGCTTCAGGAACGTCCTGAAAATGGTTTTAACTGCCTCCTAAGTAACAGGAAATATAACATTGATCAGTTCACTCAGGTGGAAGCAATGAAATTCCACCAATATTATACTTCAATATTCATGCAGATAGAGTTGATATATCATCGAACCTCATCTTGATATATGTCAACATGCTCCCAGTCCACATTCGTGACCACAGCAATATTTGGGGATAATCGCAGGAAGCAACCATCATATTCATCAGCCTGCATGTAAGATGCAATCCTTTACCAACAACTTTGGTCACCACAAAAGGGAAGAATATTTTCGATTCTTTTTTGTAGGTGAAAGTTCCCAACAAAGACAAAAATATTGTGAGTTACAGGGTGGATATTGGGATTACACTCTGGAAATGGCACGCAAGATACAATAACCAAATACATTATATTTTAATTATCTTCTAGAAAGAGAGAACACTTGCAAAATTGCATAGGTTCTTTTATGCATGAAGTTCTTTTATGCATGAACTTTTCTTGATCACTCTTTACACACACACACACACACACACACACACACATATACGGGCGTGTTTAGATTATATAAATACATTTATAAATTAATATATTCACACACACGCGCACCCACACATAATTCATCAAACATTTAATTCTACAATTGGAAATGAAAATTGGTCATACCTCTAACACAAAGTTTTGTCCACGCCCAAAGATTATATTTCCTCCAACAAACTGAAAAGGAAGCAGTTCATTTAGCAAAAAAAAAAGAAAAAGAAAAGGAAGCAGTTCACTACAGTATAAATTGTATTTCAATCAATATAGAATGTCTGACTTCTATCAATTTAATGGTGTATCAATTTAAGCGTCAATAAGTAGATTTTTTTTTATATTTAAATGCAACTATCCTGTTCATGGAAAACAGATATTGATATGGAACCAATATCCGCAGTATGTGGTCGCACAAGGAGATGCATTAGTAGGCCAAGCTATGTAAATGAAACAAAACTAACTTTCCCATGCTACAGGGTGATGTGATACCTGTGGAACATGTGCCCCGACTACAGCTGTAAGATCTTCTCCCATGGAACTTAAGACATAAGCAAGCATGCTCGCAGTTGTACTCTTCCCTGTCAGTTTTGCTCATTATGGTCATAAAATTATAGAAAATCGAGGTTTGAGGAATGAAAGCATGATTGGAATTGTATGCAGATTATAGACTAACACCAAGCATAATATGTTACTATGTTAGGGTGTAAGATATATAGTGGTTTAATTTTGTTATTGACTGTAGGACCTATACTCAATGCAACTCATTATCGTAGACTTTGTCGAAGTAATCCACTTGAGAAATGGGATGGAAGCAATCCAGTTTGTTCAAGTTGAACCAACTGAGGGAAGTTAAGGATTCCCAGTTTGTTATTGAAGCTTCCCATGGTTAAGATCAAGAACAACCTGAGTAAAATCTTAAGATTTTTTTCCCATCTAAGTTAATTTCAATCAAAAAGAAGTGAAAAAGAATTATATCATTTGTATTCAAATTAATGTTTAAGCAATCGAGCAACCAATAGTACATAAGGTTGCAAATATTTTTTGAACAATCACATACATTGCGGAAGTTTAAACAAAAACTACTCAATTACATTGTTTATAGGATACCTACAATCGGAGAGAAAAAAATATAGAATTTTTAACTTTAAAGATAACATGAATGAAATTTAACAATGTTGATTACCATGACTACCACTAACAGCAATGAGATTGTAGTTCTCAGTTAGCTTTCTGAGCCAATAGTCACGCTTGTATCTGTCAAGACAATATGCTATATATGTTTAATAAGACAATGATTGAAGACTTGCGGTAGGAATATCCACCTAGCTACTTGAAAAAAAATATTTAAGCAATACAGTTCATCAAATAATAATTACACACGTATCAACATACTCACACAGGCACTCCAACAGACTTGGCATGTAAAATCTCCGCATTGTCTGGAGGGATGGCACTTGACATAATGACAGCATCAGGCAAACTTACTCCATTGTGCTTTTGCACATTTCCTGCCGAATGACCTATAAATAATCGTGCACCAGCTTCTTGTAGTCCATCCATATAGCTGGTCCACACAATATCTGAACCACTAACCTCATAGCCCTATGACCAATTTCAAATCATTAAACTTTATCCCAAATTTAATACAGAATTAGCTCAATTACTATATTGCAACTGCAATATAATTACAAGAAATAGGCTAAATTAGATTGTTGATAAAATGTACTAGCCAATAGACATAAACAATAGCAAATTTAAAGATATTAAGACCGAATTCAAAATTGGACCAGATTTCCCATACTCTGTTCTACATTTTTTTTTTCTCTTCTGATTCTTCCATTTTATGGGAAACTAAAAGAGGGATTTTCGGGGGCTTATAGAGAAGGCAAATAATTTACTTGTTTGAGTGCGAGCATTGCAAGAGCAGACAATCCACATCCTCCAACGCCCACAAAATGAAACCAATCCTTCTTTTCTTTTCCATTGCTGCAGCTATTAATCATGTCCGTACATGTTGTAGAGACTGAGATTCTGCGAGTGTTTTTCACTTTCCACACAACTGTAATTGGCAGAATGCCACTGGTTCTGCACCTGAGATCCGTCTTGCCGGTGATTATTTTCAGTTCCCGGATCGGATTCGCAGGCGAAAGGATCCGGTACTGAGCCGCCGGCAATTCCATTTTTAGCAGTTGGATTTTCATTTTGGTTTGGTTTAGTTAAAAAGTGTAGGTGTTTTGGCGGTGCCGCCAAATTTCAATGAGAATGGGCTGGGCCTTGTATTTTATTTTGAGTCCTTATAGGGGATATTTTTCAAATGACATTCTAATGACTTTTTTTTCTTGGTTTTTTTTTTGTGTAGTACTTCTCAAAAAATGTGTAGTATTTATTTCAATTGAAATTTTTATAAAAAACAGTGCTTTAGATATAATTTAGATACATACAAGAAACATGGTTGTATGTATTGTACAGACCATGTTTCTTGTATGTATCCAAATTATAATTAAAACATTGTTTTTTATAAAAATTTCAATTGGAATAAATACTATACATTTTTTGAGAAATACTACAAAAAAAAACCCAAAAAAAAAAAAGTTCACTAGAATGTCACCAGAAAAATGTCCCTCTAGACTTATTGTTTTATTTTTGGTTGATTATGTATTTGTAGAATTCATTCGTGAGCTCTTATGTATTCTTATTAATTAATATATTTTAATAATTAAGAGGTTCTCTCTTGGCTAAAAGGATGGTTGATATTGAAGATATGTAGATTTGTGAGCGAGTGAGTTTCTTAATAGAGATGTAGCAGGGATAAGTCCATACTTTGAGAGACGTAGCCCAACAATGCAAACCCATTATATTTTACACTAGACTGCTAAAAGAAGCAGCATGGGCTTCGAGTGGGTTCTGGCCTTTAAAGGTCTAAGGTCCTGTCTGTTTGATAGAAGCTCTGTATATAGAATAAAATAACTACGTGTTAATTTGTCACACATATTTTTTTATTTTAACCTTCTGAACTATTATAAACAAATTTAATTAATCAAAGTTTTAACATAATTTTAAGGAAATTAATTTTCTCTCACATGAACATATCTAACCTTCACGTGAGAAAGAATCATATGAAAAACACATGTAAAATATCTGAGAAGTTTTATTAATTCAGTAAAATCAAAAACACAAATAAGAATAATACTAAAATAAATATCTTCCAAACCAATACATACATAATAAGCACATTAAAATCAAATATTTGGGCCAACTCAGCGTGACTATGAATTATTCTACTCCTTCCATCTCTAGACATATGAGAAAACTCCACCACATCAAATATATGCATTAACATCCTACCTACTACAATTAGAAATAAATAAATAAATAAATAAATCAATCAACCAAACTTGAACTGAGAGAAATGAAATCATGTTATGCCCTGACAAATTGAGCTTTAAAGACTTAATTACAATTATAATAACTAAAAGTCGGTTGCAAACCATTTGATTGATTATTTGATATACACTTAACTAATAGATGTGTTTATCCTTTTTGGATAAGCAATCCATAAATTGCAACCAAATATTTCTTATATAAGAGTCGAATTATGTATTGTGAAAATATTTCTTACTATTGTGAAACTTATTAATACATGACATTAATAAGAATTATAAAAAAAGTCCTATTGATTACACGTATATTTAGAAAATGTTACCATTAAATTCACTACTATTTATCCATGTAACTGATAATTAAAAAATCGATTCATAATATATATATATATATATATATTGTTAATCATTAAAAAAAAAAAAAGTAACAAGGTGGATAAAGTGATTGAGCCACTAATATTTTACGTAGATTTTATAATGGAAAAGTTTTGGTCCCGATTCATGAGGTTTGCTATAAATTTCACACGTATAGCATAAACCAACATTGGATTAGGCCGATGGCATGACCGCACCAGAGAAGTGGGTGACTCACTTGGACTAAATAAAGTTTGTACCTGTATTAACGATACAAAAACTCTGTATAGATATGAAAATTGGATATAAATGTATTTAAATTTTATATATTCGTCACTTAGACTAAATAAAATTTGTACACATATTAACCATACAAAAATTCTGTACGGACATAAATATAAAAATACAAATAAATAAAATTTAAATAAATTCATGCCTTATTTTTATGTCCTCGTCAAAACGCTATTAACAATACAGTAATAGGCTTCTTTAGGCCTGCCGCCAATTAATTTAGTTAGAGACACTTGGCAATTGGCGTAACATAATTGGACGATAAAAATATCGGTTTTAAATACTCATAATAAGGGTTCCTTTTGGACACGAGGCTTATCTTTTTAAATATCCCTAGGATTATAAAAAGCAAATAATATAGATATTTAGATTTTTCTTTTTTAAATTCACATTTGGACATTGATAATAGTCTACAATATTTAGTGCAATAGTTAATAATATGAGTACTTATAATGTACTCTATCCGTTTTTTAATATAAATCGTTTTAGAGTTATGTATAAATATTAAAAAAATAATTGTATAGTATTAAATATAATATTAATTGTATATATTGCCCTTATATTAGAAAAAAAATATTATTTATTAAACAAAAAGTAGCGAGAGAACCAAAATTATGGAGTATTTATTACTTGGGGTACTATTGAAAACTAAACAAATAATGCTTACTTGAAATTCTTAAACGACTTATATTAAGGAACACAAATAATTCTCTAAAACGACTTAATTAAGGAACGGAGGTAGTAGTTGCTAAATATTATTATTATTACTTCAAAGTTTAAAATAAATTCATATTACAATTTGAATTTTAAAATTTCACAGATTAACTAGTATCAAAATCAAATATGTACACCCCAGTCTCACATCGTAATATGTGAGATAATTTGATATGTATATAAGATTACAAGTAATTCAAATTATTATTAATACATTTAATTATGATATTTTGAGTGAGTATGTGGTGGACTAAAATGATCTAAGAACATATAAAGATAGTGTAATGCTTTATTATGCTATGATTTGGATCATATTTGATCCGGATTGTTACATACCGTATCATAATTGATTCTCGAAAACTCGAATCAAATCACGATTTATCGGAAGTTGAGACACGAAGGTCATGTATTTAAGTGGGTAAGTTTATAACTTTTTTTTGAAGGATAGACCTACTCGAGGGAGAATTATTTTAAACTGAGCAAAACATTCAAGGGGGTAATCAAGAAAATAAGCAATCTTTTGTGAGCATGAGTGCAGTATTACAAAATTCGAAAGCCATATATTGAAATTATAAGAGTAGTATTTGAATTGATTTACTAACTAAATGAGGAAACCCATGACCATCGAGTGGGAGACAAAGATTTTGATCCAATTTCAGCGTGATTTATGTTATCTACATATGAGTTGAATAATTGATGATTGTTAGTATTATTGTAGATTCAATTTAAAGACAAATTAATTAATATAATTTTTATTGGAGTGATGCAAATTGATACTCTGCATTGTTTGAAAATGAAATTCTTAATAAGTTTATTTTTTTCAATTATTGAAATTCGTATTTTACACGTTGACAGAAAAATTTCAATTATTTGCTCCATGCTCAAAACTGGGAAGTGATTTAGCATGCAGTGAATTTCATGGTAAGTTCACTTCATACTCAAAACAGTGCTGACACGCAGGCGGGAGGGTAATCAACTTATCATGAAATTCACTGCATGCAAACTCAAACCCCTGACCCATAGCAGATTCAATTCCTAGAAATTCCCAAACGGTCTACTATCAATCAATACAAAAACAAGTCAACACAATAGTTTAAAATTAGTTAAAATTTCTATTAGCTACAATATAACTATTTTTTCCATCTTGAATAATTGCATTGATATATAAATTTTAGAGAATTGATTCCTGCTTATCAAGCTTTTGCACATAATAATACTTATTAACCTCACAATTCTCAGGAGTGGGAATTTTCATTCTCCTTTCTTTTGTCATTCATTCATTTTTATCTATTTTGTATTCTATTGGAGGAAAATAGTATAGCACATCGTGAGATGATTCAGAAACCTAATTATCATTTATTAATAATAATAATAATTCAATATTTTAGGACCTAGCTACTCGAAGATGACTTAATTCTCCGATTGATCTCCTTCTCTAACGCTTCTTGGCCTCCCACTTGTTCAACTTCCTGCAATCCACAAAAAATAAAATATACAACTTGTAAAATAAATATAAAGAGAAGAAGGAGCTAGAGCAGAGGAGAAGCTGGACCACAGACCTTAGGACCTAAAAACAGCCCATATGGGACTCCATCGAACTTTTCCATGTGGTGCAACTGTATACAAACATGTTTTATTATTATTAGTATCAAAATAGAAAGAAAAGCACGTGCATGCATGAATAATTTTTACTATATATTAACAAAATCATATGAATTAATTAGGATCATCACTAAGTAGTAGTAGTAGTGATAGTAATGTACCTGGTGAGCAGCAGCAACTTTTCTGAAATAGGGGACATCTGCAATGGCACCTACGGGAAATCGTTTGTGAACAAGACCGTCGTGGACAAACATGTACGCCATTCCAAATACAGTGATTCCCAGTCCCTATTATTATTATTATTATTATTGTTAGTCTGGGTATGTATTGTTTTGGAACTTTATAATCAATCAATCAATTAATACAACCCTACTAGTAGTTGTCAATAGTGATATAGAAATTTAGTGTCAATTCTGTTCTATCTTACTCTTAGTATTATTATTAGTGAAAAAGAAAAGATCCAAGTACAAGTAATGTACAGAAGAAAGAGAGACTTACGGCACCAAAACAGAGACCAGGAAAGAGACCTTTGTGGAACAAACCATAAGCCATGAGGGCTATGGCCGGAACAGCGTTTATTATCGCAAATACATCATTAAGCTCAAATGCTCCTTCTCTTGGTTTATGATGTGACTATTAACACATACAAAACAAACAAACACTGGTTAAATACCAAAACTATACATATATTTGACAATTGGCACCCATAGTCAAATTAGGTTCTTAAACAGCCAATCCATGAAGAGTACACGCAATTTTAGAAAAAGACATTGTAGTTGGAATATTTGTGACTACTATTATGGTGTGTGTGTGTGTGTATATGGACAGTTCTCGTACGCAACTGTATTGTATTTTGACTTATACGACAACAATTAAAATTCTCCTTATATACTCAACATAATTATTGTATTATGGCTTATACGATAAGTCTTAAAATTGTACTTACAAGGATTTTAATTGTTCTAAAAACAGAGGATGTTTTTTTATTAAATTGGATAATCATTTTCATGTCATAGGCTCGCCAACAGTTATATTCCTAGACGCATATTTCTTGTTCGGTGAATTGATTACACTATACACCTACCTCGTGCATGTGCCACAACGAAGCATGCCACAGCGCTTTGTGCGCCCATCTCGCCCAAAATTCCATTCCCACCTGAAATTAAGATGCGTCACATCCCAATTTTTAAACAAAACAAAATACACAAGCCGGCTCCTCCATATATTTGTATATTCGGTGCAGAGAATTAAGAAGCAGGGGATTTATATATACGGAACTTACAGCGGCGCCGAATGAGAGTGCGAATGTACCAAACATCTCCGAATACGGAATTTCTCCACCCTAAACCACCAAAACAATTAACCCAATCCATGCCAAGAAGAGATTACAAATGAACTAAATTCAGTGTGTATATACAGAGAGAGAAATAGATATATATTAAACAGCATTATTATATTACCTCCATTTGCCAAGCGAACCTATAGTACACTGCCAAGATGGCCATGGACGTAATACCAACACTAGACATGACCGCCGCCACGAGATAAGTGAACCGTTCCGATTTCTTTCTCGCCCTTCTCTCCTCCGCACGAACGGAAAAGATCAGTTTCTCATTTTCTTCCGAACAATTCTCTGTCGGGCTCTCAATTTGGGGCTCCGATTTGCCACCCTCCACCAGAAAACAGACAGTCAAGCTGGGCTTTCTTCGTAATCGAAGAATTGTTGCGTCCAATTTGCAAATAGAAGGAGAAAATAGCCAAATAGGTGGGACAGTGGTGATGGGTTTTGCACCCAGAAATGGATTCCGGGCCAAACGGATAGACCCTGAACTGGAGGCAACGGCAATTCCGAACGCCATGGACGGTGGTGTTGTGGGGCTAGAGAGTTTTGGTAAGCTGACTCTGATGCGAGTCAAAATGAGAGAGGAGTGAGATTTTAAAAGAGAGCGGTGGAGTTAGAAGGGTTAAATGGGCATATACCACATGTTGTGTGTGGACTAATTTCCATGGACAAAGCAAAAAATAAAAGGAAATTGATATTTTACTCGAGATGTGAAACTGTATGCACAAGAAGAGCTTTTGTTCCCAAAATTCACAAACATAGCCCTTCTCCCCCTACTTTTTCTTTCAAAAATGTGCGAAATATAGCGTTGGGTCAACAAACTCAATTGCGTCCAGGCAATGGTTAACCATGTTCAAATGAAATGTTTAGATTCAATGAATCAAACGTCATAAGTGCTACTAATTGCCTCCATTATTGTGGGAGTTAAAAATATGCAGGATTAATGATTTTTATTATTTACAAAATCATTATCATTTATAACATATACTAATCTATAAAATATGACTTAAAAAAAACAGATACTTATGAATGTGATCTCTTTTTATGTGGGTGATTAAGAGGGGGAGAATCTCCCCTAGATCTCTCTTATTGTGGCCCAATTATTTATCCCTTCTTGTAGACTTTATTTTCTTTTTTTGTGAGAACTGATTTCTTTCTATTTGTGAGAAGATTTTATTATCATCTCTTGGGAGTTTATTGAGATTTTGAGAATTTATTTGTTGTGTGAATGGTTGAAAATAGATTATTCAGATTTGGATATATCGTTATCGGCTCTTCCCTTGCTCGTGCATATTATGTTATTACTTTTGAATTACAATTTTTTTCAATAGTATTTCTATAACAATTTACTATTTTAATATATTTCAGTTGTTTGATCAAATGTGAGAGATTGAGACAATAAACTTGAGTTAGCTCGATTATGTCTATCGAAGGATTCAATAGGGGTTAATAGGACAGAGAAATTACCGGTCATACTCATTGAGTGACCACAATTACTGTATAGTTGTGATGCTTGTGAATAAGTGTGGATGGCAAAATATGTCGAATCAAATTAGATTTATCCATTTAATTTTTTGTTGAGACCCTATTTTTTAGCAAGTAAAATATATCAAACATATTTCACATAAGGAGAAAATAAATTTCTCATAATAAAAAAAATAATTTACTTAAGTGAGAATCAAACCGAATCGGAGTCGACAATTATTTTTTATTTTGATAACTTTTGCATGCTTTATAGTTCTAGTTTCTACAACAAATTATGCTAAAAATGGATGCTAGGTGAATATGATTCAAAAAGATTGGTTATTGTCTAAGAAGTCAAATTTGATAAATAAATAATAAGTTAATTTTTTTTTACAAGTTAATGTTTAAAATAAATCTATTTTTATGGTAATATATAGAAAGGCTTAAAATAATTGGTAATGGCATATTGGTTATATAACAAAAAAAAGAGGGTTGTTTGATGGAATAAGCGGAGGAATGCATCAGAGTCGAAGAAGAGAGTTGACGTGGATGGGCAGGGCGTCGCAGGATTGCTGGAGGCTGAGATACCGAATCAGAGTGGGTTAGAGTTGGTCTGGCCTTGGACTGGAATAGGAATACTCCTCCATGTTGTGCTGTAGTAACGTGACATTTATTAATATTTAGTGTTAAAATCATGTTAATTATTCCCAATTTAATTGGATATTTATTAGTCACTCCGTCCTTTAATATAAATGATTATACAGTTGTGTATAAATATTTAAAAAATAACTGTATAATATTAAATATACTCTCTCCATCTCCTAATATATGACGTTTTAGAATTGTGCACAAGAATTAAAGAAATAATTGTATAACATTAAATATAATATCAAATGTATGTAATACCCTTAAATTATCATACTTATCTAATATTTTTTTATCTTTAACATTTTTTTATGAGGGATAATTGTAAGACCTTAACTTTTTATAAATAAAATTAAATTTTCTCTAATTATTATTTTGAATAATAAAGTGTTAATTTGATATAATGTTTTGGTTATGGGTGAAATGTGCAAATTTTATAAAATAAGTAAGTGATTATAAAATATTCATTGTTGTTGGTTGTAAGACCCCATCTTATTATTAATAAAATCGAATTTCCTCTAATTATTATTTTGAATAATAATGTGTTAATTTGATATAATGCTGTAGTTATGGGTGAAATGTGCAAATTTTACAAAATAAGCAAGTGGTTATAAAATATTCATTTTAGTCGGTGAATATTCATTTGGTCGTGGAATATTCTTGCTGTCGGGGAATATTCGTATGACGGCGCAGCTTTGTGTGGGCCCCATAACGGAAAGCGATTGAATGAAGAAAACGACAAGTATAGGTTGTTTATAAATAACGGCGTAGTTGTTACCGTTAATACTGTTAGAATACCCGGTGGTTAAAACACAGTAGCACATGGTATTGCACCAATTATTGATTCTTACGTAAGAAGACACTACTCAATAATTGTTACAGTAATTACTGTTCAATATTTTATTTTATTGATTCAATAATTACTACGTTGATATTTTATATTATTGTTGTTTCAATAATTGTCGCTGCACATTATTTTTCATTATCAGATCAATAATTCATATTATTTGAATAATATTATTAGATAGCATTATTGGCAATGTCAAGAAAATTCTGTCTAAGGAGAGGTTTGGTCATCTAATTGCGCGCCAGTAAGAAGAAATTCTTATTGAAAAGCTCCCTCTTTCCTGGGAACGGCCTGGTTGTCATAATTGTGATTCTGTGATATTATTTGTGAATAATTAATTATTGATTTATATGATAAGAAAATATTTATTTTTTTGTGGATATAAATGAGGGATATATTTTTGTGGTTATAAATGAAGGAATTAATGCTGAGTTATTTTATCAGTATTTTTGTCGGAATGAAGGTATTAAAAATCAAACTAATATTTTTGAGTTATATTGCGTGAGTTATAATCTTTAATCCGACCGTTGGATCGTTGTGATTTTTGAATATGTTATACATATATAAGTTGAGTATATGTCCACAAATTTTGAACAGTTAAAAATAAACGTATGATTTGTTATGAATTTTAAGAGATGACTGGTTCAAAAATTGTTAAAGTTTCAGAATTTATCATTTTGGTAGAAAATTCTAGAATTGGTGGACCCCACTTTTGGTTGGTAAGAAATGTGCTGAAATTTTTATTCAAATGTGGTGGGTAGGAATAGTAGCAGGTAAAACCATCAGGTTGCAGGTTAAGTCTGCTTCGGCGTGCTAACATTTTTTTATAAATAGAGGGCTAAGTTAAAATTGAAAATCACACTAGAATTCATAAATTTTCTCTCTTTCTCTCTCTATATTCTCGAGCATATTTTGTGAGTATTTTGATACTTTGAGAGTTGCTATTCAGCACAAATTTTATTCAGCCTCATATACGATATTCTGATCAGAAGTACTGTTCGTTTGAGGTAAGGGATATTTTTTTTTCTTAAATGATATTATTTTATTCAATATCATTATGCTGAAATATTGATATGAACTTTTTATCAAATTTAAAACTTTTTGTGTCGGGGTTACTATTTACGTATACTGCACTATTCACGTATACGGCACTATTCATCGAAAAATAAAATTTTTTTTTTGTCCAAGATGTCTATTATGGTTATTATCTTTGATTGTATCCATGTTTTGATTTTTATTTTTGAATTCTCCTTCACAATTGGTTATTATGGAATATTATTGCACTTGGATAGACTATAATACAAATCACTAATATTTATCCTTCTGTCTCATTGGATTCGTTTTCTTTAAGATAATTTTTCATCATCCTCGGTCCTAAATGATGATATTACTGAATATCTTTGGCCTGTAGTGCAAAGATGAATGATTAACTGATGAATATCTTTGGCCCGTAGTGCAAAGATGAACAGGTGTTGAGATGAACATGACCGACTGGTGTTACAAATGAATATCTTTGGCCTGTAGTGCAAAGATGAATATTTGATTAAAGATGGTTATTGATTGATGTTACAGGAATAAAATATCGTTGATGGACTTTTAAATTTTAGAAGATAGTAGAATTCATTCTCTACTTGATTCTTCTAATGGTTTGCTATTTTTGCTGCAGTTGTTGATCTAAAACTTGTTGTCTATTATATTTTATCAGATTTTTCCCTGTTGAAGACTAATGATAAGTTGTTATTTATTATCTTAGTCATAATATTCTTTACTGGGCTAGTTGAGCTCACCATTTTCCTTTTTGTTCTATTTTTTTTAGGAGGCGAGAATATAGCGGGAACTAATCGGGGTGTGGAGTGATGTTTCCAGTCAGTTGTGTTATCAGTCCTCACTATTTTATAAAATAATATTTCAATAATTATAATGAGGACTTATTTGAGTGTGGATATTGTCTAGAAGACAATATTTGTATTTAAACTCATAGTATTTGTGTTGTCGTATTTTGCACGATAATTATTTTAATGAAGTTGTATTTGTTTTTGTACCATGTATTTGGCGACTCAGAATGGGTGATGTATACCTATTTTGGGGGCGTCACATTGGTCGTGAAATATTCTTGCTGTCAGGAATATTTATACGATAGCGCATGTAAGACCCCGAATTTTATGAAATAAAAGTATTCAATTTTTCTTATAATTACTATTCAGTAAATGGTTAAATTGATAAAAGTTTAAAGTTATGGGTGAAATGTGAATATTTTTTTCAAAATAAGCAAGTGGTTATAAAATAATCATTGTTGTCGGGGAATATTCGTTTGGTCGTAGAATATTCTTTCTGTCGGGGAATATTCGTACGACGACGCAGCTATTTGTGGGCCCCATAACGAATAACTGTCGGATGACGATAACGACAAAAATTTAAGTTTTTACAAATAACGGCGTAGTTGTTACCGTTAACACTGTTGGAATACCCGGTGGTTAAAATACAATAATACACGTTATTGTACAGTAGCACACGGTATTGCATAATATTTTTGAAATTATTGATTCTTACGTAAGAAGGCACTACTCAATAATTGTTACAGCAATTACTGTTCAATATTTTATTTTATTGATTCAATAATTGCTACGTTGAAATTTTGTATTATTGTTGTTCAATAATTGTTGCTGCACAGTATTTTCTATTATCAGATCAATAATTCATATTATTTGAATAGTATTATTAGATAGCATTATTGGCAATGTCTAGAAAGTTCTGTCTAAGGAGAGGTTTGGTCATCTAATTGCGCGCCAGTAAGGAGAAATCCTTATTGGAAAGCCCCCTCTTTCCTGGGAATGGCCTGGTTGTCATAAATGTGATTCTGTAATATTATTTGTGAATAATTAATTATTGATTCATATGATAGGGAAATATTTATATTATGTGGATATAAATGAGGGATATATTTTTGTGGTTAAAAATGAAGGAGTTAATGTTGAGATTTTTATCCGTATTTTTGTCGGAATGGAGGTATTAAAAATCAGGGTTTTTTGAGAAATATTGCGGGTGTTATAATTTTTAATCCGACCGTTGGATCGTGGTAATATTTGGATATGTTATACATATATAAGTTGAGTATATGTCCACAAATTTTGAACCGTTAAAAATGAACGTATGATTTATTATGAATTTTACGAGATGACTGGTTCAGAAATTGTTGAATTTTCGGAGTTTATCATTTTGGTGGAAAATTCTAGAATTGGTGGGCCCCACTTGTGGTTGGTGAAGAAATGTGCTGAATTATATTTCAAATGTGGTAGGTGGGAATAGTAGCAGGTAAAGCCATCAGGTTGCAGGTCAAACCTACCAAAATTTTCCTATAAATAGAGGGCTAAGTTAGAATTGAAAATCACACCAGAAACATAAGCTTTCTCTCTTTCTCTCTCTAGATTATTGAGTGTATTTTGTGAGTATTTAGATACTTGGTGAGTTACTATTCATCAGTGCAAGTTTCCTTCAGCATCATATCCGATATCCAGTCAGAATTCTGCTCTTTTGAGGTAAGGGATAGTAAGGGATAGTAAGGGATTTTAAGGGTTGTTATGATTTTCAGTTTCGTAATTTTTCTGAACTTCAAAAATTCTGGAAAAATTTGAAATGATAATTTGATGAGTTTTCTTGATTGTGTCCAAAAATGGTGATTTTTGGATGTATAGATTGAGAGTTGTGAATTTTATGAGAAAAGACTATTTTAAAAGTAATCGCTTATAATTCCTTGTGGTTAACTCTAAAATTGATGAAATTTTTATTGGGAGTACATGTATATGATGGGAGTATACTCTGTGAATTTCAGAATTTTTAGATAAAAGTACAATTTTTGATAAATGTCTAAATATTCGGCTGTTTTGGCCATATGAAAAATAGTAAATGACTTTTAAAAATTTTGAGAAAAATATATGTTCACTATGGGACTATATTATGCTAAATCCCAGAAAAGAAATATTTTTGGAACTGATTTGGTATTTTTCATGAAAATGGTCTAGTTATGAGTAAATGAATTAAATATGTTTTGTGAAGAAAGAAAATTGGAAAATAGGATTTTATGGCTTGAGAATCCTATATGAGGTATATGCAGATTTTTGATGAGGGTTTTGGTTATTGATGATGAAATTGTAAGAGTTGACATTTTATGATGATTAAATGCATTAATTAGTAAAGTGTAAACAATTTAAATAAATTGTTTATAAGCTTAAGAAATGTTATTCTTTCAATATCATTATACCGAAGTATTGGTATGAATTTTATTGTGGAATTTCTACCTTTTTGAGTCGGTGTTACTATTCACGAGTTACTATTCATGAGTTACTATTCACGAGTTACTATTCACGACAAAATTAGTTTCTTTTACTAACCAAATTATAGTTGATTTATGAATATTACTCTTGAGATTAAATCTATATATTGATTATATTGATTTTATTATCATATATAACATTTTTATAACTCTGATGTTGAATTTCTCTTTCACTGGAGTGTAAAGATGGGTAGATTATTGGTATGATCATGACTAGGGTTCTCTTTGGCCTGTAGTGCAAAGTTGAATTGTGACTGGTATGATCATGACCATTGAATTTACAATTGAATATCTTTAGCTTAAGTGTAAAGATGAATTGATTAACATGGTTATAATTATGGTGTATATAAATTCTGAAATAATTATATATTTCTTTGAGATATGAATATATTTGGCCTGTAGTGCAAATATGAATTGTTGAGGAATATCTTTGGCCTGTAGTGCAAAGATGAATTGTAGAGGAATATCTTTGGCCTGTAGTGCAAAGATGAATTGTAGATGAATATCTTTGGCCTGTAGTGCAAAGATGGTCTGTTGATGAATATCTTTGGCCCGTAGTGCAAAGATAAACTGTTGTTGAATATCTTTGGTCGTAGTGCAAAGATGGATTTATTAGTATGATTATGAACAGGAACTGTGATTTGGTATAACCATGATCTTTGATGTTTCAGGTAAAGACATGTGATGAAAATATTCTTCGTCCTGGGTGTGAAGAAAAATTTAGAATCACAATTATGATTATGAGTTATTCATATGATTGTAGAAAGGAACTGTTGATTGATGTTACAGGGATAAAACATTGTTGATGGATTTTTAACATGGAGAAGATAATAGACTTTATAGTCTATTTGACTCTTCTAATGGATTGCTCGTTCCGCTGCAACTATGGTTGAAATTTTTATCATTTACCATATGTTCTAAATCTCTGATTTATTGTTGATGAAGGCTATTGATAATTGAATTATCTTTAGTCATGATATTCTTTACTGAGCTAGTTGTGCTCACCCTTTTGCTTCACAATTCCTTTCAGGTAATAAGAGTGTAGCTGGGTCGAGCGAGGGTAAAGGGGAAATAGAACGGTGGTCTCTAGCTGTGGATGTTCTCCCGAAGCAGTATAGAAAAGTTCATTTAGTAGTTATATTTGGTGAATCCAATAGGGTAAGGTGTACCCAACGTTGGAAGGGTGGTTTGCCACTATCATACAAGATGTCTAACGACATACAACCTCGTGTCATCATAAGACAGGGATGTGCTCATCCACTTGCTGAGTATATCTATGGGCACTACCTATATAATCTTGGTATTTGTTTGAAGTATAATTCTCAATTAGAGACAGTGGAGATAATGATAAGTCAAGAGAAGACTCACCATTGGGATGAATATGATAGTAATCTTCTCGTTTTTCTTTGGGGTCTATTGGGCCAACCAAGGATAATTCTGTGGCCATATGATATCTATCATAACCTAGACGCGTGGCCTCCCATGTACGAAGGTTTCCTTGAGCACTTCCCAAAGATTCTAATTTCTAAAACAGTTTTTGACTATACCTTTATGTAAGGTGTTATTGTGAGGTGATGTCCACGGTTGGAACATGAGTCACATTTGGTATATATTTATATCCAAACTCACAGCATATGTGTTGTTGTATTTTGCACGACAATTGTTGTAATAAAGTTGTAGTTATTTTCTGTACCATGTATTTGACGACTCAGAATGGGTTGGATGGAATGGACCTATTTTGGGGTTGTCACAGGTTGGTATCAGAGCTATAAGTAAAGAGCCCCGAGCCTCTCGCTGGTGACTTCCTGTTGATGGGGGATGCACCGAAGCCAGACTCTCCGTAGGGGACGCCGTTCTGCGGTGGCAAACTGATAGGTACCACTGTAAGGTGCTGTCCACTGATGGGACGTGAGTTACAGGTGGTATCAGAGCTTAGGGATATGATCTCTGGCGGAGATCGGGAAATATAACTAGGAGGGGAGAGATGAGTAAATCCTTCGCTAGTGTGTCCTACCTAAGCTTATTTGTTGGTCAGTCATAATATTGGGATATTATGTGATATGTTAATTTGTTCAATTAACCCTTATTTTGAAGCTGTATTCTAGAATGTTATTTGAAATACAGGAGATGAGCAATTGAGAAATTATGATGACAGAGAAGATGGAATTTGAAATGAAAGGAAGGTATTCTCAACTCTTTGAAATACCAGGTACGTAAATTTCGGGGACGAAATTTCATAAGGAGGGGAGATTGTAAGACCCCGAATTTTATGAAATAAAAGTATTCAATTTTTCTTATAATTACTATTCAGTAAATGGTTAAATTGATAAAAGTTTAAAGTTATGGGTGAAATGTGAATATTTTTTTCAAAATAAGCAAGTGGTTATAAAATAATCATTGTTGTCGGGGAATATTCGTTTGGTCGTAGAATATTCTTTCTGTCGGGGAATATTCGTACGACGACGCAGCTATTTGTGGGCCCCATAACGAATAACTGTCGGATGACGATAACGACAAAAATTTAAGTTTTTACAAATAACGGCGTAGTTGTTACCGTTAACACTGTTGGAATACCCGGTGGTTAAAATACAATAATACACGTTATTGTACAGTAGCACACGGTATTGCATAGTATTTTTGAAATTATTGATTCTTACGTAAGAAGGCACTACTCAATAATTGTTACAGCAATTACTGTTCAATATTTTATTTTATTGATTCAATAATTGCTACATTGAAATTTTGTATTATTGTTGTTCAATAATTGTTGCTGCACAGTATTTTCTATTATCAGATCAATAATTCATATTATTTGAATAGTATTATTAGATAGCATTATTGGCAATGTCTAGAAAGTTCTGTCTAAGGAGAGGTTTGGTCATCTAATTGCGCGCCAGTAAGGAGAAATCCTTATTGGAAAGCCCCCTCTTTCCTGGGAATGGCCTGGTTGTCATAAATGTGATTCTGTAATATTATTTGTGAATAATTAATTATTGATTCATATGATAGGGAAATATTTATATTATGTGGATATAAATGAGGGATATATTTTTGTGGTTAAAAATGAAGGAGTTAATGTTGAGATTTTTATCCGTATTTTTGTCGGAATGGAGGTATTAAAAATCAGGGTTTTTGAGATATTTTGCGGGTGTTATAATTTTTAATCCGACCGTTGGATCGTGGTAATATTTGGATATGTTATACATATATAAGTTGAGTATATGTCCATAAATTTTGAACCGTTAAAAATGAACGTATGATTTATTATGAATTTTACGAGATGACTGGTTCAGAAATTGTTGAATTTTCGGAGTTTATCATTTTGGTGGAAAATTCTAGAATTGGTGGGCCCCACTTGTGGTTGGTGAAGAAATGTGCTGAATTATATTTCAAATGTGGTGGGTGGGAATAGTAGCAGGTAAAGCCATCAGGTTGCAGGTCAAACCTACCAAAATTTTCCTATAAATAGAGGGCTAAGTTAGAATTGAAAATCACACCAGAAACATAAGCTTTCTCTCTTTCTCTCTCTAGATTATTGAGTGTATTTTGTGAGTATTTAGATACTTGGTGAGTTACTATTCATCAGTGCAAGTTTCCTTCAGCATCATATCCGATATCCAGTCAGAATTCTGCTCTTTTGAGGTAAGGGATAGTAAGGGATAGTAAGGGATTTTAAGGGTTGTTATGATTTTCAGTTTCGTAATTTTTCTGAACTTCAAAAATTCTGGAAAAATTTGAAATGATATTTTGATGAGTTTTCTTGATTGTGTCCAAAAATGGTGATTTTTGGATGTATATATTGAGAGTTATGAATTTTACGGGAAAAGACTATTTTAAAAGTAATCGCTTATAATTCCTTGTGGTTAACTCTAAAATTGATGAAATTTTTATTGGGAGTACATGTATATGATAGGAGTATACTCTGTGAATTTCAGAATTTTTAGATAAAAGTACAATTTTTGATAAATGTCTAAATATTCGGCTGTTTTGGCCATATGAAAAATAGTAAATGACTTTTAAAAATTCTGAGAAAAATATATGTTCACTATGGGACTATATTATGCTAAATCCCAGAAAAGAAATATTTTTGGAACTGATTTGGTATTTTTCATGAAAATGGTCTAGTTATGAGTAAATGAATTAAATATGTTTTGTGAAGAAAGAAAATTGGAAAATAGGATTTTATGGCTTGAGAATCCTATATGAGGTATATGCAGATTTTTGATGAGGGTTTTGGTTATTGATGATGAAATTGTAAGAGTTGGCATTTTATGATGATTAAATGCATTAATTAGTAAAGTGTAAACAATTTAAATAAATTGTTTATAAGCTTAAGAAATGTTATTCTTTCAATATCATTATACCGAAATATTGGTATGAATTTTATTGTGGAATTTCTACCTTTTTGAGTCGGTGTTACTATTCACGAGTTACTATTCATGAGTTACTATTCACGAGTTACTATTCACGACAAAATTGGTTTCTTTTACTAACCAAATTATAGTTGATTTATGAATATTACTCTTGAGATTAAATCTATATATTGATTATATTGATTTTATTATCATATATAACATTTTTATAACCCTGATGTTGAATTTCTCTTTCACTTGAGTGTAAAGATGGGTAGATTATTGGTATGATCATGACTAGGGTTCTCTTTGGCCTGTAGTGCAAAGTTGAATTGTGACTGGTATGATCATGACCATTGAATTTATAATTGAATATCTTTAGCTTAAGTGTAAAGATGAATTGATTAACATGGTTATAATTATGGTGTATATAAATTCTGAAATGATTATATATTTCTTTGAGATATGAATATATTTGGCCTGTAGTGCAAATATGAATTGTTGAGGAATATCTTTGGCCTGTAGTGCAAAGATGAATTGTAGAGGAATATCTTTGGCCTGTAGTGCAAAGATGAATTGTTGATGAATATCTTTGGCCTGTAGTGCAAAGATGGTCTGTTGATGAATATCTTTGGCCCGTAGTGCAAAGATAAACTGTTGTTGAATATCTTTGGTCGTAGTGCAAAGATGGATTTATTAGTATGATTATGAACAGGAACTGTGATTTGGTATAACCATGATCTTTGATGTTTCAGGTAAAGACATGTGATGAAAATATTCTTCGTCCTGGGTGCGAAGAAAAATTTAGAATCACAATTATGATTATGAGTTATTCATATGATTGTGGAAAGGAACTGTTGATTGATGTTACAGGGATAAAACATTGTTGATGGATTTTTAACATGGAGAAGATAATAGACTTTATAGTCTATTTGACTCTTCTAATGGATTGCTCGTTCCGCTGCAACTATGGTTGAAATTTTTATCATTTACCATATGTTCTAAATCTCTGATTTATTGTTGATGAAGGCTATTGATAATTGAATTATCTTTAGTCATGATATTCTTTACTGAGCTAGTTGTGCTCACCCTTTTGCTTCACAATTCCTTTCAGGTAATAAGAGTGTAGCTGGGTCGAGCGAGGGTAAAGGGGAAATAGAACGGTGGTCTCTAGCTGTGGATGTTCTCCCGAAGCAGTATAGAAAAGTTCATTTAGTAGTTATATTTGGTGAATCCAATAGGGTAAGGTGTACCCAACGTTGGAAGGGTGGTTTGCCACTATCATACAAGATGTCTAACGACATACAACCTCGTGTCATCATAAGACAGGGATGTGCTCATCCACTTGCTGAGTATATCTATGGGCACTACCTATATAATCTTGGTGTTTGTTTGAAGTATAATTCTCAATTAGAGACAGTGGAGATAATGATAAGTCAAGAGAAGACTCACCATTGGGAAGAATATGATAGTAATCTTCTCGTTTTTCTTTGGGGTCTATTGGGTCAACCAAGGATAATTCTGTGGCCATATGATATCTATCATAACCTAGACGCGTGGCCTCCCATGTACGAAGGTTTCCTTGAGCACTTCCCAAAGATTCTAATTTCTAAAACAGTTTTTGACTATACCTTTATGTAAGGTGTTATTGTGAGGTGATGTCCACGGTTGGAACATGAGTCACATTTGGTATATATTTGTATCCAAACTCACAGCATATGTGTTGTTGTATTTTGCACGACAATTGTTGTAATAAAGTTGTAGTTATTTTCTGTACCATGTATTTGACGACTCAGAATGGGTTGGATGGAATGGACCTATTTTGGGGTTGTCACAGGTTGGTATCAGAGCTATAAGTAAAGAGCCCCGAGCCTCTCGCTGGTGACTTCCTGTTGATGGGGGATGCACCGAAGCCAGACTCTCCGTAGGGGACGCCGTTCTGCGGTGGCAAACTGATAGGTACCACTGTAAGGTGCTGTCCACTGATGGGACGTGAGTTACAGGTGGTATCAGAGCTTAGGGATATGATCTCTGGCGGAGATCGGGAAATATAACTAGGAGGGGAGAGATGAGTAAATCCTTCGCTAGTGTGTCCTACCTAAGCTTATTTGTTGGTCAGTCATAATATTGGGATATTATGTGATATGTTAATTTGTTCAATTAACCCTTATTTTGAAGCTGTATTCTAGAATGTTATTTGAAATACAGGAGATGAGCAATTGAGAAATTATGATGACAGAGAAGATGGAATTTGAAATGAAAGGAAGGTATTCTCAACTCTTTGAAATACCAGGTACGTAAATTTCGGGGACGAAATTTCATAAGGAGGGGAGATTGTAAGACCCCGAATTTTATGAAATAAAAGTATTCAATTTTTCTTATAATTACTATTCAGTAAATGGTTAAATTGATAAAAGTTTAAAGTTATGGGTGAAATGTGAATATTTTTTTCAAAATAAGCAAGTGGTTATAAAATAATCATTGTTGTCGGGGAATATTCGTTTGGTCGTAGAATATTCTTTCTGTCGGGGAATATTCGTACGACGGCGCAGCTATTTGTGGGCCCCATAACGAATAACTGTCGGATGAAGATAACGACAAAAATTTAAGTTTTTACAAATAACGGCGTAGTTGTTACCGTTAACACTGTTGGAATACCCGGTGGTTAAAATACAGTAATACGCGTTATTGCACAGTAGCACACGGTATTGCATAGTATTTTTGAAATTATTGATTCTTACGTAAGAAGGCACTACTCAATAATTGTTACAGTAATTACTGTTCAATATTTTATTTTATTGATTCAATAATTGCTACGTTGAAATTTTGTATTATTGTTGTTCAATAATTGTTGCTGCACAGTATTTTCTATTATCAGATCAATAATTCATATTATTTGAATAGTATTATTAGATAGCATTATTGGCAATGTCTAGAAAGTTCTGTCTAAGGAGAGGTTTGGTCATCTAATTGCGCGCCAGTAAGGAGAAATCCTTATTGGAAAGCCCCCTCTTTCCTGGGAACGGCCTGGTTGTCATAAATGTGATTCTGTAATATTATTTGTGAATAATTAATTATTGATTCATATGATAAGGAAATATTTATATTATGTGGATATAAATGAGGGATATATTTTTGTGGTTAAAAATGAAGGAGTTAATGTTGAGATTTTTATCCGTATTTTTGTCGGAATGGAGGTATTAAAAATCAGGGTTTTTTGAGAAATATTGCGGGTGTTATAATTTTTAATCCGACCGTTGGATCGTGGTAATATTTGGATATGTTATACATATATAAGTTGAGTATATGTCCACAAATTTTGAACCGTTAAAAATGAACGTATGATTTATTATGAATTTTACGAGATGACTGGTTCAGAAATTGTTGAATTTTCGGAGTTTATCATTTTGGTGGAAAATTCTAGAATTGGTGGGCCCCACTTGTGGTTGGTGAAGAAATGTGCTGAATTATATTTCAAATGTGGTGGGTGGGAATAGTAGCAGGTAAAGCCATCAGGTTGCAGGTCAAACCTACCAAAATTTTCCTATAAATAGAGGGCTAAGTTAGAATTGAAAATCACACCAGAAACATAAGCTTTCTCTCTTTCTCTCTCTAGATTATTGAGTGTATTTTGTGAGTATTTAGATACTTGGTGAGTTACTATTCATCAGTGCAAGTTTCCTTCAGCATCATATCCGATATCCAGTCAGAATTCTGCTCTTTTGAGGTAAGGGATAGTAAGGGATAGTAAGGGATTTTAAGGGTTGTTATGATTTTCAGTTTCGTAATTTTTCTGAACTTCAAAAATTCTGGAAAAATTTGAAATGATAATTTGATGAGTTTTCTTGATTGTGTCCAAAAATGGTGATTTTTGGATGTATAGATTGAGAGTTATGAATTTTATGAGAAAAGACTATTTTAAAAGTAATCGCTTATAATTCCTTGTGGTTAACTCCAAAATTGATGAAATTTTTATTGGGAGTACATGTATATGATGGGAGTATACTCTGTGAATTTCAGAATTTTTAGATAAAAGTACAATTTTTGATAAATGTCTAAATATTCGGCTGTTTTGGCCATATGAAAAATAGTAAATGACTTTTAAAAATTTTGAGAAAAATATATGTTCACTATGGGACTATATTATGCTAAATCCCAGAAAAGAAATATTTTTGGAACTGATTTGGTATTTTTCATGAAAATGGTCTAGTTATGAGTAAATGAATTAAATATGTTTTGTGAAGAAAGAAAATTGGAAAATAGGATTTTATGGCTTGAGAATCCTATATGAGGTATATGCAGATTTTTGATGAGGGTTTTGGTTATTGATGATGAAATTGTAAGAGTTGGCATTTTATGATGATTAAATGCATTAATTAGTAAAGTGTAAACAATTTAAATAAATTGTTTATAAGCTTAAGAAATGTTATTCTTTCAATATCATTATACCGAAGTATTGGTATGAATTTTATTGTGGAATTTCTACCTTTTTGAGTCGGTGTTACTATTCACGAGTTACTATTCATGAGTTACTATTCACGAGTTACTATTCACGACAAAATTGGTTTCTTTTACTAACCAAATTATAGTTGATTTATGAATATTACTCTTGAGATTAAATCTATATATTGATTATATTGATTTTATTATCATATATAACATTTTTATAACTCTGATGTTGAATTTCTCTTTCACTGGAGTGTAAAGATGGGTAGATTATTGGTATGATCATGACTAGGGTTCTCTTTGGCCTGTAGTGCAAAGTTGAATTGTGACTGGTATGATCATGACCATTGAATTTACAATTGAATATCTTTAGCTTAAGTGTAAAGATGAATTGATTAACATGGTTATAATTATGGTGTATATAAATTCTGAAATGATTATATATTTCTTTGAGATATGAATATATTTGGCCTGTAGTGCAAATATGAATTGTTGAGGAATATCTTTGGCCTGTAGTGCAAAGATGAATTGTAGAGGAATATCTTTGGCCTGTAGTGCAAAGATGAATTGTAGATGAATATCTTTGGCCTGTAGTGCAAAGATGGTCTGTTGATGAATATCTTTGGCCCGTAGTGCAAAGATAAACTGTTGTTGAATATCTTTGGTCGTAGTGCAAAGATGGATTTATTAGTATGATTATGAACAGGAACTGTGATTTGGTATAACCATGATCTTTGATGTTTCAGGTAAAGACATGTGATGAAAATATTCTTCGTCCTGGGTGTGAAGAAAAATTTAGAATCACAATTATGATTATGAGTTATTCATATGATTGTAGAAAGGAACTGTTGATTGATGTTACAGGGATAAAACATTGTTGATGGATTTTTAACATGGAGAAGATAATAGACTTTATAGTCTATTTGACTCTTCTAATGGATTGCTCGTTCCGCTGCAACTATGGTTGAAATTTTTATCATTTACCATATGTTCTAAATCTCTGATTTATTGTTGATGAAGGCTATTGATAATTGAATTATCTTTAGTCATGATATTCTTTACTGAGCTAGTTGTGCTCACCCTTTTGCTTCACAATTCCTTTCAGGTAATAAGAGTGTAGCTGGATCGAGCGAGGGTAAAGGGGAAATAGAACGGTGGTCTCTAGCTGTGGATGTTCTCCCGAAGCAGTATAGAAAAGTTCATTTAGTAGTTATATTTGGTGAATCCAATAGGGTAAGGTGTACCCAACGTTGGAAGGGTGGTTTGCCACTATCATACAAGATGTCTAACGACATACAACCTCGTGTCATCATAAGACAGGGATGTGCTCATCCACTTGCTGAGTATATCTATGGGCACTACCTATATAATCTTGGTATTTGTTTGAAGTATAATTCTCAATTAGAGACAGTGGAGATAATGATAAGTCAAGAGAAGACTCACCATTGGGATGAATATGATAGTAATCTTCTCGTTTTTCTTTGGGGTCTATTGGGCCAACCAAGGATAATTCTGTGGCCATATGATATCTATCATAACCTAGACGCGTGGCCTCCCATGTACGAAGGTTTCCTTGAGCACTTCCCAAAGATTCTAATTTCTAAAACAGTTTTTGACTATACCTTTATGTAAGGTGTTATTGTGAGGTGATGTCCACGGTTGGAACATGAGTCACATTTGGTATATATTTATATCCAAACTCACAACATATGTGTTGTTGTATTTTTCACGACAATTGTTGTAATAAAGTTGTAGTTATTTTCTGTACCATGTATTTGACGACTCAGAATGGGTTGGATGGAATGGACCTATTTTGGGGTTGTCACAGCGCAGCCATTTGTGGGTCCCATAACGAAAAATTGTCGGATGAAAAAAACGGCATGAATAAGTTTTTTTAAAAATAACGGTGTAGTTGTTACCGTTAACACTGTTGAAATACCCGGTGGTTAAAATACAGTAATACGCGTGGTTGCACAGTAGCACACGGTATTGCACAGTATTTTTAGATTATTAATTCTTACGTAAGAAGGCACTACTCAATAATTATTACAGTAATTACTGTTTAATATTTTATTTTATTGATTCAATAATTGCTACGTTGATATTATATATTATTGTTGTTTCAATAATTGTCACAACACAGTATTTTCTATTATCAGATCAATAATTCATATTATTTGAATAATATTATTAGATAGCATTATTGGCAATGTCTAAAGAAGTTCTGTCTAGAAAAGGGGTTTGGTCACCTAATTACGCGCTGGTAAAGAAAAATTCTTATCGAAAAGCCCCCTCTTTCCTGAGAACGACCTGGTTGTTATATTGTGATTCTGTATTATAATTTGTGAATAATTATGTATTATTTTATATGATAAGAAATTTTTTATTTTTATGTGGATATAAATAAAGAAATTAATGTTGAGGTATTTTATCAGTATTTTATGTAAGACCCCAACTTTTATAAATAAAGATGAATTTTCTATATCATTTTTGAATATTATAGAGTTAATTTGATATAATATTATAGTTGTGGGGAATTTTTATAAATTTTGCAAAGTACGCAAGTTGTTATATAATATTCGATTGGTCGGAGAATATTCGTTTTAACAGGGAATATTCGTACAACGGCACAATCATTGGTGGACCCCACAACAGAATTATTGTCGGATTGAGAAAACGACAAAAATATTTTATTAAAAATAACGGCGGAAGTTTTACCATTTATACTGTTGAACTACTCGGTAGTAAAAGTACAGTAATACGTGTGGTTGCATAGTAGCACACGGTATTGATTATTAATGCTTCTGTGAGAAGTCACTCAGTTTGATTCAATTATTGTCAGTTAATAATATGAATTATTTAGCGATAATGAAGTTTTGTTTTATTCGTATTATTAACGTAATAAAATAGAAGCATCTTTTTATATAAAACAGAATACTTTATTAAAGTTATTCTATAAATAGAATATATTATATTTTATCTAAAAGATTTTTCTTTAAATATGGACCGTCAGATTAAAGTAATCAATCTGGACCGTTTATGGATTAGTTACTATGCATTCCATTTTTCTATAAATAGCAGCTCATTCATTCATTATCTGAACTCTAGAGAGAGAAACTATAGAGAAAGAGAAGAAAAGTATTCTACTACTTAACTACTTTCTTATTTCAGTTCTTCTTTAAAACGGTAAGGGGTATTATTTCTTTTGTATTCATGAAGAGAACTTCTGTTATTCCATTATTTATTATTCTGTTAGAATAACCTGTATACGCGGTCTACCCTATACTTGGTGACATTGTTCTATTATTCTGTTGGAACATCCTGTCTGTGTATTTTACACCGGACCTGGTTCCGTCTTTATTATTATTCTGTTGGAACATCCTGTCTGTGTGTTTTACACCGGACCTGATTCCGTCTTTATTATTATTCTGTTGGAACATCCTGTTTGTGTGTTTTACACCGGACCTGGTTCCGTCTTTATTATTATTCTGTTGGAATATCCTATCTGTGCGTTTTACGCCGGACCTGGTTTCATTATTTATTATTCTGTTGGAATAACCTGTCTGTGCGGTCTATCGCATGCATGGTGATTTCTTTTGTTATTCCATTCTTTATTATACTCAGTTGGTTAAAACTTTGACTTCTATACTCCATGAAATTAGTAGAATATCCTTGATATTTGCGTTTCATCCAGTATCTTTTCATGAAAATATTCTTCTGAACATTCTTAAATTTTACTCCACAAAGCAGTATCATGTTGACAATTTGGACGTTGTTAATTTTTGGATAAATTAATTCTTGAACTTGTTTTATTGAATTCTTATATCATTGTCATCATCCTCATGTTTATAAAATGTTGAAAGTCATATGTGGCCTGTAGTGCATAGATGGACTTGGTATGATTATGACCAGGGATTATTCGGTATAATCATGACCGTAATGTTACAAATGATGTGGTAAAAGTCCTCATTAGCCCGTAGTGCATTGATGGACAGTTGTTGGCATGATCATAACCATTAATGAATACACAAATATTCTTGGCTCGTAGTGCATGGATAATTGTGATCGTGATACTAAAGAATATCCTTGGCCGTAGTGCAGGGGTGATTCGATGATGTGGATTATTTTGTTAAGCTGAGTCCCAACGATAACAGTGTTGAAAAACCTTTTAAATCATAGAAGATAGTAGATTTTATTCTCTACTTGACTCTTTTAATGGATTTCTTGTTCCGCTGCAGTTAAACTTGATGTTCGTTATATTTTATCAGTTTAACACTGTTGAAGGCTAATGATAATTTATTCTGCATTATCTTAGTCATAATATTTCTTACTGGGATAGTTGAGCTCACCCTTTCTTTCACTGTTCTCTTCAGGAAATGAGAATATAACTGGGACGAGTCGGGGAACGGAGTGATGGACCAGATGATAGTATTAGTAGTCCTCACTATTCTGTTAAATAGTGTGACAATAATTATAATAAGGACTCCTTTTGAGTTTGTATAGTCTCTAGTAGACAATAATTGTATTCAAACTCACAGTTATGTTTTGTCGTATTGTACATGACAGTTGTATTAGTAAGTTGTATTTCTATTCTGTACCATGTATCTGACGACCCAAGATGGGTGATGTATACCTAACTTTGGGGGCGTCACAGTTGGTATCAGAGCTTAGGGATATGATCCCTGGCTAAGATGTGAGAATAGAACTAGGAGGGGAGAGACGGGGAATTCCTTCGCTAGTATGACCTACCTAAGTTTATTTGCATGGTATTTAATTGGTCGGTCAGAATATAAGGATAATATATGACATATCAATTAACTTTTATTTTGTGGCAGTATCTGAAAATGGCATCCGAGAATGTTAAGAATAGCAATGGAGCACAGGCGACTGTTGATTCACAACATATCAATAATCGGGATAATGTGCATCAGGAAGGCGACAATCCTCATGCAAACAACAATACTGACCAAATGATAAATGATAAAATGTTCAGAAGCTTTATGCAGTTCATGCAACAGCAGGCGAGAGCGGCTCCTGTTCAAAATATAGGTGGAAACACTGAAAACTCTCGGACGGTCACCGCTAAACAGTTCAAGGAGCTGGGACCACCGGAGTTTAAGGGAGAGCCAAAACCACTTATAGCGGAAACATGGATAAAGCAGATCACCAAGATATTTGATGTCTTGGGATGCTTCGAGGAGCAAAAGGTTCCCTTTGCCGCCTTTATGTTGCGAGGAGAGGCAGATTACTGGTGGGAATCGATTAAGCGTACTCAACCTGCCGCACTGAAGATGTCTTGGGAGAAGTTCCAAGAGTTGTTCAATGACAAATACTTTCCCAAAAGTGTTCGACACATGAAGGAGGTGGATTTCATCAAATTAGAGCAGAATAATATGATCGTGTCGCAGTATGAGGCTAAATTTGCTTAGTTGTCCCGGTTTGCGTCCCACTTGGTGGATAATGAAGAACTTTTGCGAGGTTTGAAACCTGAGATACGTCAACATCTTATTTCTCATAAACTGTGTTTATATTCAGATGTTGTGAATAGGGCTCAGTTAGTGGAGCGCGATAACGAGTCAACGCAACCAAAGGATAGCAGTCGGCAAAATGATAATACTAATGAGAGCAGTCATCGAAGCGATGACAACAAGCGTGGAGGGAATCAACAAGCCAGAAATGGTTACCACTTCGGTGGTAATCAGGGCCAAAACAATAAGCATGGTCATTTCAAGAAGAGGAGATTCAACAATGATGAAAAGACGTCAGCACCAGCACCCGTTGTTAAGGAAGGAGAACGACCACCTATCATATGTTTTAAATGCGGAGGGGAGGGGCACATCAGTCCAAACTGCGTGATGCCGTCTAAAGCATGTTATAATTATGGAAGAGAAGGTCATTTAGCTCGATTTTGTCGTTTACCAAAAACAAGTTCAGCTAGGATGGAGGCACCAAAGGCCGTCCCAGAAAAGTCAAAACCGGTAGTGCAAGGGAGAGCGTTTGTTGTGACCTCCTAGAAAGCAAGGAACCCGAATGAGGTCATCATGGGTAAGCTTACCATAAACTCTAACGATGTCTATACTTTATTTGATACCGGTTCTACCTATTCTTTTATTTCTCCTACTTGCGCTCATCGATTAAATTTGACTCCGGAGAAATTAGACTTTGACTTATCTGTTGAAACTCCATTGGGAGAAACCTTTATTACATCCACGGTTTATAAGTCTTGTTTAGTTCAAGTTGGTACCCACACATTACCTGTCGATCTTATTTCATTAAAAATACTTGCATTTGATGTAAGACCCCAAATTATTAATAAATGAAATTTAAATTCCCTCTATTTATTATTTTGAAATAGTAAGTGTTAAATTGATTAATGAGGTTAGTTATGGGTAAAATGCGCAAATATTTCAAATAAGCAGGTGGTTATAAAATATTCATTGTTGTCGGGGAATATTCGTTTGGTCGTGGAATATTCTTCCTGTCGGGGAATATTCGTACGACGGCGCAGTCTTTTGTGGGCCCCATAACGGAAAGCGATTGGATGAAGAAAACGACAAGTATATGTTTTTTATTAATAACAGCGTAGTTGTTACCGTTAATACTGTTAGAATACCTGGTGGTTAAAACACAGTAATACGCGTTGTTACACAGTAGCACACTGTATTGCACCAATTATTGATTCTTACGTAAGAAGGCACTACTCAATAATGGTTACAGTAATTACTGTTCAGTATTTATTTTATTGATTCAATAATTGCTGCGTTGATATTTTATATTACTGTTGTTTCAATAATTGTCACTACACAGTATTTTCCATTATCAGATCAATAATTCATATTATTTGAACAATATTATTAGATAACATTATTGGCAATGTCTAGAAAGTTCTGTCTAAGGAGAGGTTTGGTCATCTAATTGCGCGCCAGTAAGGAGAAATCCTTATTGGAAAGCCCCCTCTTTCCTGGGAACGGCCTGGTTGTCATAAATGTGATTCTGTAATATTATTTATGAATAATTAATTATTGATTCATATGATAAGGAAATATTTTTGTGGATATAAATGAGGGATATATTTTTGTGGTTAAAAATGAAGGAGTTAATGTTGAGGTTTTTATCAGTATTTTTGTCGGAATGGAGGTATTAAAAATCAGGGTTTTTGAGATATTTTGCGGGGGTTATAATTTTTAATCCGACCGTTGGATCGTGGTAATTTTTGGATATGTTATACATATATAAGTTGTGACGCCCCCAAAATAGGTATACAACACCCATTCTGAGTCGCCAAAATACATGGTACAGAAACAACTACATCTTTATTATTACAACACAAGAACTGTGAGTTTAAATACAAATATTGTCATTTAGACAATATCCACACTCAAATAAGCCCTCATTACAATTATTGATACATTATTTCACAAAAATAGTGAGGACTACTAAAGTAACTTCTAGAACCATCATTCCATACCCCGACTAGTACTCGCTACATTCTCGCCTCCTGAGAAAAATAGAACAAAAAGGAAAAGGGTGAGCTCAACTAGCCCAGTAAAGAATATTATGACTAAGATAATACAGAACAAATTATCGTTAGTCTTCAACAGGGAAAAATCTAATAGAATACAATAGACAACAAGTTTTAAATCAATAACTGCAGCGGAAACAGCAAACCATTAGAAGAGTCAAGTAGAGAATGAGTTCTACTATCTTCTAAGATTTAAAAGTCCATCATCAATATTTTATCCCTGTAACAACAATCAATAACCATCTTTAATCAAATATTCATCTTTGCACTACAGGCCAAAGATATTCATTTGTATCACCAGTCAGTCATGTTCATCTCAACACCTGTTCATCTTTGCACTACGGGCCAAAGATATTCATCAGTTAATCATTCATCTTTGCACTACGGCCAAAGATATTCAGTAATATCATCATTTAGGACTGAGGATGATGAAAAATATATTAAAGAAAACGAATCCAGTGAAACAAAATAACAAATATTAAGGATTCGTATTTCGATTTATTCATGTCCAAAAATACCTTATAATTATTCATAGTGAAGTAGAATTCAAGAATGATCAAAACATGGATACAATCAAAGCTAGTACCCAGAATAGATATTTTGGACGAAAAGAAGAAAATTTTATTTTTCGGTGAATAGTAACTCGTGAATAGTAACTCGTGAATAGTAACTCATGAATAGTAACCCCGACGTGAAAAGTTCCAAATTTGATAAAAATTTTTAACTAATATTTCGGCATAATGATATTGAAGAAATAATATCATTTTTGAATAAAATAACATCCCTTACCTCGTACAGACAGTACTTCTGGTCGGAATACCGGTATAAGGCTGAAAGACACTTGCTCTGATGAATAGAAACTCTCAAAGTATCTAAATACTCACAAAATACACTCAATAATCTAGAGAGAGAAAGAGAGAAAACTTGTTTCTGGTGTGATTTTCAATTCTAACTTAGCCCTCTATTTATAGGAAAATGTTAGCACGCCGAAGCAGACTTAACCTGCAACCTGATGGCTTTACCTGCTACTATTCCCACCCACCACATTTGAATAAAAATCTCAGCACATTTCTTCACCAACCAAGAGTGGGGCCCACCAATTCTAGAATTTTCTACCAAAATGATTAACTCCGAAAATTCAACAATTTCTGAACCAGTCATCTCGTAAAATTCATAATAAATCATACGTTCATTTTTAACGGTTCAAAATTTGTGGACATATACTCAACTTATATATGTATAACATATCCAAAAATTACCACGATCCAACGGTCGGATTAAAAATTATAACTCCCGCAAAATATCTCAAAAACCCTGATTTTTAATACCTCCATTCCGACAAAAATACTGATAAAAACCTCAACATTAACTCCTTCATTTTTAACCACAAAATATATCCCTCATTTATATCCACAAAAAATAAATATTTCCTTATCATATGAATCAATAATTAATTATTTACAAATAATATTATAGAATCACATTTATGACAACCAGGCCGTTCCCAGGAAAGAGGGGGCTTTCCAATAAGGATTTCTCCTTACTGGCGCGCAATTAGATGACCAAACCTCTCCTTAGACAGAACTTTCTAGACATTGCCAATAATGTTATCTAATAATATTATTCAAATAATATGAATTATTGATCTGATAATGGGAAATACTGTGTAGTGACAATTATTGAAACAACAGTAATATAAAATATCAACGCAGCAATTATTGAATCAATAAAATAAAATACTGAACAGTAATTACTGTAACCATTATTGAGTAGTGCCTTCTTACGTAAGAATCAATAATTGGTGCAATACAGTGTGCTACTGTGTAACAACGCGTATTACTGTGTTTTAACCACCGGGTATTCCAACAGTATTAACGGTAACAACTACGCCGTTATTAATAAAAAACATATACTTGTCGTTTTCTCCATCCAATCGCTTTCCGTTATGGGGCCCACAAAAGACTGCGCCGTCGTACGAATATTCCCCGACAGGAAGAATATTCCACGACCAAACGAATATTCCCCGACAACAATGAATATTTTATAACCACTTGCTTATTAAAAATATTTACGCATTTTACCCATAACTAACCTCATTAATAAATTTAACACTTACTATTTCAAAATAATAAATAGAGGGAATTTAAATTTCATTTATTAATAATTTGGGGTCTTACAACCTCCCCTCCTTATGAAATTTCGTCCTCGAAATTGACGTACGTACCTGGTGTTTCGAAAAGATGAGGATACCTCGCTTTCATTTCCGTTTCCAACTCCCAGGTCATTTCCTCAATAGCATGGTTTCTCCACAAAACTTTAACTTGTGGTATGACCTTCGTGCGTAGGACATGCTCCTTTCTATCCAAGATCTTGACAGGTACCTCTTCGTACGTTAAGTCTTCAGCTATCTCGTCCGGTTCTAACTCAATAACGTGGTCTGGGTCTTTCACATATTTACGTAACACAGATATATGAAAAACATTATGAACACGAGACATACTTGGAGGTAACGCAAGTCTATAGGCCACATTTCCTACTCGGTCAAGAATCTGAAATGGACCAATAAATCGTGGATTGAGCTTTCCTCTCTTCCCAAATCTTGTAACTCCTTTCCATGGAGCCACACGCAACAATACATGATCCCCAATGTCAAATTCCACGTCCTTCCGATGAAGATCCGCATAACTCTTTTGTCGATCCTGTGCCGTTTGTATACGTTGTCGAATCGTTTGGATCTTCTCTGTAGTCATGCGTACCAACTCTGGTCCCAACAATGTTGCTTCACCCACCTCGTCCCAGCATACTGGAGAGCGACACTTTCGTCCATATAATGCTTCAAATGGGGCCACACCTATACTTGCCTGATAACTGTTATTGTAAGAGAATTCCACCAATGGTAGGTACTTATCCCAACTCCTTTTGAAATCTAGGACACAAAGTCTTAATAGATCTTCAAGAGTTTGAATAGTCCTCTCTGATTGTCCGTCCGTTTGAGGATGGTATGCCGAACTAAATCGTAAATCTGTGCCCATAGCTTTTTGCAAGCTAACCCAAAATCTTGAAGTGAATCTTGGGTCACGATCCGAAACTATGGATACTGGCATGCCATGCAGTCTCACAATCTCATCTACGTATATACGAGCAAGACGTTCAAGGGAATAAGTCTCCCGTATCGGCAAGAAATGAGCAGACTTGGTTAATCTATCAACAATAACCCAAATAGCATTTATGCCTTGAGAAACCGTGGGAAGACCCGTAACGAAATCCATGGTAATGTGTTCCCACTTCCATTTCGGAATCTCAAGTGGTTGCAATGGACCCTTTGGTACTTGATGTTCCGCCTTTACACGTTGACAAGTTAAACACCTCGAGATAAACTTTGCAATCTCTCTCTTCATATTATTCCACCAAAATGTATGTCGTAGATCACGATACATTTTGGTACTTCCAGGATGGATTGCAAATGGTGTATTGTGTGCTTCCATCATGATCTTGTACTTCAAATCAGAATTGTTAGGAACACAGAGTCTAGAGTGAACTCGAAGTATTCCTTCTTCATCGATTCTTGCTTCTGGAATAGAACCTTCTTGCACTTTCTTCTTCATACGCATCAGCTCTATGTCCGTAGCTTGAGCAGCTTTAACTTTATCGATTAAAGTCGGTTCTACTCGTATATTTGATATCATCATGTGGGTACTTGGAGCCTTCATCTCTATCTCCATCCTTTGCAAGTCATACAAAATGGGCCTTTGTGTTAACAACATTGCACTCGTACCCGCATATGATCTTCTACTCAATGCGTCAGCTACTACGTTTGCTTTTCCAGGATGATATTGGATGGTATGATCGTAATCTTTTAACAGCTCGAGCCAACGTCGCTGCCGCATGTTGAGTTCCTTTTGGGTGAAGAAATATTTAAGGCTTTTATGATCTGTATAGATCTCCACTTTCTCCCCATACAGGTAGTGTCTCCAGATCTTCAACGCGAAAACTACTGCTGCCAACTCCAAATCATGAGTAGGATAATTCCTCTCATATTCTTTGAGTTGTCGCGAGGCATAGGCTATGACTTTCCCATGTTGCATGAGAACACATCCTAACCCTTTGCCTGAAGCATCACTGTAGATAACAAATCCATCCGAACCAGATGGTATTGTCAGAACAGGTGCCGAAATGAGTCTCCTCTTAAGCTCTTGAAAACTCTTCTCGCATTCCTCGCTCCATACGAATTTGATATCTTTCCGAGTCAGCTGAGTTAACGGGGTAGCGATTCGAGAAAACCCTTCCACGAATCTTCGATAATAACCAGCTAAGCCTAGAAAGCTACGTACTTCGGTCACCGTCTTTGGTTGCTCCCAACTTTGTATTGCTTCAATCTTCGCCGGGTCAACAGATACTCCATGTTTTGACACCACGTGCCCTAGGAAAGCTACTTCCTCAAGCCAGAACTCGCATTTCTTCAACTTGGCATATAACTTATTTTCACGCAGCCTTTGGAGTACCAGCTTCAAATGATGCTCATGATCTTTACGGCTTTTGGAATATATGAGGATGTCATCAATAAAGACAACAACGAACTGATCCAAATAATCCTTAAATACTCGGTTCATCATATCCATGAAAGCCGCAGGAGCATTAGTCAATCCAAAAGACATAACTAGGAACTCATAATGCCCGTACCGAGTTCTGAAGGCAGTCTTTGGAATATCCTCAGTTTTAACCTTCAGCTGATGATATCCAGAACGAAGATCGATCTTTGAAAAGAACTGTGCTCCTTGTAACTGGTCAAACAGGTCATCAATACGAGGTAGCGGATACCTATTCTTAATAGTGACATGGTTTAATTCCCGGTAATCAATACAAAGTCGCATACTCCCGTCTTTTTTCTTTACAAATAAAACAGGAGCACCCCAAGGAGATGTACTAGGACGAATGAAACCGATGTCCAACAACTCTTGTAGTTGGACCTTTAACTCCTGAAGTTCAATAGGAGCCATTCGATATGGGGTTTTAGAAATGGGCTTTGTACCAGGTTCAAGATCAATAAAGAATTCAATTTCTCGTTCCGGGGGTAGACCGGAAAGTTCTTCAGGAAATACGTCAGGAAAGTCAATAACAACAGGAATATTATTCAAATTTGACGTGTCTTTATTCAAATCCATAACATGGGCTAAGAAAGCTTGACATCCGTTTTTTAATAAACGAATGGCTTTATGACTTGATATAACAGTGATTGATTTTAATGGCTTAGTTGTTTGAATTCGTACAACAGGTTGGTTATGAATATGAAAACTAACAACCTTACGAAAACAATCAATTTTGGCATGATGAGTAGTTAGCCAATCAATCCCTAAAATCACATCAAAAGCAAGTATCTTTAAAGAGATAAGGTCAACAGGTAAGGTGATGGTACCAACTTGGATCACACAAGATTTATAAACAGTGGATGTGATGAAAGTTTCTCCTAACGGAGTCTCCACAGATAAATCAAAGTCTAACTTCTCCGGAGTCAAGTTTAAACGTTGAGCACAAGCAGGAGAGATAAAAGAATGGGTAGAACCGGTATCTAATAAGGTATAAACTTCGCATGAATTTATGATTAGCTTACCCGTGATCACCTCGTTTGGGTTCCTCGCATGTTGACCAGTCACGACAAACGCTCTTCCAGGAACCGTTGACTTTATCTTTTCTGGGACAGCTTTTTGAGTCCCCATCCCCGCTGGACTTGGTTTTGCTACAGTGCAATCTCGAGCGATATGTCCTTCCTTTCCACAATTATAACATACCTTAAACTGTTGTGGGCAGTTTGGGCTGATATGTCCTTCTTTTCCGCGCTTATAGCATATAACCGGTGGTCGTTCTCCTCCCTTGGAACCAATTGCTGTTGGTGCTGACGTCTTCGTATTGTCATTGTTGAATCTCCTCTTTTTAAAATCTCCTCCCGACTCGCTTCTTCTATTTTCATAGCCACGATTACCACCAGAGTGGTTGCCGTTCTTGTCTGTATTTTTCTTTCTCCGCTGGTTATCATTGTTCTGATGACTGCTGTCACCGATATGATCCTGGTTGTGATCCCTCAGTTGACCGTACTCGTTATCTCGCTCTAATAATTGAGCCCTGTTGACAACATCTGAATAGAGAGAAAATTTATGAGAAATGAGATATTGACGTATGCCGGGTTTCAAACCTCTCAGAAACATCCTCGTCATACGTTCCTCATTCTCCACCAAATGAGGTGCAAACCTGGACAACTCTGCAAACTTTGCCTCGTACTGAGATACCGTCATATTATTCTGCTCTAGTCTAATAAACTCTACCTCCTTCATATGACGAATACTTTCAGGAAAGTACTTGTCATTGAACAGTTTTTGAAATGTCTCCCAAGACATGCTGAGTGCGGTTGGATGGGTACGCTTCACAGACTCCCACCAGTAATCTGCCTCGCCACGGAACATAAAGGTGGCGAATGGAACCTTCTGTTCCTCCGTGCATCCCAAGACATCGAATATCTTGGTAATTTGCTTGACCCACGTTTCCGCCATGATCGGATCCGGCTTTCCCTTAAATTCTGGTGGTCCCAATTCTTTGAACTGTTTGGCTGTGACAAACCGTGAATTGCTATCATTTCCTCCTGTATTTTGAACACGAGTCTCCCTTGTCTGGTTTTGCATGAATTGCAAAAAACTTCTAAACATTCCATCGTTCATCATCTGCTCATTGGTGTTGTTCACAGGAGGAACATTGCCAGCCTGTTGCACGTTCTCCTCGTTGGTAAGCACCGGTGTCTCCACGGTCTCATTTACTCCACTATTAACATTCTCAGTCGACATTCTCAAATACTGCCATAAAACAAGGGTTAATTAAATAAATTAACAAATCACATAATACCCCTATATTATGACTGACCAATAAATAAGCTTAGGTAGGACACACTAGCGAAGGATTCGTCTCTCCCCTCCTAGTTCTATTCCCCGATCTCCGCCAGAGATCATATCCCTAAGCTCTGATACCAACTGTGACGCCCCCAAAATAGGTATACAACACCCATTCTGAGTCGCCAAAATACATGGTACAGAAACAACTACATCTTTATTATTACAACACAAGAACTGTGAGTTTAAATACAAATATTGTCATTTAGACAATATCCACACTCAAATAAGCCCTCATTACAATTATTGATACATTATTTCACAAAAATAGTGAGGACTACTAAAGTAACTTCTAGAACCATCATTCCATACCCCGACTAGTACTCGCTACATTCTCGCCTCCTGAGAAAAATGGAACAAAAAGGAAAAGGGTGAGCTCAACTAGCCCAGTAAAGAATATTATGACTAAGATAATACAGAACAAATTATCGTTAGTCTTCAACAGGGAAAAATCTAATAGAATACAATAGACAACAAGTTTTAAATCAATAACTGCAGCGGAAACAGCAAACCATTAGAAGAGTCAAGTAGAGAATGAGTTCTACTATCTTCTAAGATTTAAAAGTCCATCATCAATATTTTATCCCTGTAACAACAATCAATAACCATCTTTAATCAAATATTCATCTTTGCACTACAGGCCAAAGATATTCATTTGTATCACCAGTCAGTCATGTTCATCTCAACACCTGTTCATCTTTGCACTACGGGCCAAAGATATTCATCAGTTAATCATTCATCTTTGCACTACGGCCAAAGATATTCAGTAATATCATCATTTAGGACTGAGGATGATGAAAAATATATTAAAGAAAACGAATCCAGTGAAACAAAATAACAAATATTAAGGATTCGTATTTCGATTTATTCATGTCCAAAAATACCTTATAATTATTCATAGTGAAGTAAAATTCAAGAATGATCAAAACATGGATACAATCAAAGCTAGTACCCAGAATAGATATTTTGGACGAAAAGAAGAAAATTTTATTTTTCGGTGAATAGTAACTCGTGAATAGTAACTCATGAATAGTAACCCCGACGTGAAAAGTTCCAAATTTGATAAAAATTTTCAACTAATATTTCGGCATAATGATATTGAAGAAATAATATCATTTTTGAATAAAATAACATCCCTTACCTCGTACAGACAGTACTTCTGGTCGGAATACCGGTATAAGGCTGAAAGACACTTGCTCTGATGAATAGAAACTCTCAAAGTATCTAAATACTCACAAAATACACTCAATAATCTAGAGAGAGAAAGAGAGAAAACTTGTTTCTGGTGTGATTTTCAATTCTAACTTAGCCCTCTATTTATAGGAAAATGTTAGCACGCCGAAGCAGACTTAACCTGCAACCTGATGGCTTTACCTGCTACTATTCCCACCCACCACATTTGAATAAAAATCTCAGCACATTTCTTCACCAACCAAGAGTGGGGCCCACCAATTCTAGAATTTTCTACCAAAATGATTAACTCCGAAAATTCAACAATTTCTGAACCAGTCATCTCGTAAAATTCATAATAAATCATACGTTCATTTTTAACGGTTCAAAATTTGTGGACATATACTCAACTTATATATGTATAACATATCCAAAAATTACCACGATCCAACGGTCGGATTAAAAATTATAACTCCCGCAAAATATCTCAAAAATCCTGATTTTTAATACCTCCATTCCGACAAAAATACTGATAAAAACCTCAACATTAACTCCTTCATTTTTAACCACAAAATATATCCCTCATTTATATCCACAAAAAATAAATATTTCCTTATCATATGAATCAATAATTAATTATTTACAAATAATATTACAGAATCACATTTATGACAACCAGGCCGTTCCCAGGAAAGAGGGGGCTTTCCAATAAGGATTTCTCCTTACTGGCGCGCAATTAGATGACCAAACCTCTCCTTAGACAGAACTTTCTAGACATTGCCAATAATGTTATCTAATAATATTATTCAAATAATATGAATTATTGATCTGATAATGGGAAATACTGTGTAGTGACAATTATTGAAACAACAGTAATATAAAATATCAACGCAGCAATTACTGAATCAATAAAATAAAATACTGAACAGTAATTACTGTAACCATTATTGAGTAGTGCCTTCTTACGTAAGAATCAATAATTGGTGCAATACAGTGTGCTACTGTGTAACAACGCGTATTACTGTGTTTTAACCACCGGGTATTCCAACAGTATTAACGGTAACAACTACGCCGTTATTAATAAAAAACATATACTTGTCGTTTTCTCCATCCAATCGCTTTCCGTTATGGGGCCCACAAAAGACTGCGCCGTCGTACGAATATTCCCCGACAGGAAGAATATTTCACGACCAAACGAATATTCCCCGACAACAATGAATATTTTATAACCACTTGCTTATTAAAAATATTTACGCATTTTACCCATAACTAACCTCATTAATAAATTTAACACTTACTATTTCAAAATAATAAATAGAGGGAATTTAAATTTTATTTATTAATAATTTGGGGTCTTACATAAGTTGAGTATATGTCTACAAATTTTGAACCGTTAAAAATGAACGTATGATTTATTATGAATTTTACGAGATGACTGGTTCAGAAATTGTTGAATTTTCGGAGTTAATCATTTTGGTAGAAAATTCTAGAATTGGTGGGCCCCACTCTTGGTTGGTGAAGAAATGTGCTGAGATTTTTATTCAAATGTGGTGTGTGGGAATAGTAGCAGGTAAAGCCATCAGGTTGCAGGTTAAGTCTGCTTCGGCGTGCTAACATTTTCCTATAAATAGAGGGCTAAGTTAGAATTGAAAATCACACCAGAAACAAGTTTTCTCTCTTTCTCTCTCTAGATTATTGAGTGTATTTTGTGAGTATTTAGATACTTTGAGAGTTTTCTTTCAGCCTTATACCGGTATTCCGACCAGAAGTACTATCTTTACGAGGTAAGGGATGTTATTTTATTCAAAAATGATATTATTTCTTCAATATCATTATGCCGAAATATTGGTTAGAAATTTTTATCAAATTTGGAACTTTTCACGTCGGGGTTACTATTTATGAGTTACTATTCACGAGTTACTATTCACGAGTTACTATTCACCGAAAAATAAAATTTTCTTCTTTTCGTCCAAAATATCTATTCTGGGTACTAGCTTTGATTGTATCCATGTTTTGATCATTCTTGAATTCTACTTCACTATGAATAATTATAAGGTATTTTTGGACATGGATAAATCGAAATACGAATCCTTAATATTTGTTATTTTATTTCACTGGATTCGTTTTCTTTAAGATATTTTTCATCATTCTCAGTCCTAAATGATGATATTACTGAATATCTTTGGCCCGTAGTGCAAAGATGAATGATTAACTGATGAATATCTTTGGCCCGTAGTGCAAAGATGAACAGGTGTTGAGATGAACATGACCGACTGGTGATACAAATGAATATCTTTGGCCTGTAGTGCAAAGATGAATATTTGATTAAAGATGGTTATTGATTGTTGTTACAGGGATAAAATATTGATGATGGACTTTTAAATCTTAGAAGATAGTAGAACTCATTCTCTACTTGACTCTTCTAATGGTTTGCTGTTTCCGCTGCAGTTATTGATTTAAAACTTGTTGTCTATTGTATTCTATTAGATTTTTCCCTGTTGAAGACTAACGATAATTTGTTCTGTATTATCTTAGTCATAATGTTCTTTACTGGGCTAGTTGAGCTCACCCTTTTCCATTTTGTTCCATTTTTCTCAGGAGGCGAGAATGTAGCGAGTACTAGTCGGGGTATGGAATGATGGTTCTAGAAGTTACTTTAGTAGTCCTCACCATTTTTGTGAAATAATGTATCAATAATTGTAATGAGGACTTATTTGAGTGTGGATATTGTCTAAATGACAATATTTGTATTTAAACTCACAGTTCTTGTGTTGTAATAATAAAGATGTAGTTGTTTCTGTACCATGTATTTTGGCGACTCAGAATGGGTGTTGTATACCTATTTTGGGGGCGTCACATTTGACGTGATTCTAAGGATTGATTGGTTAACTACTCATCATGCAAAAATTGATTGTTTTCGTAAGGTTGTTAGCTTTCATACTCCTAATCGACCTATTACGCGAATTCAAGCAACCAAACCATTAAAACCAATCGCTGTCATATCAAGCCATAAAGCTATTCGTTTATTGAAAAATGGGTGTCAAGCTTTCTTAGCTCATGTCACTGATCTAAACAAAAATACGTTAGTTTTGAATGATATTTCTATTGTTAATAAATTCCCTGACGTATTCCCTGAAGAACTTCTTGGCCTACCCCCAGAGCGTGAAATTGAATTTTGTGTCGACCTTGAACCCGGTACAAAACCCATTTCCAAAGCCCCATATCAAATGGCTCCTATTGAACTTCAGGAGTTAAAGATCCAACTGCAAGAATTGTTAGACGTTGGCTTTATTCGTCCTAGTACTTCTCCTTGGGGTGCTCCTGTTCTATTCGTGAAGAAGAAAGATGGAAGTATGCGACTTTGTATTGATTATCGGGAGTTGAATCATGTCACCATCAAAAATAGGTACCCATTGCCACGTATTGATGACCTGTTTGACCAGTTACAAGGAGCACAATTCTTTTCAAAAATTGATCTTCGTTTTGGATATCATCAGCTGAAGGTTAGAACTGAGGATATTCCAAAGATGGCTCTCAGAACTCGGTACGGGCATTATGAATTCCTAGTCATGTCCTTTGGATTGACTAATACTCCTGCTGCCTTCATAGATATGATGAACTGGGTATTCAAGGAATATTTGGATCACTTTGTGGTCGTCTTTATTGATGACATCCTTATTTATTCCAAAAGTCGTGAAGATCATGAGCAATACTTGAGGCTGGTACTCCAAAAGCTTCGTGAATACAAGCTTTATGCCAAGTTGAAGAAATACGAGTTCTGGCTGGAGGAGGTAGCATTCCTTGGGCACGTTGTATCAAGTCGTGGAATATCTATTGACCCGGCAAAGATTGAAGCTATTCAAAGCTGGGAGCAACCTAAATCAGTAACCGAAGTACGTAGCTTTCTCAGTTTAGCTAGTTATTATCGGAGATTCGTGGAAGGATTTTCTCGAATCGCTACTCCACTAACTCAGCTGACTCAGAAAGATACAAAGTTCGGTTGGAGCGAAGAATGTGAGAAGAGTTTTCAAGAACTCAAGAGGAGACTCATTTTAGTACCTGTTCTAACAATACCATCGGCTTGGAGGAATTTGTCATCTACAGTGATGCTTCGAGCAAAGGGTTGGGATGCGTTCTCATGCAACATGGAAAAGTCATAGCCTATGCATCAAGACAACTCAAGGAATATAAGAGGAATTATCCTACTCATGATTTAGAGTTGGCAGCTATTGTCTTTGTACTTAAAATTTGGAGGTATTACTTGTATGGGGAGAAGGTGGAGATCTTTACGGATCATAAAAGCCTAAAATTTTTTTTCACTCAAAAGGAACTCAACATGCGACAACGACGTTGGCTTGAATTGTTGAAAGATTATGATCATTCCATTCAATACCATCCTGGAAAAGCAAACGTGGTTGTAAGACCCCAAATTATTAATAAATAAAATTTAATTTCCTCTATTTATTATTTTGAAATAGTAAGGGTTGATTTGATTAACGTGGTTAGTTATGGGTGAAATGCGCAAATATTTTAAATAAGCAAGTGGTTATAAAATATTCATTGTTGTCGGAGAATATTCGTACGACGGCGCAGTCTTTTGTGGGCCCCATAACGGAAAGCGATTGGATGAAGAAAACGACAAAAATAAGTTGTTTATAAATAACGGCGTAGTTGTTACCGTTAATACTGTTGAAATACCCGGTGGTTAAAGCACAGTAATACGCGTTGTTGCACAGTAGCACACGATATTGCACCAATTATTGATTCTTACGTAAGAAGGCACTACTCAATAATTGTTACAGTAATTACTGTTCAATATTGTATTTTATTGATTCAATAATTGCTGCGTTGATATTTTATATTACTGTTGTTTTAATAATTGTCACTACACAGTATTTTCTATTATCGAAACAATAATTCATATTATCTGAATAATATTATTAGATAACATTATTGGCAATGTCTAGAAAGTTCTGTCTAAGGAGAGGTTTGGTCATCTAATTGCGCGCCAGTAAGGAGAAATCCTTATTGGAAAGCCCCCTCTTTCCTGGGAACGATCTGGTTGCTAGTACTGTGATTCTGTAATATTATTTGTGTATAATTAATTATTAATTTATATGATGAGAAAAATAGTAATTTTATGTGGATATAGATGGAGAAAATTTTTAATGTGACAATTGTTGAAAATTAATATTTTATTTTTTTCCTGATAAAATAATTCATTTAAATATATTATTTTAATAATATATTGATGGTGATATTTTTACAATGAATGTGGGATATATGAGTATATGAGGAGGAAGAGTATTTTTGTGGTATTAAATGATTAACACATGTTATGTGTGTTTGTGGACACAATTCTTGATCGAAAATTTATTATTGACTGTAAAATCATCCGTTTATGGATTTCGGTCAATTTCTGTTTGGAATTTGGAAAAACTTTCTTCTGCAAAGTTGTAGAGAATTGAATTTCCTATAAAAACTCGCGAGATTCGAATTTTCTGGTAAAAGGGCTATTTATTATGAATTATTGAAGTTCTGAAATTCCGAAATAATTGATTTTTAGAAGTTTTAATTATTTTTGTTTAGAAAAACATTTTTTTTTGTATTTTGTGGACATCATTAACATGTGTTATGGCTGAATTCAGATGGTCAAAGTGGGCTATGGAAAATTTGTTAAATATATTATTATTATATTCAATTTTCTGCTTTGGTGTTCTAAGCATTTTCTTATAAATAGGGTGCTTAGGTTAAAATTGAAAATCACACCAGAAACTGAAGTTTTCTCTCTATTTCTCTCTCTATATTAGTGAGCGTATTCTTGTGAGTATTCTAATATTTTGAGTATTGCTATACGGTGCAAGTTCAAGTCATAGTCTATATCCGGTGTTTCAACTAGAAGTACTATTTTTGCTGAGGTAAGGGATGTTATTTCTTCTTAAATGATATTATTTTCTTCAATATCATTATGCCGAAGTATTGATCTGAACTTTTTATCAAATTTGGAACTTTTCATGTCGGGGTTACTATTCATGAGTTACTATTCATGAGTTACTATTCACGAGTTACTATTCACCGAAAAATAAAATTTTCTTCTTTTCGTCCAAAATATCTATTTTGGGTACTAGCTTTGATTGTATCCATGTTTTGATCATTCTTGAATTTTACTCCACTATGATTATTTATGAGGTATTTTTAGACATGGAATAGCTGAAATACGAATCCTTAATATTTATTATTTTGTTTCACTGGATTCGTTTCCTTTAAAATATTTTTCATCATCCTCAGTCCTAAATGATGATATAATTGAATATCTTTGGCATGTAGTGCAAAGATTGATGATTTCTGATGAATATCTTTGGCCCGTAGTGCAAAGATGAACAGGTGTTGAGATGAACATGATCGACTGATGATACAAATGAATATCTTTGGCCTGTAGTGCAAAGATGAATATTTGATTAAAGATGGTTATTGATTGTTGTTACAGGGATAAAATATTGATGATGGACTTTTAAATCTTAAAAGATAGTAGAACTTATTCTCTACTTGACTCTTCTAATGGTTTGCTGTTTCTGCTGCAGTTATTGATTTAAAACTTGTTGTCTATTGTATTCTATCAGATTTTTCCCTGTTGAAGACTAAGGATAATTTGTTGTATATTATCTTAGTCATAATATTCTTTACTGGGCTAGTTGAGCTCACCCTTTTCCTTGTTGTTCCATTTTCTTATCAGGAGGCGAGAATATAGCGAGTACTAGTCGGGGTATGGAATGATGGTTCAAGACAGTTGTTTTAGTAGTACTCACTATTTTGTAAAATAGTGTATCAATAAGTATAATGAGTTCTTAGTTGAGTATGAATACTGTCTAGATGACAATATTTGTATTTAAACTCACAGTATATCTGTTGTCGTATTTTGCACGACAATTGTAATAATAAAGTTGTAGTTATTTTCTGTACCATGTATTTAGCGACTCAGAATGGGTTGGATGGATTGGACCTATTTTGGGGGCGTCACAGTGGTAGCTGACGCATTGAGTAGAAGATCATATACAAGTACGAGTGCGATATTGTCAACACAAAGGCCCATTTTGTGTGACTTGCAAAAGATGGAGATAGAGTTAAAGTGTAAGACCCCGAATTTTATGAAATAAAAGTATTCAATTTTTCTTATAATTACTATTCAGTAAATGGTTAAATTGATAAAAGTTTAAAGTTATGAGTGAAATATGATTTTTTTTTCAAAATAAGCAAGTGGTTATAAAATAATCATTGTTGTCGGGGAATATTCGTTTGGTCGTGGAATATTCTTTCTGTCGGGGAATATTCGTACGACGACGCAGCCATTTATGGGCCCCATAACAGAATAACTGTCGGATGAGGAAAACGACAAATTTGAGTTTTTACAAATAACGGCGTAGTTGTTACCGTTAACACTGTTGGAATACCCGGTGGTTAAAATACAGTAATACGCGTTATTGCACAGTAGCACACGGTATTGCATAGTATTTTTGAAATTATTGATTCTTACGTAAGAAGGCACTACTAAATAATTGTTACAGTAATTACTGTTCAATATTTTATTTTATTGATTCAATAATTGCTACGTTGAAATTTTATATTATTGTTGTTCAATAATTATCACTGCACAGTATTTCCCATTATCAGATCAATAATTCATATTATTTGAATAATATTATTAGATAACATTATTGGCAATGATTAGAAAGTTCTGTCTAAGGAGAGGTTTGGTCACCTAATTGCGCGCCAGTAAGGAGAAATTCTTATTGGAAAGCCCCCTCTTTCCTGGGAACGACCTGGTTGTCATAAATGTGATTCTGTAATATTATTTGTGAATAATTAATTATTGATTCATATGATAAGGAAATATTTATTTTATGTGGATATAAACGAGGGATATATTTTTGTGGTTAAAAATGAAGGAGTTAATGTTGAGGTTTTTAATCCGTATTTTTGTCGGAATGGAGGTATTAAAAATCAGGGTTTTTGAGATATTTTGCGGGGGTTATAATTTTTAATCCGACCGTTGGATCGTGGTAATTTTTGGATATGTTATACATATATAAGTTGAGTATATGCCCACAAATTTTGAACCGTTAAAAATGAACGTATGATTTATTATGAATTTTACGAGATGACTGGTTCAGAAATTGTTAAATTTTCGGAGTTTATCATTTTGATGGAAAATTCTAGAATTGGTGGGCCCCACTTGTGGTTGGTGAAGAAATGTGCTGAATTATATTTCAAATGTGGTGGGTGGGAATAGTAGCAGGTAAAGCCATCAGGTTGCAGGTCAAACCTACCAAAATTTTCCTATAAATAGAGGGCTAAGTTAGAATTGAAAATCACACCAGAAACATAAGCTTTCTCTCTTTCTCTTTCTATATTATGAAGCATATTTTGTGAGTTTTTAGATACTTGGTGAGTTTCTATTCATCAGTGCAAGTTTCCTTCAGCATCATATCCGATATCCAGTCAGAAGTATTGCTCTTTTGAGGTAAGGGATTGTAAGGGATAGTAAGGGATTGTAAGGGATCGTAAGGGATAGTAAGAGATATTAAGGGATTTTAAGGGTTGTTATGATTTTCAGTTTCGTAATTTTTCTGAACTTCAAAAATTCTGAAAAAATTTGAAATGATATTTTGATGAGTTTTATTGATTGTGTCCAAAAATGGTGATTTTTGGATGTATAGATTGAGAGTTATGAATTTTATGAGAAAAGACTATTTTAAAAGTAACTGCTTATAATTCCTTGTGGTTAACTCCAAAATTGATGAAATTTTTATTGGGAGTACATGTATATGATAGAAGTATACTCTGTAAATTTCAGAATTTTTAGACAAAAGTACAATTTTTGATAAATGTCTAAATATTCGGCTATTTTGGCCATATGAAAAATAGTAAATGACTTTTAAAAATTCTGAGAAAAATATATGTTCACTATGGGACTATATTATGCTAAATTCCAGAAAAGAAATATTTTTGGAACTGATTTGGTATTTTTCATGAAAATGGTCTAGTTATGAGTAAATGAATTAAATATGTTTTGTGAAGAAAGAAAATTGGAAAATAGGATTTTATGGCTTGAGAATCCTATATGAGGTATATGCAGATTTTTGATGAGAGTTTTGGTTATTGATGATGAAATTATAAGAGTTGGCATTTTATGATGATTAAATGCATTAATTAGTAAAGTGTAAACATTTAAAATAAATTGTTTATAAATTTAAGTAATGTTATTCTTTCAATATCATTATACCGAAATATTGGTATGAATTTTATTGTAGAATTTCTATCTTTTGTGTCGGGGTTACTATTCATGAGTTACGAATATTACTCTTGAGATTAAAACTATATGTTGATCATATTATTTTTATCATCATATATAACATTTTTATAACCCTGATGTTGAAATTCTCTTTCATTGGAGTGTAAAGATGAGTAGATTATTGGTATGATCATGACTAGGGTTCTCTTTGGCCTGTAGTGCAAAGTTGAATTGTGACTGGTATGATCATGACCATTGAATTTATAATTGAATATCTTAAGCTTAAGTGCAAAGGTGAATTGATCAACATGGTTATAATTATTGTTTATATAAATTCTGAAATGATTATATATTTCTTTGAGATATGAATATATTTGGCCTGTAGTGCAAATATGAATTGTTGATGAATATCTTTGGCCTGTAGTGCAAAGATGAACTGTTGTTGAATATCTTTGGCCTGTAGTGCAAAGATGAACTGTTGTTGAATATCTTTGGCCCGTAGTGCAAAGATGGTTTGTTGATGAATATCTTTGGCCCGTAGTGCAAAGATGGATTTGTTAGTATGATTATAAACAGGAATTGTGATTTGGTATAACCATGATCTTTGATGTTTCAGGTAAAGACAGGTGATGAAAATATTCTTCGTCCTGGGTGCGAAGAAAAATTTATAGTCACAATTATGATTATGAGTTATTCATATGATTGTGGAAAGGAACTGTTGAGTGATGTTACATGGATAAAATATTGTTGGTGGATTTTTAACATGGAGAAGATAATAGACTTTATAGTCTATTTGACTCTTCTAATGGATTGCTCGTTCCGCTGCAACTATGGTTGAAATTTTTATCATTTACCATATGTTCTAAATCTCTGATTTATTATTGATGAAGGCTATTGATAATTTAATTATCTTTAGTCATGATATTCTTTACTGAGCTAGTTGTGCTCACCCTTTTACTTCATAATTCCTTTCAGGTAATAATAGTGTAGCTGGGTCGAGCGGGGGTAACAAGGGAATAGAATGGTGGTCATCATTTAGTAGTTATATTTGGTGAAGAAAATAGGGTGAGGCGAACCCAACGTTGGAAGGGTGTTTTGTCACTATCATACAAGATGTCTAATGACATACAACCTCGTGTCATCATAGGACAGGGTTGTGCTCATCCACTTGCTGAGTATATCTATGGGTACTACCTATATAATCTTGGTATTTGTTTGAAGTATAATTCTCAATTAGAGACAGTAGAGATAATGATATGTCAAGAGAAGACTCACCATTGGGAAGAATATGATAGTAATCTTTTCGTTTTTCTTTGGGGTCTATTGGGTAAACCAAGGATAATTCTGTGGCCATATGATATCTATCATAACCTAGATGCATGACCTCCCATGTACGAAGGTTTCCTTGAGCACTTCCCAAAGATTCTAATTTCTAAAACAATTTTTGACTATACCTTTATGTAAGGTGTCATTGTGAGGTGATGTCCACGGTTGGAACATGAGTCATATTTGGTATATATTTATATCCAAACTCACAGCATATGTGTTGTTGTATTTTGCACGACAATTGTTGTAATAAAGTTATAGTTATTTTCTGTACCATGTATTTGGCGACTCAGAATAGGTTGGATGGAATGGATCTATTTTGGGGTCGTTACATAAAGAATCTAGGGACCCATGTGAATATGGCGAATATACGAGTAGAACCGACTTTAATCGACAAAGTTAAGCTGCTCAAGCTACAGACCTGGAGCTGATGCGTATGAGAAAGAAAGTGTAAGAAGGTGCAAGAAGGTGCTATGCCGGAAGCAAGAATCGATGAAGAAGGAATACTTTGAGTCAACTCCAGACTTTGTGTTCCTAACGACCCTGATTTAAAGTATGAAATCATGATGGAGGCGCACAACACACCGTTTGCAATCCATCCTGGGAGTACTAAAATGTATCATGATCTTCATCATACATTTTGGTGGAGCAATATGAAGCGAGAGATAGCGTTGTTTATCTCAAGGTGTCTAACTTATCAACGAGTCAAGGCGGAGCATCAAGTACCAAAAGGTCCATTGCAACCCCTTGAAATTCCAAAATGGAAGAGGGAGCACATTACCATGGATTTCGTTACCGGTCTTCCTAAGGTTTCTCAAGGTATTGATGCGATTTGGGTCATTGTTGATAGATTGACCAAGTCTGCTCATTTTTTACTGATACGAGAAACTTATACACTTGAGCGTCTTGCTCGTATGTACATAAACGAGATTGTAAGACTGCATGGTATGCCAGTATCCATAGTTTCTGACCGAGACCCAAGATTCACTTCACGATTTTGGGTTAGCTTACAAAAAGCTATGGGCATAGATTTACGATTTAGTTCGGCATATCATCCTCAGATGGACGGATAATCAGAGAGGACAATTCAAACTCTGGAAGATTTATTAAGACTCTATGTCCTTGACTTCAAGGGAAGTTGGGACAAGTTCTTATCATTGGTGGAGTTTTCCTACAACAACAGTTATCAAGCAAGTATTAGCATGGCTCCATTCGAAGCGTTGTATGGAAGAAAGTGTCGTTCTCCAGTATGCTGGGATGAGGTGGGTGAAGCAACGTTGTTGGGACCAGAGTTGGTACGTATGACTACAGAAAAGATTCAAACGATCCGACAAAGTATAAAAATCTCACAAGATCGACAAAAGAGTTTTGCTGATCTTCATCGAAAGGACGTGGAATTTGATATAGGAGATCATGTGTTCTTACGTGTTGCTCCATGGAAAGGAGTTACGAGATTTGGAAAGAGAGGAAATGTGACAACCCCAAAATAGGTCCATTCCACCCAACCCATTCTGAGTCGTCAAATACATGGTACAGAAAACAACTACAACTTTATTACAACAATTGTCGTGCAAAATACAACAACACATATGTTGTGAGTTTGGATACAAATATATACCAAATGTGACATTGGACACCAACTTGTGTCAGCACTTCACAAAGGTACCTTACATAAAGGTACAGTCAAAAACTGTTTTAGAAATTAGAATCTTTGGAAAGTGCTCAAGGAAACCTTCGTACATGGGAGGCCACGCATCTAGGTTATGATAGATATCATATGGCCACAGAATTATCCTTGGTTGACCTAATAGACCCCAAAGAAAAACGAGAAGATTACTATCATATTCTTCCTAATGGTGAGTCTTCTCTTGACTTATCATTATCTCCACTGTCTCTAATTGAGAATTATACTTCAAACAAATACCAAGATTATATAGGTAGTGCCCATAGATATACTCAGCAAGTGGATGAGCACAATCATGTCTTATGATGACACGAGGTTGTATGTCATTAGACATCTTGTACGATAGTGGCAAACCACCCTTCTAACGTTGGGTACACCTTACCCTATTGGATTCACCAAATATAACTACTAAATGAACTTTTCTATACTGCTTCGGGAGAACATCCACAGCTAAAGACCACCGTTCTATTTTCCGTTACCCTCGCTCGACCCAGCTACACTCTTATTACCTGAAAGGAATTGTGAAGCAAAAGGGTGAGCACAACTAGCTCAGTAAAGAATATCATGACTAAAGATAATTAAATTATCAATAGCCTTCATCAATAATAAATCAGAGATTTAGAACATATGGTAAATGATAAAAATTTCAACCATAGTTGCAGCGGAACGAGCAATCCATTAGAAGAGTCAAATAGACTATAAAGTCTATTATCTTCTCCATGTTAAAAATCCATCAACAATGTTTTATCCATGTAACATCACTCAACAGTTCCTTTCCACAATCATATGAATAACTCATAATCATAATTGTGACTATAAATTTTTCTTCGCACCCAGGACGAAGAATATTTTTATCACTTGTCTTTACCTGAAACATTAAAGATCATGGTTATACCAAATCACAATTCCTGTTTATAATCATACTAACAAATCCATCTTTGCACTACGGGCCAAAGATATTCATCAACAACCCATCTTTGCACTACGGGCCAAAGATATTCATCAACAAACCATCTTTGCACTATGGGCCAAAGATATTCAACAACAGTTCATCTTTGCACTACAGGCCAAAGATATTCATCAACAGGCCATCTTTGCACTACATGCCAAAGATATTCATCAACAATTCATATTTGCACTACAGGCCAAATATATTCATATCTCAAAGAAATATATAATCATTTCAGAATTTATATAAACAATAATTATAACCATGTTGATCAATTCACCTTTGCACTTAAGCTTAAGATATTCAATTATAAATTCAATGGTCATGATCATACCAGTCACAATTCAACTTTGCACTACAGGCCAAAGAGAACCCTAGTCATGATCATACCAATAATCTACCCATCTTTACACTCCAGTGAAAGAGAATTTCAACATCAGGGTTATAAAAATGTTATATATGATGATAAAAATAATATGATCAACATATAGTTTTAATCTCAAGAGTAATATTCGTAACTCATGAATAGTAACCCCGACACAAAAGATAGAAATTCTACAATAAAATTTATATCAATATTTCGGTATAATGATATTGAAAGAATAACATTACTTAAATTTATAAACAATTTATTTTAATTGTTTACACTTTACTAATTAATGCATTTAATCATCATAAAATGCCAACTCTTACAATTTCATCATCAATAACCAAAACCCTCATCAAAAATCTGCATATACCTCATATAGGATTCTCAAGCCATAAAATCCCATTTTCTAATTTTCTTTCTTCACAAAACATATTTAATTCATTTACTCATAACTAGACCATTTTCATGAAAAATACCAAATCAGTTCCAAAAATATTTCTTTTCTGGGATTTAGCATAATATAGTCCCATAGTGAACATATATTTTTCTCAGAATTTTTAAAAGTCATTTACTATTTTTCATATGGCCAAAATAGCCGAATATTTAGACATTTATCAAAAATTGTACTTTTGTCTAAAAATTCTGAAATTTACAGAGTATACTTCTATCATATACATGTACTCCCAATAAAAATTTTATCAATTTTGGAGTTAACCATAAGGAATTATAAGCGGTTACTTTTAAAATAGTCTTTTCTCATAAAATTCATAACTCTCAATCTATACATCCAAAAATCACCATTTTTGGACACAATCAAGAAAACTCATCAAAATATCATTTCAAATTTTTCCAGAATTTTTGAAGATCAGAAAAATTACGAAACTGAAAATCATAACAACCCTTAAAATCCATTATTATCCCTTACTATCCCTTACCTCAAAAGAGCAGTACTTCTGACTGGATATCGGATATGATGTTGAAGGAAACTTGCACTGATGAATAGCAACTCACCAAGTATCTAAAAACTCACAAAATATGCTTCATAATATAGAGAGAGAAAGAGAGAAAGCTTATGTTTCTGGTGTGATTTTCAATTCTAACTTAGCCCTCTATTTATAGCAAAATTTTGGTAGGTTTGACCTGCAACCTGATGGCTTTACCTGCTACTATTCCCACCCACCACATTTAAAATATAATTCAGCACATTTCTTCACCAACTACAAGTGGGGCCCACTAATTCTAGAATTTTCTACCAAAATGATAAACTCCGAAAATTCAACAATTTCTGAACCAGTCATCTCGTAAAATTCATAATAAATCATACGTTCATTTTTAACGGTTCAAAATTTGTGGACATATACTCAACTTATATATGTATAACATATTCAAAAATTACCACGATCCAACGGTCGGATTAAAAATTATAACCCCCGCAAAATATCTCAAAAACCCTAATTTTTAATACCTCCATTCTGACAAAAATACTGATAAAAATCTCAACATTAACTCCTTCATTTTTTAACCACAAAAATATATCCCTCATTTATATCCCCATAAAATAAATATTTTCTTATCATATGAATCAATAATTAATTATTCACAAATAATATTACAGAATCACATTTATGACAACCAGGCCGTTCCCAGGAAAGAGGGGGCTTTCCAATAAGAATTTCTCCTTACTGGCGCGCAATTAGATGACCAAACCTCTCCTTAGACAGAACTTTCTAGGCATTGCCAATAATGCTATCTAATAATATTATTTAAATAATATGAATTATTGATCTGATAATAGAAAATACTGTGCAGCAACAATTATTGAACAACAATAATACAAAATTTCAACGTAGCAATTATTGAATCAATAAAATAAAATATTGAACAGTAATTACTGTAACAATTATTGAGTAGTGCCTTCTTACGTAAGAATCAATAATTTTAAAAATACTATGCAATACCGTGTGCTACTGTGTAATAACACGTATTACTGTATTTTAACCACCGGGTATTCCAACAGTGTTAACGGTAACAACTACGCCGTTATTTGTAAAAACTCAAATTTATCATTTTCTTCACCCGACAGTTATTCGTTATGGGGCCCACAAATAGCTGTGCCGTCGTACGAATATTCCCCGACAGAAAGAATATTTCACGACCAAACGAATATTCCCCGACAACAATGATTATTTTATAACCACTTGTGTATTTTGAAAAATTTTCACATTTCACCCATAACTTTAACTTTTTATCAATTTAACCATTTACTGAATTGTAATTATAAGAAAAATTGAATACTTTTATTTCATAAAATTCGGGGTCTTACAGGAAAGCTCAATCCTCGATTCATCGGTCCATTATTAATCCTCGATCGAGTACGAACTGTTGGTTATAGATTCGCTTTACCGCCAAATATGTCTCGTGTTCATAACGTTTTTCACATATCCATGTTACGTAAATATGTGGAAGACCCCAACCACATTATTGAGTTAGAACCGGACGAAATAGCGGAGGATTTGACGTATGAAGAAATTCCTGTTCAAATCTTTGATAAGAAAGAACATATTCTACGCTCCAAGGTTATACCTCAAGTCAAAGTTTTGTGGAGAAATCATGAAATGACTTGGGAGTTAGAATCTGAAATGAAGTCAAGGTATTCTTACCTCTTCGATATACCAGGTACGTATCCTAATTTCGAGGACAAAATTTCATAAGAAGGGGGAGGTTGTAAGACCCCAACTTTTATAAATAAAGATGAATTTTCTATATCATTTTTGAATATTATGGAGTTAATTTGATATAAAGTTATAGTTGTGGATAATATTTATAAATTTTACAAAGTACGCAAGTTGTTATATAATATTCGATTGGTCGGGGAATATTCGTACAACGACACAATCATTGGTGGACCCCACTGTAAGACCCCAACTTATTAATAAATGAAATTAAATTTCCTCTATTTATTATTTTGAAATAGAAAGGGTTGATTTGATTAATGTGGTTAGTTATGGGTAAAATGTGCAAATATTTCAGATAAGCAAGTGGTTATAAAATATTCATTTTTTGTCGGTAAATATTCGTGTGGTCGTAGAATATTCTTTCTGTCGGGGAATATTCGTACGACGGCACAGCTATTTGTGGGCCCCATAACGGAAAACGATTGGATGAAGATAACGATAAAAATTGAGTTTGTATAAATAACAGCGTAGTTGTTACCGTTAACACTGTTGGAATACCTGGTGGTTAAAATACAGTAATACGCGTGGTTGCAAAGTAGCACACGGATTGCACAGTATTTTAGAATTATTGATTCTTACGAAGGAAGACACTACTCAATAATTGTTACAGTAGTTACTGTTCAATATTTTATTTTATTGATTCAATAATTGTTGCGTTGATATTTAATATTATTGTTGTTTCAATAATTGTTGTTGCACAGTATTTTTCATTATCAGATCAATAATTTATATTATTTAAATAATATTATTAGATAACATTATTGGCAATGTCTAGAAAGTTCTGTCTAAAGAGAGGTTTGGTCATCTAATTGCGCACTAGTAAAGAAAAATCCTTACTGGAAAACTCCCTTTTTCCTGGGAACGGCCTGGTTGTCATAAATGTGATTCTATAATATTATTTGTGAATAATTAATTATTGATTCATATAATAAGAAAATATTTATTTTATGTGGATATAAATGAGGGATATACTTTTGTGGTTAAAAATGAAGGAGTTAATGTTGAGGTGTTTTATCTGTATTTTTGTCGGAACGGAGGTATTGAAAATCAAATTAGGATTTTTGAGATATTTTGCGATGGTTATAATTTTTAATCCGACCGTTGGATCGTGGTAATATTTGGATATGTTATACATATATAAGTTGAGTATATATCCACAAATTTTGAACCGTTAAAAATGAACGTATGATTTGTTATAAATTTTACGAGATGACTGGTTCAGAAATTGTTGAATTTTCGAAGTTAATCATTTTGGTGAAAAATTCTAGAATTGGTGGGCTCCACTCTTGGTTGGTGAAGAAATGTGCTGAGATTTTTATTTAAATGTGGTGGGTGGGAATAGTAGCAGGTAAAGCCATCAGGTTACAAGTTAAGTCTGCTTCGGCGTGCTAACATTTTCCTATAAATAGAGGGCTAAGTTAGAATTGAAAATCACACCAGAATTCATAAGTTTTCTCTCTTTCTCTCTCTAGATTATTGAGTGTATTTTATGAGTATTTAGATATTTTGAAAGTTGCTATTCAGCACAAGTTTCATTCAGCCTCATATCCGATATTCAGTCAGAAGTACGGTTATTTTGAGGTAAGGGATATTATTTTCTTCTTAAATGATATTATTTTCTTCAATATCATTATGCTGAAATATTGATATGAGTTTTTTTTATCAAATTTAGAACTTTTTGTGTTGGGATTACTATTCACGTATACGACACTATTCACGTATACGACACTATTCACGAATATGGCACTATTCATCGAATTTTTTTTTGTCCAAGATGTCTATTATGGTTACTATCTTTGATTATATCCATGTTTTGATCTTTATTTTTGAATTCTGATTCACAATTGATTATTATGAAGTATTATTGATCTTGGATAAACTATTATACGAATCCCTACTATTTATCATTCTGTCTCACTGGATTCATTTTCTTTAAGATATTTTTCATCATCCTCAGTCCTAAATGATGATATTACTGAATATCTTTGGCCTGTAGTGCAATGATGTATGATTACCTGATAAATATTTTTGGCATGTAGTGCAAAGATGAACATGTGTTGAGATGAACATGACCGACTGGTGTTACAAATGAATATCTTTGGCCTGTAGTGCAAAGATGAATATTTGATTCAAGATGTATATTGATTGATGTTACAAGGATAAAATATTTATGATGGACTTTTAAATCTTAGAAGATAGTAGAATTCTTTCTCTACTTGACTCTTCTAATAGTTTGTTGTTTCCGCTGCAGTTGTTGATCTAAAACTTGTTGTCGATTATATTCTATCAGATTTTTTCCTGTTGAATACTAATGACAATTTGTTGTATATTATCTTAGTCATAATATTCTTTACTGGGCTAGTTGAGCTCACCCTTTTTCCTTTTTGTTCTATTTTTCTTCTCAGGAGGTGAGAACATTGTGACAACCCCAAAATAGGTTCATTCCACCCAACCCATTCTGAGTCGTCAAATACATGGTACAGAAAACAACTACAACTTTATTACAACAATTGTCATGCAAAATACAACAACACATATGCTGTGAGTTTGGATACAAATATATACCAAATGTGACATTGGACACCATCATGTATCAGCACCTCACAAAGGTACCTTACATAAAGGTACAGTCAAAAACTGTTTTAGAAACTAGAATCTTTGGGAAGTGCTCAAGGAAACCTTCGTACATGGGAGGCCATGCGTCTAGGTTATGATAGATATCATATGGCCACATAATTATCCTTGGTTGACCCAATAGACCCCAAAGAAAAACGAGAAGATTACTATCATATTCTTCCCAATGGTGAGTCTTCTCTTGACTTATCATTATCTCCACTGTCTCTAATTGAGAATTATACTTCAAACAAATACCAAGATTATATAGGTAGTGCCCATAGATATACTCAGCAAGTGGATGAGCACAACCCTGTCCTATGATGACACGAGGTTGTATGTCATTAGACATCTTGTATGATAGTGACAAAACACCCTTCCAACGTTGGGTTCGCCTCACCCTATTTTTTTCACCAAATATAACTAGTAAATGATGACCACCGTTCTATTCCCTTGTTACCCCCGCTCGACCCAGCTACACTATTATTACCTGAAAGGAATTGTGAAGTAAAAGGGTGAGCACAACTAGCTCAGTAAAGAATATCATGACTAAAGATAATTAAATTATCAATAGCCTTCATCAATAATAAATCAGAGATTTAGAACATATGGTAAATGATAAAAATTTCAACCATAGTTGCAGCGGAACGAGCAATCCATTAGAAGAGTCAAATAGACTATAAAGTCTATTATCTTCTCCATGTTAAAAATCCACCAACAATATTTTATCCATGTAACATCACTCAACAGTTCCTTTCCACAATCATATGAATAACTCATAATCATAATTGTGACTATAAATTTTTCTTCGCACCCAGGACGAAGAATATTTTCATCACCTGTCTTTACCTGAAACATCAAAGATCATGGTTATACCAAATCACAATTCCTGTTTATAATCATACTAACAAATCCATCTTTGCACTACGGGCCAAAGATATTCAACAACAGTTCATCTTTACACTACAGGCCAAAGATATTCATCAACAGGCCATCTTTGCACTACATGCCAAAGATATTCATCTACAATTCATCTTTGCACTACAGGCCAAAGATATTCCTCAACAATTCATATTTGCACTACATGCCAAATATATTAATACCTCAAAGAATATATAATCATTTAAGAATTTATATAAACAATAATTATAACCATGTTGATCATTTCACCTTTGCACTTAAGCTAAAGATATTCAATTATAAATTCAATGGTCATGATCATACCAGTCAACAATTCAACTTTGCACTACTGGCCAAAGAGAACCCATAGTCATGATCATACCAAAAACCTACCCATCTTTACACTCAAGTCAAAGAGAAATATCATCATTAGGGTTATAAAAATGTTATATATGATAATAAAATCAATATAATCAACATATAGATTTAATCTCAAGAGTAATATTCATAAATCAACTATAATTTGGTTAGAAAAAGAAACCAATTTTGTCGTGAATAGTAACTCGTGAATAGTAACTCATGAATAGTAACTCGTGAATAGTAACTCGTGAATAGTAACTCGTAAATAGTAACCCCGACTCAAAAAGATAGAAATTCCACAATAATATACATACCAATATTTCGGTATAATGATATTGAAAGAATAATATTCTTAAGCTTATAAACAATTTATTTAAATTGTTTACACTTTACTAATTAATGCATTTAATCATCATAAAACGCCAACTCTTAAGATTTCATCATCAATAACCAAAACCCTCATCAAAAATCTGCATATACCTCATATATAGGATTCTCAAGCCATAAAATCCTATTTTCCAATTTTCTTACTTAACATAACATATTTAATTCATTTTCTCATAACTAGACTATTTTCATGAAAAATACCAAATCCGTTCCAAAAATATTTCTTTTCTGGAATTTAGCATAATATAGTCCCATAGTGAACATATATTTTTCTCAGAATTTTTAAAAGTCATTTACTATTTTTCATATGGCCAAAATAGTCGAATATTTAGACATTTATCAAAAATTGTACTTTTGTCTAAACATTCTGAAATTTACAGAGTATACTTCTGTCATATACATGTACTCCCAATAAAAATTTCATCAATTTTGGAGTTAACCACAAGGAATTATAAGCTGTTACTTCTCAAATAGTCTTTTCTCATAAAATTCATAACTCTCAATCTATACATCCAAAAATCACCATTTTTGGATACAATCAAGAAAACTCATCAAAATATCATTTCAAATTTTTTCAGAATTTTTGAAGATCAGAAAAATTACGAAACTGAAAATCATAACAACCCTTAAAATCTCTTACTATCCCTTACCTCAAAAGAGCAGTACTTCTGATCGGTATAAGGCTGAAGGAAACTTGCACTGATGAATAGAAACTCACAGAGTATCTAAATACTCACAAAATACACTCAATAATCTAGAGAGAGAAAGAGAGAAAGAGAGAAAACTTATGTTTTTGGTGTGATTTTCAATTCTAACTTAGCCCTCTATTTATAGGAAAATTTTGGTAGGTTTGACCTGCAACCTGATGGCTTTACCTGCTACTATTCCCACCCACCACATTTGAAATATAATTCAGCACATTTCTTCACCAACCACAAGTGGGGCCCACCAATTCTAGAATTTTCCACCAAAAATGATTTATAACCTGATTTCCGAATCAGCCACCTCTTAAAATTCATAACAAATCATACGTTCATTTTTAACGGTTCAAAATTTATGGACATATACTCAACTTATATATGTATAACATATCCAAAAATTACCACGATCCAACGGTCGGATTAAAAATTATAACCCCCGCAAAATATCTCAAAAACCCTGATTTTTAATACCTCCATTCCGACAAAAATACGGATAAAAACCTCAACATTAACTCCTTCATTTTTAACCACAAAAATATATCCCTCGTTTATATCCACATAAAATAAATATTTCCTTATCATATGAATCAATAATTAATTATTCACAAATAATATTACAGAATCACATTTATGACAACCAGGCCGTTCCCAGGAAAGAGGGGGCTTTCCAATAAGGATTTCTCCTTACTGGCGCGCAATTAGATGACCAAACATCTCCTTAGACAGAACTTTCTAGACATTGCCAATAATGCTATCTAATATTACTATTCAAATAATATGAATTATTGATCTGATAATAGAAAATACTGTGCAGCAACAATTATTGAACAACAATAATACAAAATTTTAACGTAGCAATTATTGAATCAATAAAATAAAATATTGAACAGTAATTACTGTAACAATTATTGAGTAGTGCCTTCTTACGTAAGAATCAATAATTTCAAAAATACTATTCAATACCGTGTGCTAATGTGCAATAACGCGCATTACTGTATTTTAACCACCAGGTATTCCAACAGTGTTAACGGTAACAACTACGCCGTTATTTGTAAAAACTCAAATTTGTCGTTTTCTTCACCCGACAGTTATTCTGTTATGGGGCCCACAAATAGCTGTGCCGTCGTACGAATATTCTCCGACAGAAAGAATATTCCACGACCAAACGAATATTCCCCGACAACAATGATTATTTTATAACCACTTGCTTATTTTGAAAAAAAAATCATATTTCACCCATAACTTTAAACTTTTATCAATTTAATCATTTACTGAATAGTAATTATAAGAAAAATTGAATACTTTTATTTCAAAAAATTTGGGGTCTTACAAACATAGCAGGATCTAGTCGGGGTATGGAGTGATGGTTCTAGAAAGATGTTTTAGCAGTCCTCACTATTTCTGTAAAATAGTATTTGAATAATTGTAATGAGGACTTATTTAAGTGTGGATATTGTCTAGAAGACAATATTTGTATTTAAACTCACAGTATGTGTTGTTGTATTTTGCACGACAATTGTATTATTGAAGTTGTAGTTGCTTTTTTGTACCATGTATTTGGTGACTCAGAATGGGTGTTGTATACCTATTTTGGGGGCGTCACAGTTGGTATCAGAGCTTAGGGATATGATCTCTGGCTGAAATGTGAGACAAGAATTAAGAGGGAAGAGATGAGGAATTCCTTCGCTAGTATGACCTGAATAAGTTTATTTGGTAATTATTTGGTCGGTCATATATAGGGATAATATGTGACATGTGACGCCTCAAAAATAGGTCCAATCCATCCAACCCATTCTGAGTCGCCAAATACATGGTACAGAAAATAACTACAACTTTATTATTACAATTGTCGTGCAAAATACGACAACACATATACTATGAGTTTAAATACAAATATTGTCATCTAGACAGTATTCATACTCAACTAAGAACTCATTATACTTATTGATACACTATTTTACAAAATAGTGAGGACTACTAAAACAACTGTCTCGAACCATCATTCCACACCCCGACTAGTACTCGCTACATTCTCGCCTCCTAAGAAGAAAGATGGAACAACAAGGAAAAGGGTGAGCTCAACTAGCCCAATAAAGAATATTATGACTAAGATAATATACAACAAATTATCCTTAGTCTTCAACAGGGAAAAATCTGATAGAATACAATAGACAACAAGTTTTAAATCAATAACTGCAGCGGAAACAACAAACCATTAGAAGAGTCAAATAGAGAATGAGTTCTACTATCTTCTAAGATTTAAAAGTTCGTCATCAATATTTTATCCCTATAACAACAATCAACAACCATCTTTAATTAAATATTCATCTTTGCACTACAGGCCAAAGATATTCATTTGTATCACCAGTCGATCATGTTCATCTCAACACCTGTTCATCTTTGCACTACGGGCCAAAGATATTCATTAGAAATCATCAATCTTTGCACTACAGGCCAAAGATATTCAATTATATCATCATTTAGGACCGAGGATGATGAAAAATATTTTAAAGGAAACGAATCCAGTGAAACAAAATAATAAATATTAAGGATTCGTATTTCAGCTATTCCATGTCCAAAAATACCTCATAAATAATCACAGTGGAGTAAAATTCAAGAATGATCAAAACATGGATACAATCAAAGCTAGTATCCAGAATAGATATTTGGACGAAAAGAAGAAATTTTTATTTTTCGGTGAATAGTAACTCGTGAATAGTAACTCGTGAATAGTAACTCATGAATAGTAACTCGTGAATAGTAACTCATGAATAGTAACCCCGACATGAAAAGTTTTAAATTTGATAAAAATTTAGATCAATACTTCGACATAATGATATTGAAGAAAATAATATCATTTAAGAAGAAATAACATCCCTTACGACAATATCCCTTACCTCAAAAGAGCAGTACTCCTGACTGGAATAACGCTGAACGAACTTGCACCGTATAGAAACACTCAAGATATCAAAATACTCACAAGAATACACTTGATAATATAGAGAGAGAAATAGAGAGAATACTTCAGTTTCTGGTGTGATTTTCAATTCTAACCTAAGCATCCTATTTATAGGAAAATGCTTAGAACACCAAAGCAGAAAATTGAATAAATTAATAATATAATTTTCTTAATTTCCTTAGCACACCACATCAGCTGATTTCCACCATTAACATTTGCCACTCAAATATCAAAAACGTTTTTCTTAATAAAAATAATTAAAACTTCCAAAAATCAATTATTTCGGAACTTCAGAACTTTAATAATTCATAATAAATAGTCCTTTATTCAGAAAATTCAAATCTCGCGAGTTTTTATAGGAAATTCAATTCTCTACAACTTTGCAGAAGAAAGTTTTTCCAAATTCTAAACAAAAATTGACCGAAATTCACAAACGGGCGATTTTACAGTCAATAATAAATTTTCGGTCAAGAATTGTGTCCACCAACACACAAAATATGTGTTAATCATTTAATGCCATAAAAATATTCTTCCTCCTCATATACTCATATATCCCACATTCATTGTAAAAATATCACCATCAATATATTATTAAAATAATATATTTAAATAAATTATTTTATCAGAAAAAGATAAAATATTAATTTTCAACAATTGTCACATTAAAAATTTTCTCCATCTATATCCACATAAAATCAATATATTTCTCATCATATAAATCAATAATTAATTATACACAAATAATATTACAGAATCACAGTACTGGCAACCAGGCCGTTCCCAGGAAAGAGGGGGCTTTCCAATAAGGATTTCTCCTTACTGGCGCGCAATTAGATGACCAAACCTCTCCTTAGACAGAACTTTCTAGACATTGCCAATAATGTTATCTAATAATATTATTCAGATAATATGAATTATTGTTCCGATAATAGAAAATACTGTGTAGTGACAATTATTAAAACAACAGTAATATAAAATATCAACGCAGTAATTATTGAATCAATAAAATACAATATTGAACAGTAATTACTGTAATAATTATTGAGTAGTGCCTTCTTACGTAAGAATCAATAATTGGTGCAATACCGTGTGCTACTGTGCAACAACGCGTATTACTGTGTTTTAACCACCGGGTATTCCAACAGTATTAACGGTAACAACTATGCATTTATTTATAAATAACTTGTTTTTGTCGTTTTCTTCATCCAATCGCTTTTCGTTATGGGGCCCACAAAAGACTGCGCCGTCGTACGAATATTCTCCGACAGCAAGAATATTCCACGACCAAGCGAATATTCCCCGATAAAAATAAATATTTTATAACCACTTGTGTATTTCGAAAAAAATTTCATATATCACCCTTAACTTTAACATTTATCAATTTAACCATTTACTAAATAGTAATTATAAGAAAAATTGAATACTTTTATTTCATAAAATTCGGGGTCTTACAATCTCCCCTCCTTATGAAATTTCGTCCTCGAAATTTATGTACCTGGTATTTCAAAGAGTTGAGAATACCTTGCTTTCATTTCAGATTCCATCTTTCCTGTCATCATAATTTCTTCATTGCTCATCTCCTGTATTTCAGATATCATTCTAGAATACAGCTTCAAAACAAAGGTTAATTGAACAAATTAACATATCACATAATATCCCGATATTATGACTGGCCAACAAATAAGCTTAGGTAGGACACACTAGCGAAGGATTTACTCGTCTCTCTCCTCCTAGTCCTATTCCCCGATCTCCACCAGAGATCATATCCCTAAGCTCTGATACCAACTGTGACGCCCCCAAAATAGGTCCAATCCATCCAACCCATTCTGAGTCGCCAAATACATGGTACAGAAAATAACTACAACTTTATTATTACAATTGTCGTGCAAAATACGACAACACATATACTATGAGTTTAAATACAAATATTGTCATCTAGACAGTATTCATACTCAACTAAGAACTCATTATACTTATTGATACACTATTTTACAAAATAGTGATGACTACTAAAATAACTGTCTTGAACCATCATTCCACACCCCGACTAGTACTCGCTACATTCTCGCCTCCTAAGAAGAAAGATGGAACAACAAGGAAAAGGGTGAGCTCAACTAGCCCAGTAAAGAATATTATGACTAAGATAATATACAACAAATTATCCTTAGTCTTCAACAGGGAAAAATCTGATAGAATACAATAGACAACAAGTTTTAAATCAATAACTGCAGCGGAAACAACAAACCATTAGAAGAGTCAAGTAGAGAATGAGTTCTACTATCTTCTAAGATTTAAAAGTCCATCATCAAAATTTTATCCCTGTAACAACAATCAATAACCATCTTTAATCAAATATTCATCTTTGCACTACAGGCCAAAGATATTCATTTGTATCACCAGTCGATCATGTTCATCTCAACACATGTTCATCTTTGCACTACGGGCCAAAGATATTCATCAAAAATCATCAATCTTTGCACTACAGGCCAAAGATATTCAATTATATCATCATTTAGGATTGAGGATGATGAAAAATATTTTAAAGGAAACGAATCCAGTGAAACAAAATAATAAATATTAAGGATTCGTATTTCAGCTATTCCATGTCCAAAAATACCTTATAAATAATCACAGTGGAGTAAAATTCAAGAATGATCAAAACATGAATACAATCAAAGCTAGTATCCAGAATAGATATTTGGACGAAAAGAAGAAATTTTTATTTTTTGGTGAATAGTAACTCGTGAATAGTAACTCGTGAATAGTAACTCATGAATAGTAACTCGTGAATAGTAACCCCGACATGAAAAGTTCTAAATTTGATAAAAATTTAGATCAATACTTCGGCATAATGATATTGAAGAAAATAATATCATTTAAGAAGAAATAACATCCCTTACGACAATATCCCTTACCTCAAAAGAGCAGTACTCCTGACTGGAATAACGCTGAACGAACTTGCACCGTATAGCAATACTCAAGATATCAAAATACTCACAAGAATACACTTGATAATATAGAGAGAGAAATAGAGAGAAAACTTCAGTTTCTGGTGTGATTTTCAATTCTAACCTAAGCACCCTATTTATAGGAAAATGCTTAGAACACCAAAGCAGAAAATTGAATAAATTAATAATATAATTTTCTTAATTTCCTTAGCACACCACATCAGCTGATTTCCACCATTAACATGTGCCACTCAAATGTCAAAAACGTTTTTCTTAATAAAAATAATTAAAACTTCCAAAAATCAATTATTTCGGAACTTCAGAACTTTAATAATTCATAATAAATAGCCTTTTATTCAGAAAATTCAATTCTCGCGAGTTTTTATAGGAAATTCAATTCTCTACAACTTTGCATAATAAAGTTTTTCCAAATTCTAAACAGAAATTGACCGAAATTCACAAACGGGCGATTTTACAGTCAATAATAAATTTTCGGTCAAGAATTGTGTCCACCAACACACAAAATATGTGTTAATCATTTAATGCCATAAAAATATTCTTCCTCCTCATATACTCATATATCCCACATTCATTGTAAAAATATCACCATCAATATATTATTAAAATAATATATTTAAATGAATTATTTTATCAGAAAAAGATAAAATATTAATTTTCAACAATTGTCACATTAAAAATTTTCTCCATCTATATCCACATAAAATCAATATATTTCTCATCATATAAATCAATAATTAATTATACACAAATAATATTACAGAATCACAGTACTGGCAACCAGGCCGTTCCCAGGAAAGAGGGGGCTTTCCAATAAGGATCTCTCCTTACTGGCGCGCAATTAGATGACCAAACCTCTCCTTAGACAGAACTTTCTAGACATTGCCAATAATGTTATCTAATAATATTATTCAGATAATATGAATTATTGTTCCGATAATAGAAAATACTGTGTAGTGACAATTATTAAAACAACAGTAATATAAAATATCAACGCAGCAATTATTGAATCAATAAAATACAATATTGAACAGTAATTACTGTAACAATTATTGAGTAGTGCCTTCTTACGTAAGAATCAATAATTGGTGCAATACCGTGTGCTACTGTGCAACAACGCGTATTACTGTGTTTTAACCACCGGGTATTCTAACAGTATTAACGGTAACAATTATGCCGTTATTTATAAACAACTTATTTTTGTCGTTTTCTTCATCCAATCGCTTTCCGTTATGGGGCCCACAAAAGACTGCGCCGTTGTACGAATATTCTCCGACAGCAAGAATATTCCACGACCAAGCGAATATTCCCCGACAAAAATGAATATTTTATAACCACTTGTGTATTTCGAAAAAAATTTCATATATCACCCTTAACTTTAACATTTATCAATTTAACCATTTACTAAATAGTAATTATAAGAAAAATTGAATACTTTTATTTCATAAAATTCGGGGTCTTACATGACATGTCAATTAACCCTTATTTTGTGGCAGTATTTGAGAATAGCAGCAGAGAACGTTAATAATGGAGTGAATGAGACTGTGGAGACACCTTTAATTACCACCCAGGGGAACGTGCAACAGGAAGGCAATATTCCTCCTGTAAACAACGTTACCGAGCAAACGATGAATGATGGAATGTTTAGAAGCTTTTTACAGTTCATGCAAAATCAGACGAGGGAGACTCGTGTGTAGAATACGGGTGGAAATGATAACAACGCGCGGATTGTCACAGCCAAGCAGTTTAAAAAATTGGGACCACCAGAATTTAAGGGAAAGCCGGATCCGATCATGGCAGCAACGTGGGTCAAGCAAATTACCAAGATATTCAATGTATTGGGATGCACGGAGGAACAGAAGGTTCCATTCGCCACCTTTATGTTCCACGGTGAGGCAGACTACTAGTGGGAGTCTGTGAAGCGTACCCAGCCTGACGCACTCAACATGTCCTGAGAAACGTTTTAGAAACTGTTTAATGACAAGTACTTTCCTGAAAGTATTCGTCATATGAAGGAGGTAGAGTTTATTATACTGGAACAAAATAACATGACGGTGTCCCAATACGAGGCGAAGTTTGAAGAGTTATCCAGGTTTACACCTCATTTGGTCGAGAATGAGGAACGAATGACAAGGATATTTCTGAGAGGTTTAAAACCCAAGATTCGGTAATATCTTATCTCTCATAAATTTTCTTTATATTCAGATGTTGTAAACAAGACTCAATTATTCGAGCGAGATAATGAGTATGTTCAACCGAGGGACCACAACTAGGGTCATACTGGTGACAGCAGTCATCGAAGCGATGAGAACCAACGAGGAAGGAAAAATACAGACAAAAGTGGTAACCACTCGGGTGGTCATCGTGGCCATAATAATAGGAGATGTGAGTCAAGTGGAAATTTCAAGAAGAGAAAAATTAACAATGACAGGAAGACGTCGACAGCAGCACCAGGAACAAATTCTAGGGGAGGAGAACTGTGACAACCCCAAAATAGGCCCATTCCAACCAACCCATTCTGAGTCGCCAAATACATGGTACAGAAAATAACTACAACTTCATTATCATAATTCTCGTACAAAATACAACAACACATATGATGTGAGTTTTGATACAAATATATATCAACAGTGACTTGTGTCCCAACCGTAATGTGATAAATGTCCCATCAGTGGACAGAACCTCACAGTGACACCTTACATAAAGGTATAGTCAAAAACTATTTTAGAAATTAGAATCTTTGGGAAGTGCTCAAGGAAACCTTCGTACATGGGAGGCCATGCTTCCAAGTTATGATAGATATCATATGTCCACAGAATTATCCTTGGTTGACCTAATAGACCCAAAAGAAAAACGAGAAGATTACTATCATATTCTTCCCAATGGTGAGTCTTCTCTTGACTTATCATTATCTCCACTGTCTCTAATTGAGAATTATACTTCAAACAAACCCCAAGATTATATAGGTAGTGCTCGTAAATATACTCAGCAAGTGGATGAGCACAATCCTGTCTTATGATGACACGAGATTGTATGTCATTAGACATCTTGTATGATAGTGGTAAAATACCCTTCCAACGTTGGGTTCGCCTCTCCCTATTTGAATAACTCATAATCATAACTGTAGTTCTAAATTCCTCTTCTCATCCAGGACGAAGATAATTTTCATCACCTATCTTTACCTGAAACATCAAAGATCATGGTTACACCAAATCACATTTTCTGTTTATAATCATACTAATAACTTCATCTTTGCACTACGGCCAAAGATATTCATTTGTATCACCAATTGGTCATGTTCATCTTAACACCTGTTCATCTTTGCACTACTAGCCAAAGATATTCAACAACATGTCATCTTTGCACTACGGGCCAAAGATATTCATCAACAGACCATCTTTGTATTACAGGCCAAAGATAATCATCTACAATTCATCTTTGCACTACAGGCCAAAGATATTCCTTAACAATTCATCTTTGCACTACAGGCCAAAGATATTATTCAACAGTTCATATTTGCACTACAGGCCAAATATATTAATATCTCAAAGAATATATAATCATTTCAGAATTTATATAAACAATAATTATAACCATGTTGATCATTTCACCTTTGCACTTAAGTTAAAGATATTCAATTATAAATTTAATGGTCATGATCATACCAGTCAACAATTCAACTTTGCACTACTGGCCAAAGAGAACCCATAGTCATGATCATACTAATAATCTACCAATCTTTACACTCAAGTCAAAGAGAAATATCATCATTAGGGTTATAAAAATGTTATATATGATAATAAAAATAATATGACCAACATATAGTTTTAATCTCAAGAGTAATATTTATAAATCAACTATAATTTGGTCTGAAAAAGAAACCAATTTTGTCGTGGTAACTCATGAATAGTAACTCGTGAATAGTAACTCATGAATAGTAACCCCGACACAAAAAGTAGAAATTCTACAATAAAATTCATACTAATATTTCGGTATAATGATATTGAAAGAATAACATTTCTTAAATTTATAAACAATTTATTTTAATTATTTACACTTTACTAAATAATGCATTTAATCATTCTAAAATACCAAACTCATAAGATTTTATCACCAATAATCAAAACTCTCATTAAAAATCTGTATATAACTCATATATGATTCTCAAGCCATAAAATCATATTTTCTAATTTTCTTACTTCACGTAACATATTTAATTCATTTACTCATAACTAGACCATTTTTATGTAAAATACCAAATCAGTCCCAAAAATATTTTTTTTCTAGGATTTAGCAGAATATAGTCCCATATTGAACATATATTTTTTTCAGAATTTTTAAAAGTCATTTACTATTTTTTATATGGCCAAAACCGCCGAATATTTAGACATTTATCATAAATTGTACTTTTATCCAAAAATTTCAAAATTCACATAGTACACTGATATTATATAGATATATTTCAATAAATATTTCATCAATTTTGGAGTTAACCACAAGGAGTTATAAGCGGTTATTTTTAAAATAGTCTTTTCACATAAAATTCATAACTTTTAATCTATACATCCAAAAATCACCATTTTTGGACACAATCAATAAAACTCATCAAAATATTGTAAGGGTCCAACTTTTATAAATAAAGATAAATTTTCTATAAAATATCATTTTTGAATATTATGGAGTTAATTTGATATAATGTTATAGTTGTGGGTAATATTTATAAATTTTACAAAGTACGCAAGTTGTTATATAATATTCGATTGGTCGGGAAATATTCATTTTAACAGTGAATATTCGTACAACGGCACAATCATTGGTGGACCTCACAACGGAATTATTGTCGGATTGAGAAAACGACAAAAATATTTTATTAAAAATAACGGCGGAAGTTTTACTAGTGATTAGAGGTGGCAAACGGGCGGGCCGGGCCGGGCCGGGCCGGGCTAAAACGGGCCGGGCCAAAAAGGCCCAGCTTTTCACTGGCCAAAAAAAGTAAGCCCATAGCCCGCGGGCTCACGGGCGGGCCGAAGGTGATTTATGCCTTATTTTTTCTACTTTTTTGAGCCCGCGAAGCCCGCGGGCGGGCCGGGCCGAGCCAGGCCTTTAACGGGCCGGGCCAAAAAGGCCCGGGTTTTTATGGGCCAAAAAAATGCGGCCCAAAGCCCGCTTTTTGGCGGGCGGGCCGGCCCGGCCCGCGGGCTTTGGGCCCGTTTGCCAGGTCTACCAGTGATACTGTTGAACTACTAGGTAGTAAAAGTACAGTAACACGTGTGGTTGCATAGTAGTACACAGTATTGATTATTAATGCTTATGTGAGAAGTCACTCAGTTTGATTCAATTATTGTCAGTTAATAATATGAATTATTTAGCGATAATGAAGTTTTGTTTTATTCGTATTATATAAAACAGAATACTTTATAAAAGTTATTCTTTAAATAGAATATATTATATTTTATTTAAAAAAAAATTCTTTAAATATGGACCATCAGATTAAAGTAATCAATCTGGACCGTTCATGGATTAGTTACTATGCATTCTATTTTTCTATAAATAGCAGCTCATTCCTTCATTATTTCTTACGAATTCACTTAACTCTAGAGAGAGAAACTATAGAGAGAGAAGAAAAGTATTCTGATACTTAACTACTTCCTTATTTTAGTTCTTCTTTAAAACGGTAAGGGGTGTTATTCTTTCTTATTCATGAAGAGGACTGTTGTTATTTCATTTCTTATTATTCTGTTAGAATAACCTGTATACTCGGTCTACCCTATACTTGGTGACATTCTTCTATTATTCTGTTGGAACATCCTGTCTGTGTGTTTTACACCGGATCTGGTTTCGTCTTTATTATTTTTCTGTTGGAACATCCTGTCTGTGTGTTTTACACCAGACCTGGTTCCGCCTTTATTATTATTCTGTTGGAACATCCTGTCTGTGTGTTTTACACCGGACCTGGTTCCGTCTTTATTATTATTCTGTTGGAACATCCTGTCTGTGTGTTTTACATCGGACCTGGTTCCGTCTTTATTATTATTCTGTTAGAATATCCTGTCTGTGCGTTTTACGCCGGACCTGATTCTATTATTTATTATTCTATTAGAATAACCTGTTTGTGCGGTCTATCGCATGCATGGTGATTTCTTTTGTTATTCCATTCTTTATTATACTCAGTTGGTTAAGTTTTGACTTCTATACTCCATGAAATTTATGGAATATCCTTGATAATTGCGTTTCATTCAGTATCTTTTCATAAAAATATTCTTCTAAGCATTCTTGAATTTACTCCACAAAGCAGTATCATGTTGACAATTTGGATGTTGTTAATTCTTGAACTTGTTTTATTGAATTCTTATATCATTGTCATCATCCTCATGTTTATAAAACGTTAAAAGTCATCTATGGCATGTAATGCATAGATGGACTTGGTATGATTATGACCAAGGATTATTCGGTATAATCATGACCGTAATGTTACAAATAATGTGGTAAAAGTCCTCATTGGCCCGTAGTGCATTGATGGACATTTGTTGGCATGATCATGACCATTAATGAATACACGAATATCCTTGGCCGTAGTGCAGGGGTGATTCGATGATGTGGATTATTTTATTAAGCTGAGTCTCAGCGATAACAGTGTTGAAAAACCTTTTAAATCATACAAGATAGTAGATTTTATTTTCTACTTGACTCTTTTAATGGATTGCTTGTTCCGCTGCAGTTAAACTTGATGTTCGTTATATTTTATCAGTTTAACACTGTTGAAGGCTAATGATAGTTTATTCTGCATTATCTTAGTCATAATATTTCTTACTGGGCTAGTTGAGCTCACCCTTTCTTTCATTGTTCTCTTCAGGAAATGAGAATATAGCTGGGACGAGTCAGAAAACGGAGTGATGGTCCAGAGGATAGCATTAGTAGTCCTCACTATTCTTTGAAATAGTGTGATAATAATTGTAATGAGGACTCCTTTTGAGTATGAATACTCTCTAGAAGACAATATTTGTATTCAAACTCACAGATTATGTTTGGTCGTATTGTACACGACAGTTGTATTATTAAGTTGTATTTATATTCAGTACCATATATCTGGCGACCCAAGATGGGTGATGTATACCTAATTTTGGGGGCATCCAAATATCATTTTAAATTTTTCCAGAATTTTCTAAAGGTCAGAAGAATTACGAACCGAAAAACATAATAACCCTTAAAATCTCTTACTATCCCTTACCTCAAAAGAGCAGCACTTCTGACTGGATATCGGATATAACGCTGAAGGAAACTTGCACTGATGAATAGTAACTCACCAAGTATCTAAATACTCACAAAATACACTCGATAATCTAGAGAGAAAAAGAGATAAAACTTATGAATTCTGATGCGTTTTTCAATTCTAACTTAGCCCTCTATTTATAGAAAAATGTTAGCACGTCGAAGCAGACTTGACCTGCTACCTGATGGCTTTACCTGCTACTATTCCCACCCACCACATTTGAATTAAAATTTTAGCACATTTCTTCACCAACCAAGAGTGGGGCCCACCAATTCTAAATTTTTTTCCCAAAATGATAAATTCCGAAACTTCAACAATTTCTGAACCAGTCATCTCTAAAAATTCATAACAAATCATACGTTCATTTTTAACGGTTCAAAATTTGTGGACATATACTCAACTTATATATGTATAACATATCCAAAAATCACAACGATCCAACGGTCGGATTAAAAATTATAACCCATGCAATATATCTCAAAAACTCTGATTAATTTTTAATACCTTCATTCCGACAAAAATACTGATAAAACACCTCAACATTAACTCCTTCATTTTTAACCAGAAAATATATCCAATATTTATATTCACATAAAATAAATATTTCCTTATCATATGAATCAATAATAAATTATTCACAATTAATATTACAGAATCACATTTATGACAACCAGGTCGTTCCTAGGAAAGAGGGGGCTTTTCAATAAGGATTTCTCCTTACTGGCGCGCAATTAGATGACCAAACTTCTCCTTAGACAGAACTTTCTAGACATTACCAATAATGTTATCTAATAATATTATTCAAATAATATGAATTATTGATCTGATAATGGGAAATACTGTGCAACAATAATTATTGAAACAACAATAATATAAAATATCAACGCAGCAATTATTGAATCAATAAAATAAAATATTGAACAGTAATTACTGTGATAATTATTCAGTAGTGCCTTCTTACGTAAGAATCAATAATTTCAAAAATACTGTGCAATAACGCGTATTACTGTATTTTAACAATCGGGTATTCCAACAGTGTTAACGGTAACAACTACGCCGTTAATTATAAAAACTCAATTTTTGTCGTTATCTTCATCCGACCATTTTTCGTTATGGGACCCACAAATAGTTGTGTCGTCGTACGAATATTCTCCGACAGAAAGAATATTCCACGACCAACGAATATTCCCCGACAAAAATGATTATTTTATAACCACTTGTTTATTTTGAAAAAATTTCACATTTCACCCATAACTTTAACTTTTTATCAATTTAACCATTCACTGAATTGTAATTATAAGAAAAATTGAATACTTTTATTTCATAAAATTCGGGATCTTACAAGAACAACCGCCAGTTAGATGTTACAGATACGGAGAGGAGGGACATATAAGTCCAAAATGTCCACAACAGTTCAAGGTATGTTATAATTATGGAAAGAAAGAACATATCACTCGAAATTGTACTATAGCGAAACTAAGTCCAGCTGGGACGGTGACACCAAAGGCGGATACGGACAAAATAAAGTCGGCGGTTTCTGGAAGAGCGTTTGTCGTGACTGCCCAAAACGCGAGGAACCCGAACGAAGGTATAACGGGTTAGTTAATTATAAATTCTTACGAAGTTTATACCTTACTAGATACCGGTTCTACCCATTCTTTTATCTCTCCTGCTTGTGCTCAACGTTTAAACTTGACTCCGGAGAAATTAGACTTTGACCTATCTGTGGAGACTCCGTTAGGAGAAATTTTCATTACATCTACAGTTTATAAATCTTGCTTAATACAAGTTGGCACAATCAAATTACCTGTTGACCTTATCTCTTTAAAGATACTTGCTTTTGATGTGATTTTAGGAATTGATTGGTTAACTACTCATCATGCTAAAATTGATTATTTTCGTAAGGTTGTTAGTTTTCATATTCCTAACCAACCTGTTATGCGAATTCAAGCAACCAAACCACTAAAATCAATCGCTGTCATACCAAGCCATAAAGCCATTCGTTTATTAAAAAATGGATGTCAAGTTTTCTTAGCCCATGTCATGGACTTGAACAAAAATACGTCAGATTTGAATGATATTTCTGTTGTTAGTAAATTTCCTGACGTATTTCCTGAAGAATTTCCTGGCCTAACCCAGAGCGTGATATTGAATTTTTGTATTGATCTTCAACCCGATACAAAATTCATTTCTAAAATCTTATATTGAATAGCTCCTATTGAACTTCAGGAGTTAAAAACCCAACTATAGAAGTTGGTACCCGAGCCTCTATCTGGTGACTTTCTTTGTGAAATGCACCAAAGTCAGACTCTCCGTAGGGGACTCTATATTTGTGTGGTGGTAAAACAATAGGTGTCATTGTGACTTGCTATCCAAGATTGGGATGTGAATCACAACTGAGAGCAACCAAAGTCGGTGACCAAAGTACATAGCTTTCTGGGCTTAGCTGGTTACTATCGGAGATTCGTGGAAGGATTTTCTCGAATCGCTACTCCGTTAACTTAGCTGACTCAAAAAGATACAAAATTCGTATGGAGCGAGGAATGCGAGAATATTTTCCAATAGCTCAAGAGGCGACTCATTCGGAACCTGTTCTGACCATACCATCCTGGAAAAGCGAACGTGGTAACTGACGCGTTGAGTAGAAGATTGTACGCGAGTACGAGTGCGATATTGTTGAACACAAAGACCTATTTTGTATAATTTATAAATGATAGAGATAGAGTTAATGACTCTAGGGACCCACGTGATGATATACGAGTAAAATCGAGTTTAATCGATAACGTTAAAGCTGCTCAAGCTACAGACCTGGAGCTGATGAATATAAAGAAGAAGGTGCAAGAATGTGTTATTCTAAAAGTAAGAGTCGATGAAGAGAAGAAAGCTCAAGCCTTCGATTTATTTGAAATCCTCGATCGAGTAGAAACTGTGGCCTATAGACTCGCCTTAACGCTAAGTATGTCGCGTGTTCATAACGTTTTTCACATATCGATATTACGTAAATATATGGACGACTCGAATCATATTATTACATTAGAACCATACGAGATAGCCAAAGATTTAACGTACGAGGAGGTACCTATTAAGATATTGGATAGGAAAGAACATGTCCTATGCACGAAAGTTATATCACAAGTTAAGGTTTTGTGGAGAAACCATGCTATTGAAGAAATGACTTGGGAGTTGGAATCAGAAATGAAAGTGATGCATCCTCACCTTTTCGAAATACCAGGTACGTACGTCAATTTTGAGGACAAAATTTCATAAGGAGGGGAGGTTGTAAGACCTCAACTTATTAATAAATGAAATTAAATTTCCTCTATTTATTATTTTAAAATAGAAAGGGTTGATTTGATTAATGAGGTTAGTTATGGGTAAAATGCGTAAATATTTCAGATAAACAAGTGGTTATAAAATATTCATTTTTGGTCGGTGAATATTCGTGTGGTCGTGGAATATTCTTTTTGTCAGGAAATATTCGTACGACGGCGCAGCTATTTGTGGGCCCCATAACGGAAAATGATTAGATGAAGATAACGACAAAAATTGAGTTTTTATAAATTACGGCGTAGTTGTTACCGTTAACACTGTTGGAATACCCGGTGGTTAATGTGACAACCCCAAAACAGGTCCATTCTATCCAACCTATTCTGAGTCACCAAATACATGGTACAGAAAATAACTACAACTTTATTACAACAATTGTCGTGTAAAATACAACAACACATATGCTGTGAGTTTGGATACAAATATATACTAAATGTGACTCATGTTCCAACCGTGGACATCACCTCACAATGACACCTTACATAAAGGTATAGTCAAAAACTGTTTTAAAAATTAGAATCTTTGGGAAGTGCTCAAGGAAACCTTCGTACATGGGAGGCCATGCGTCTAGGTTATGATAGATATCATATGGCCACAGAATTATTCTTGGTTGACCCAATAGACCCCAAAGAAAAACGAGAAGATTACTATCATATTCTTCCCAATGGTGAGTCTTCTCTTGACATATCATTATCTCTACTGTCTCTAATTGAGAATTATACTTCAAACAAATACCAAGATTATATAGGTAGTGCTCGTATATATACTCAGCAAGTGGATGAGCACAACCCTGTCTTATGATGACACGAGGTTGTATGACATTAGACATCTTGTATGATAGTGGCAAAACACCCTTTCAACGTTGGGTACACCTTACCCTATTGGATTCACCAAATAAAACTACTAAATGAACTTTTCTATACTGCTTCGGGAGAACATCCACAGCTAGAGACCACCGCTCTATTTCCCCGTTACCCTCGCTCGACCCAGCTACACTCTTATTACCTGAAAGGAATTATGAAGCAAAAGGGTGAGCACAACTAGCTCAGTAAAGTATATCATGACTAAAGATAATTAAATTATCAATAGCCTTCATCAATAATAAATCAGAGATTTAGAACATATGGTAAATGATAAAAATTTCAACCATAGTTGCAGCGAAACGAGCAATCCATTAGAAGAGTCAAATAGACTATAAAGTCTATTATCATGTTAAAAATCTACCAACAATGTTTTATCCCTGTAACATCAATCAACAGTTCTGGTCCACAATCATATAAATAACTCATAATCATAATTGTGACTCTAAATTTTTCTTCGCACCCAGGACGAAGAATATTTTCATCACCTGTCTTTACCTGAAACATCAAAGATCATGGTTATACCAAATCACAGTTCCTGTTTATAATCATACTAATAACTTCATCTTTGCACTACGACCAAAGATATTCATTTGTACCAGTTGGTCATGTTCATCTCAACACCTGTTCATCTTTGCACTACTGGCCAAAGATATTCAACAACATGTCATCTTTGCACTACAGGCTAAAGATATTCAACAACAGTTCATCTTTGCACTACGGGCCAAAGATATTCATCAACAATTCATATTTGCACTACAGGCCAAATATATTCATATCTCAAAGAAATATATAATCATTTCAGAATTTATATAAACAATAATTATAACTATGTTGATCAATTCACCTTTGCACTTAAGCTTAAGATATTCAATTATAAATTCAATGGTCATGATCATACCAGTCACAATTCAACTTTGCACTACAGGCCAAAGAAAACCCTAGTCATGATCATACCAATAATCTACCCATCTTTACACTCCAGTGAAAGAGAATTTCAACATCAGGGTTATAAAAATGTTATATATGATAATAAAAATAATATGATCAACATATAGTTTTAATCTCAAGAGTAATATTCGTAACTCATGAATAGTAAATCGTGAATAGTAACTCATGAATAGTAACTCCGACACAAAAGATAAAAATTCTACAATAAAATTCATACCAATATTTCGGTATAATGATATTAAAAGAATAACATTTCTTAAATTTATAAACAATTTGTTTTAATTATTTACACATTACTAAAATAATGTATTTAATCATTCTAAAATGTCAAACTCATAAGATTTTATCACCAATAACCAACACCCTCATCAAAAATCTGCATATACCTCATATAGGATTCTCAAGCCATAAAATCCTATTTTCTAATTTTCTTACTTCACAAAACATATTTAATTCATTTACTCATAACTAGACCATTTTAATGAAAAATACCAAATCAGTTCCAAAAATATTTCTTTTCTGGAATTTAGCAGAATATAGTCCCATATTGAACATATATTTTTCTCAGAATTTTTAAAACTTATTTACTATTTTTTATATGGCCAAAACCGTCGAATATTTAGACATTTATCATAAATTGTACTTTTATCCAAAAATTTCAAAATTCAAAGAGTACACTAATATTATATAGATATACTTCCAATAAAAATTTCATCAATTTTAGAGTTAACCACAAGGAGTTATAAGCGATTACTTTTAAAATAGTCTTTTCCCGTAAAATTCATAACTCTTAATATATACATCCAAAAATCACCATTTTTGGACACAATCAATAAAACTCATCAAAATATCATTTCAAATTTTTTCAGAATTTTCTGAAGGTCAGAAGAATTAGGAAACTGAAAAACACAATAACCCTTAAAATCCCTTACAATCCCTTACCTCAAAAGTGCAGTATTTCTGACTGGAATGCAAAGCCGAAGGAAACTTGTACTGAATAGCAACTCTCAAAGTATCTAAATACTCACAAAATATGCTTCATAATATAGAGAGAGAAAGAGAGAAAGCTTATGTTTCTGGTGTGATTTTCAATTCTAACTTAGCCCTCTATTTATAGGAAAATGTTAGCACGCCGAAGCAGACTTAACCTGTAACCTGATGGCTTTACCTGCTACTATTCCCACCCACCATATTTGAATAAAAATCTCAGCACATTTCTTCACCAACCAAGAGTGGAGCCCACCAATTCTAGAATTTTCCACCAAAATGATAAACTCCGAAAATTCAACAATTTCTGAACCAGTTATCTCGTAAAATTTATAATAAATCATACGTTCATTTTTAACGGTTCAAAATTTGTGGACATATACTCAACTTATATATGTATAACATATCCAAAAATTACCACGATCCAACGGTCGGATAACGCGTATTACTGTATTTTAACCACCGGGTATTCCAACAGTGTTAACGGTAATAACTACGCCGTTATTTGTAAAAACTCAAATTTGTCGTTTTCTTCATCCGACAGTTATTCATTATGGGGCCCAGAAATGGCTGCGCCGTCGTACGAATATTCCCCGACAGAAAAAATATTCCACGACCAAACGAATATTCCCCGACAACAATGAATATTTTATAATTAACCACTTGCGTATTTTGAAAAAAATTTCATATATCACCCTTAACTTTAACTTTTATCAATTTAACCATTTACTGAATAGTAATTATAAGAAAAAATTGAATACTTTTATTTCATAAAATTCGGGGTCTTACAATCTCCCCTCCTTATGAAATTTCGTCCTCGAAATTTACGTACCTGGTATTTCAAAGAATTGAGAATACCTTCCTTTCATTTTAGATTCTATCTTCTCTGTCATCATAATTTCTCCATTGCTCATCTCTTGTATTTCAAATATCATTTCTGACAACTCCAAAATAGGTCCATTCCATCCAACCTATTCTGAGTCGCCAAATACATGGTACAGAAAATAACTACAACTTTATTACAACAATTGTCGTGCAAAATACAACAACACATATGTTGTGAGTTTGGATACAAATATATACCAAATGTGACTCATGTTCCAACCGTGGACATCACCTCACAATAACACCTTACATAAAGGTATAGTCAAAAACTGTTTTAGAAATTAGAATCTTTGGAAAGTGCTCAAGGAAACCTTCGTACATGGGAGGCCATGCGTCTAGGTTATGACAGATATCATATGGCCACAGAATTATTCTTGGTTGACCCAATAGACCCCAAAGAAAAACGAGAAGATTACTATCATATTCTTCCCAATGGTGAGTCTTCTCTTGACTTATCATTATCTCCACTGTCTTTAAACGTGAATTATACTTCAAACAAACACCAAGATTATATAGGTAGTGCTCGTAAATATACTCAGCAAGTGGATGAGCACAACCCTGTCTTATGATGACACAAGGTTGTATGTCATTAGACATCTTGTATGATAGTGACAAAACACCCTTCCAACGTTGGGTTCGCCTCACCCTATTTTCTTCACCAAATATAACTACTAAATGATGACCACCGTTCTATTCCCTTGTTACCCCCGCTCGACCCAGCTACACTCTTATTACCTGAAAGGAATTATGAAACAAAAGGGTGAGCACAACTAGCCCAGTAAAGAATATCATGACTAAAGATAAATTATCAATAGTCTTCATCAGTAATAAATCAGAGATTTAGAACATATGGTAGATGATAAAAATTTTAACCATAGTTACAGCGGAACGAGCAATCCATTAGAAGAGTCAAATAGACTATAAAGTCTATTATCTTCTCCATGTTAAAAATTCACCAATAATATTTTATCCTTGTAATATCAATCAACAATTCTGGTCCACAATCATATGAATAACTCATAATCATAACTGTAGTTCTAAATTCCTCTTCTCATCCAGGACGAAGATAATTTTCATCACCTATCTTTACCTGAAACATCAAAGATCATGGTTACACCAAATCACATTTCCTGTTCATAATCATACTAATAACTTCATCTTTGCACTACGGCCAAAGATATTCATTTGTATCACCAGTTGGTCATGTTCATCTCAACAACTGTTCATCTTTGCACTACTGGCCAAAGATATTCAACAACATGTCATCTTTGCACTACGGGCCAAAGATATTCATCAACAATTCATCTTTGCACTACAGGCCAAATATATTCCTCAACAGTTCATATTTACACTACGACCAAATATATTCATCGACAGTTCATATTTGCACTACATGCCAAATATATTAATATCTCAAAGAAATATATAATCATTTCAGAATTTATATAAACAATAATTATAACCATGTTGATCAATTCACCTTTGCACTTAAGCTAAAGATATTCACTTATAAATTCAATGGTTATGATCATACCAGTCAACAATTCAACTTTGCACTACTGGCCAAAGAAAACACATAGTCATGATCATACCAGAAATCTACCCATCTTTACACTCAAGTCAAAGAAAAATATCATCATTAGGGTTATAAAAATGTTATATATGATAATAAAATCAATATAATCAACATATAGTTTTAATCTCAAGAGTAATATTCGTAACTCATGAATAGTAAATCGTGAATAGTAACTCATAAATAGTAAATCCGACACAAAAAGATAGAAATTCTACAATAAAATCCATACCAGTATTTCGGTATAATGATATTGAAAGAATAATATTTCTTAAACTTATAAACAATTTATTTAAATTGTTTACACTTTACTAAATAATGCATTTAATCATTCAAAAATATCAAACTCATAAGATTTTATCACCAATAATCAAAACCCTCATCAAAAATCTGCATATACCTCATATAGGATTCTAAAAGTCATAGAATCCTATTTTCCAATTTTCTTACTTCACAAAACATATTTAATTCATTTACTCATAACTAGACTATTTTCATGAAAAATACCAAATCAGTTTCAAAAATATTTCTTTTCTGAGATTTAGCATAATATAGTCCCATAGTGAACATATATTTTTCTCAAAATTTTTAAAAGTCATTTACTATTTTTCATATGGCCAAAACAGCCGAATATTTAGACATTTATCAAAAATTATACTTTTGTCCAAAAATTCTGAAATTTACAGAGTATACTTCTATCATATACATGTACTCCCAATAAAAATTTTATCAATTTTGGAGTTAACCACAAGAAATTATAAGCGGTTACTTTTAAAATAGTCTTTCTCCGTAAAATTCATTACTCTTAATCTATACATCCAAAAATCACCATTTTTGGACACAATCAATAAAACTCATCAAAATATCATTTCAAATTTTTTCAGAATTTTTTGAAGTTCAGAAAAATTACGAAACTGAAAAACATAATAACCCTTAAAATCCCTTACTATCCCTTACTATCCCTTACCTCAAAAGAGCAGTACTTCTGATCGGTATGCAAAGTCGAAGGAAACTTGCACTGAATAGCAACTCTCAAAGTATCTAAATACTCACAAAATATGCTTCATAATATAGAGAGAGAAAGAGAGAAAGCTTATGTTTCTGGTGTGATTTTCAATTCTAACTTAGCCCTCTATTTATAGGAAAATTTTAGTAGGCTTGACCTGCAACCTGATGGCTTTACCTGCTACTATTTCCACCCACCACATTTGAAATATAATTCAGTACATTTCTTCACCAACCAAAAGTGGGGCCCACCAATTCTAGAATTTTCCATCAAAATGATAAATTCCGAAAATTCAATAATTTCTGAACCAGTCATCTTGTAAAATTCATAATAAATCATACGTTCATTTTTAACGGTTCAAAATTTGTGGGCATATACTCAACTTATATATGTATAACATATCCAAAAATTACCACGATCCAACGGTCGGATTAAAAATTATAACTCCCGCAAAATATCTCAAAAACCCTGATTTTTAATACCTCCATTCCGACAAAAATACGGATAAAAACCTCAACATTAACTCCTTCATTTTTAACCACAAAAATATATCCCTCGTTTATATCCACATAAAATAAATATTTCCTTATCATATGAATCAATAATTAATTATTCACAAATAATATTACAGAATCACATTTATGACAACCAGGTCGTTCCCAGGAAAGAGGGGGCTTTCCAATAAGAATTTTTCCTTACTGGCGCGCAATTAGGTGACCAAACCTCTCCTTAGACAGAACTTTATAGACATTGCCAATAATGTTATCTAATAATATTATTCAAATAATATGAATTATTGATCTGATAATGGAAAATACTGGCAGTGACAATTATTGAACAACAATAATATAAAATTTCAACGTAGCAATTATTGAATCAATAAAATAAAATATTGAACAGTAATTACTGTAACAATTATTGAGTAGTGCCTTCTTACGTAAGAATCAATAATTTCAAAAATACTATGCAATACCGTGTGCTACTGTGCAATAACGTGTATTACTGTATTTTAACCACCGGGTATTCTAACAGTGTTAACGGTAACAACTACGCCGTTATTTATAAAAACTCAAATTTATCGTTTTCTTCACCCGACAGTTATTCGTTATGGGGCCCACAAATAGCTGCGCCGTCGTACGAATATTCTCCGACAGAAAGAATATTCCACGACCAAACGAATATTCCCCGACAACAATGAATATTTTATAATTAACCACTTGCGTATTTTGAAAAAAATTTCATATATCACCCTTAACTTTAACTTTTATTAATTTAACCATTTACTGAATAGTAATTATAAGAAAAAATTGAATACTTTTATTTCATAAAATTCGGGGTCTTACAGTTAAAATATAGTAATACGTGTGGTTGCACAGTAGCACACGGATTGCACAGTATTTTAGATTTATTAATTCTTACGAAGGAAGGCACTATTCAATAATTGTTACAGTAGTTACTGTTTAATATTTTATTTTATCGATTCAATAATTGTTGCGTTGATATTTTATATTATTGTTGTTTCAATAATTGTTGTTGCACAGTATTTTTCATTATCAGATCAATAATTCATATTATTCAAATAATATTATTAGATAACATTATTGGCAATGTCTAGAAAGTTCTGTCTAAAGAGAGGTTTGGTCATCTAATTGCGCGCTAGTAAGGAGAAATCCTTATTGGAAAGCCCCATTTTTCCTGAGAACGGCCTGGTTGTCATAAATGTGATTCTGTAATATTATTTGTGAATAATTAATTATTGATTCATATGATAAGGAAATATTTATTTTATGTGGATATAAATGAGGGATATATTTTTGTGGTTAAAAATGAAGGAGTCAATGTTGAGGTGTTTTATCTGTATTTTTGTCGGAACGGATGTATTAAAAATCAAATTAGGGTTTTTGAGATATTTTGCGATGGTTATAATTTTTAATCCGACCATTGGATCGTGGTAATATTTGGATATGTTATACATATATAAGTTGAGTATATATCCACAAATTTTGAACCGTTAAAAATGAACGTATGATTTGTTATGAATTTTACGAGATGACTGGTTCAGAAATTATTGAATTTTCGGAGTTAATCATTTTGGTGGAAAATTTTAGAATTGGTGGGCCCCACTCTTGGTTGGTGAAGAAATGTGATGAGATTTTTATTCAAATGTGGTGGGTGAGAATAGTAACAGGTAAAGCCATCAGGTTGCAGGTTAAGTCTGTTTCGGCGTGCTAACATTTTTCTATAAATAGAGGGCTAAGTTAGAATTGAAAATCACACCAGAATTCATAAATTTTCTCTCTTTTTCTCTCTAGATTATTGAGTGTATTTTATGAGTATTTAGATACTTCGAAAGTTGCTATTCAGCACAAGTTTTATTCAGCCTCATATCCGATATTCAGTCAGAAGTACGGTTATTTTGAGGTAAGGGATATTATTTTCTTCTTAAATGATATTATTTTCTTCAATTTCATTATGCTGAAATATTGATATGAGTTTTTTTTATCAAATTTAGAACTTTTTGTGTCGGGATTACTATTCACGTATACGGTACTATTCACGAATACGGCACTATTCACCGAAAAATAAATTTTTTTTTTCAAGATGTCTATTATGGTTACTATCTTTGATTGTATCCATGTTTTGATCTTTATTTTTGAATTCTGCTTCACAATTGATTATTATGAAGTATTATTGATCTTGGATAAACTGTTATACGAATCCCTACTATTTGTCCTTCTGTCTCACTGGATTCGTTTTCTTTAAGATATTTTTTATCATCCTCAGTCCTAAATGATGATATTACTGAATATATTTGGCCTGTAGTGCAAAGATGTATGATTACCTGATGAATATCTTTGGCCTGTAGTGCAAAGATGAATAGGTGTTGAGATGAACATGACCGACTGGTGTTACAAATGAATATCTTTGGCCTGTAGTGCAAAGATGAATATTTGATTAAAGATGTATATTGATTGATGTTACAGGGATAAAATATTGATGATGGACTTTTAAATCTTAGAAGATAGTAGAATTTTTTCTCTACTTGACTCTTCTAATGGTTTGTTGTTTCCGCTGCAGTTGTTGATCTAAAACTTGTTGTCGATTATATTCTATCAGATTTTTCCCTGTTGAATACTAATGATAATTTGTTGTATATTATCTTAGTCATAGTATTCTTTACTTGGCTAGTTGAGCTCACTCTTTTTTCTTTTTGTTCTATTTTTCTTCTCAGGAGGTGAGAACATAGCAGGATCTAGTCGGGGTATGGAGTGATGGTTCTAGAAAGATGTTTTAGCAGTCCTCACTATTTCTGTAAAATAATGTTTAAATAATTATAATGAGGACTTATTTGAGTGTGGATATTGTCTAGAAGATAATATTTGTATTTAAACTCACAGTATGTGTTGTCGTATTTTGCACGACAATTGTATTATTGAAGTTGTAGTTACTTTTTCGTACCATGTATTTGGTGACTCAGAATGGGTGTTGTATACCTATTTTGGGGGCGTCACACCCACAACGGAATTATTGTCGGATTGAAAAAATGACAAAAATATTTTATTAAAAATAACGGCGGAAGTTTTACCATTGATACTATTGAACTACTCGGTAGTAAAAGTACAGTAATACGTGTGGTTGCATAGTAGTACACGGTATTGATTATTAATGTTTATGTGAGAACTCACTCAGTTTGATTCAATTATTGCCAGTTAATAATATGAATTATTTAGCTATAATGAAGTTTTGTTTTATTCGTATTATTAACGTAATAAAACAGAAACATCTTTTTATATAAAACAGAATACTTTATTAAAGTTATTCTATAAATAGAATATATTATATTTTATCTAAAAGATTTTTTTTTAAATATGGACCGTCAGATTAAAGTAATCAATCTGGACCGTTCATGGATTAGTTACTATACATTCCATTTTTTTATAAATAGCAGCTCATTCCTTCATTATTTCTTACGAATTCACTGAACTCTAGAGAGAGAAACTATAGAGAGAGAGAAGAAAAGTATTCTGCTACTTAACTACTTCCTTATTTCAGTTCTTCTTTAAAACGGTAAGGAGTATAATTTTCTTTTGTATTCATGAAGAGAACTTCTGTTATTTCATTATTTATTATTCTGTTGAAATAACCTGTATACGCGGTCTACCCTATACTTGGTGACATTCTTCTATTATTCTGTTGGAACATCCTGTCTGTGTGTTTTACACCGAACCTTGTGCCGTCTTTATTATTATTCTGTTGGAACATCATGTCTGTGTGTTTTACACCGGACCTGATTCCGTCTTTATTATTATTCTGTTGGAATATCCTGTCTGTGTGTTTTACACCGGACCTGGTTCCGTCTTTATTATTATTCTGTTGGAATATCCTATCTGTGCGTTTTACGCCGGACCTGGTTCCATTATTTATTATTCTGTTGGAATAACCTGTCTGTGCAGTCTATCGCATGCATGGTGATTTCTTTTGTTATTCCATTCTTTATTATACTCAGTTGGTTAAAACTTTGACTTCTATACTCCATGAAATTAGTGGAATATCCTTGATATTTGCGCTTCATCCAGTATCTTTTCATGAAAATATTCTTCTGAGCATTCTTAAATTTTACTCCACAAAGCAGTATCATGTTGACAATTTGGACGTTGTTAATTTTTGGATAAATTAATTCTTGAACTTATTTTATTAAATTCTTATATCATTGTCATCATCCTCATGTTTATAAAATGTTGAAAGTCATCTGTGACCTGTAGTGCATAGATGGACTTAGTATGATTATGACCAAGGATTATTCGGTATAATCATTACTGTGACGCCCCCAAAATTAGGTATACATCACCCATCTTGGGTCGTCAGATACATAGTACAGAATACAAATACAACTTACTAATACAACTGTCGTGTACAATACGACAAAACATAAACTGTGAGTTTGAATACAAATATTATCTTCTAGAGAGTATTCATACTCAAAAGGAGTCCTCGTTACATTTATTAACACACCATTACATAGAATAGTGAGGACTACTAACTAATACTATCATTCGGACCATCACTCCGTTCCCCGACTTGCCCCAGCTACATTCTCATTTCCTGAAGAGAACAGTGAAAGAAAGGGTGAGCTCAACTAGCCCAGTAAGAAATATTATGACTAAGATAATGCAGAATAAATTATCATTAGCCTTCAACAATATTAAACTGATAAAATACAATAGACATCTAGTTTAACTGCAGCGGAACAAGCAATCCATTAAAAGAGTCAAGTAGAAGATAAACTCTACTATCTTTTATGATTTAAAAGATTTTCCAACACTGTGATCGCTGAGACTCAGCTTAATAAAATAATCCACATCATCGAATCACCCCTGCACTACGGCCAAGGATATTCGTATATTCATTAATGGTCATGATCATGCCAACAACTGTCCATCAATGCACTACGGGCCAATGAGGACTTTTACCACATCATTTGTAACATTACGGTCATGATTATACCGAATAATCCCTGGTCATAATCATACCAAGTCCATCTATGCACTACAGGCCACAGATGACTTTCAATATTTTATAAACATGAGGATGATGACAATGATATAAGAATTCAATAAAACAAGTTCAAGAATTAATTTATCCAAGAATTAACAACGTCCAAATTGTCAACATGATACTACTTTGTGGAGTAAGATTCAAGAATGATCAGGAGAATATTTTCATGAATAGATACTAGATGAAACGCAATTATCAAGGATATTCCACAAATTTCATGGAGTATAGAAGTCAAAACTTAACCAACTGAGTACAATACAGAATGAAATAACAAAAGAAATCACCATGCATGCGATAGACCGCACAGACAGGTTATTCTTAACAGAATAATAAATAATGGAACCAGGTCCGGCGTAAACACACAGACAAGATATTCCGACAGAATAATAAATAATGGAACCAGGTCCGGTGTAAAACACACAGACAGGATATTCCGACAGAATAATAAATAATGGAACCAGGTCCGGTGTAAAACACGCAGACAGGATGTTCCAACAGAATAATAACAAAAACGGAACCAGGTCCGGTGTAAAGCACACAGACAGGATGTTCCAACAGAATAATAGCAGAATGTCACCAAGTATAGGGTAGACCACGTATACAGGTTATTCCGACAGAATAATAAGAAATGGAATAATAACAGTTCTCTTCATGAATAAGAAAGAATAACACCCCTTACCGTTTTAAAGAAGAGCTGAAGTAAGGAAGTAGTTAAGTAGCAGAATACTCTTTTTCTCTCTCTCTATAGTTTCTCTCTATAGTTTCTCTCTCTAGAGTTCAGTGAATTCGTAAGAAATAATGAAGGAATGAGCTGCTATTTATAGAAAAATAGAATGCATAGTAACTAATCCATGAACGGTCCAGATTGATTACTTTAATCTGACGGTCCATATTTAAAGAAAAATCTTTTAAATAAAATATAATATATTCTATTTATAGAATAACTTTAATAAAGTATTTTGTTTTATATAAAAAGATGTTTCTGTTTTATTACGTTAATAATACGAATAAAACAAAACGTCATTATCGCTAAATAATTCATATTATTAACTGACAATAATGGAATCAAACTGAATGACTTCTCACATAAGCATTAATAATCAATACCATGTGCTACTATGCAACCACACGTATTACTGTACTTTTACTACCGAGTAGTTCAACAGTAACAACGGTAAAACTTCCGCCGTTATTTTTAATAAACTATCTTTGTCGTTTTCTCAATCTGACAATAATTCTGTTGTGGGGTCCACCAATGATTGTGTCGTTGTACGAATATTCCCTGTTAAAACGAATATTCCCCGACCAATCAAATATTATATAACAACTTGCGTACTTTGCAAAATTTATAAATATTACCCACAACTATAACATTATATCAAATTAACTCCATAATATTCAAAAATGATATTTATAGAAAATTTATCTTTATTTATAAAAGTTGGGGTCTTACAACCTCCCCTTCTTATGAAATTTCGCCCTCGAAATTAGGGTACGTACCTGGTATGTCGAAGAGATAAGGATACCTTGATTTCATTTCAGATTCTAACTCCCAAGTCATTTCCTCAACATCGTGGTTTCTCCACAAAACTTTGACTTGAGGTATAACCTTGGAGCGTAGAATATGTTCCTTCTTATCCAAGATTTGAACAGGAACTTCTTCATACGTCAAATCTTCTGCTATTTCGTCTGGTTCTAACTCAATAATGTGGTTCGGGTCTTCCACATATTTGCGTAACATGGATATGTGAAAAACGTTATGAACACGAGACATACTTGGCGGTAAAGCGAGTCTATAAGCCACAGTTCCTACTCGATCAAGGATTAAAAATGGACCGATGAAACCAGGATTGAGCTTTCCTCTCTTTCCAAATCTCGTAACTCCTTTCCATGGAGCAATACGTAAGAACACATGATCTCCTTCATCAAATTCTACGTCCTTCCGATGAAGATCAGCATAACTCTTTTGTCGATCTTGTGAGGTTTTTATACGTTGTCGGATCGTTTGAATCTTTTCTGTAGTCATACGTACCAACTCCGGTCCCAACAACGTTGCTTCACCCACCTCATCCCAGCATACTGGAGAACGACATTTTCTTCCATACAATGCTTCGAATGGAGCCATGCCAATACTTGCTTGATAACTGTTGTTGTAGGAAAACTCCACCAATGGTAAGAACTTGTCCCAACTTCCTTTGAAGTCAAAGACACAGAGTCTTAATAGATCTTCAAGAGTTTGAATAGTCCTCTCTGATTGTCCGTCCGTCTGAGGATGATATGCTGAACTAAATCGTAACTCCGTGCCCATAGCTTTTTGTAAACTAACCCAAAATCGTGAAGTGAATCTTGGGTCTCGGTCAGAAACTATGGATACTGGCATACCATGCAGTCTTACAATCTCGTTTATGTACATACGAGCAAGACGTTCAAGTGTATAAGTTTCTCGTATCGGTAAGAAATGAGCAGACTTGGTCAATCTATCAACAATGACCCAAATCGCATCAATACCTTGAGAAACCCTAGGAAGACCGGTAACGAAATCCATGGTAATGTGCTCCCACTTCCATTCTGGAATTTCAAGTGGTTGCAATGGACCTTTTGGTACTTGATGCTCCGCTTTGACTCGTTGACAAGTTAGACACCTTGAGATAAACAACGCTATCTCTCTCTTCATATTGCTCCACCAAAATGTATGACGAAGATCATGATACATTTTGGTACTTCCACGATGGATTGCAAACGGTGTGTTGTGCGCCTCCATCATGATTTCATACTTTAAATCAGGGTTGTTAGGAACACAAAGTCTGGAGTTGACTCGAAGTATTCCTTCTTCATCGATTCTTGCTTCCGGTATAGCACCTTCTTGCACTTTCTTCTTCATACGCATCAGCTCCAGGTCTGTAGCTTGAGCAGCTTTAACTTTATCGATTAAAGTCGGTTCTACTCGTATATTCGCCATCATCACATGGGTCCCTGGAGTCTTTAACTCTATCTTCATCCTTTGCAAATCACACAAAATGGGCCTTTGTATTGACAATATCGCACTTGTACCCGCATATGATCTTCTACTCAATGCGTCAGCTACCACGTTCGCTTTTCCAGGATGGTATTGAATGGTATGATCATAATCTTTCAACAGTTCAAGCCAACGTCGTTGTCGCATGTTGAGTTCCTTTTGAGTGAAGAAATATTTGAGGCTTTTATGATCCGTAAAGATCTCCACCTTCTCCCCATACAAGTAATGCCTCCAAATTTTAAGTGCAAAGACAACAGCTGCCAACTCTAGATCATGAGTAGGATAATTCCTCTCATATTCCTTGAGTTGTCTTGATGCATAGGCTATGACTTTTCCATGTTGCATGAGAACGCATCCCAACCCTTTGCTCGAAGCATCACTGTAGATGACAAATCCCTCCGAGCCAGATGGTATTGTTAGAACAGGTGCTGAAATGAGTCTCCTCTTGAGTTCTTGAAAACTCTGCTCACATTCTTCGCTCCAACTGAACTTTGTATCTTTTCGAGTCAGCTGAGTTAACGGAGTAGCGATTCGAGAAAATCCTTCCACGAATCTCCGATAATAACCAGCTAAACCAAGAAAGCTACATACTTCGGTCACTGATTTAGGTTGCTCCCAGCTTTGAATAGCTTCAATCTTTGTCGGGTCAACCGATATGCCACGACTTGATACTACGTGCCCAAGGAATGCTACCTCCTCCAGCCAGAACTCGCATTTCTTCAACTTGGCATAAAGTTTGTATTCACGAAGCTTTTGGAGTACCAGCCTCAAGTGTTGCTCATGATCTTCACGGCTTTTGGAATAAACAAGGATGTCATCGATAAAGACGACCACAAAGTGATCCAAATATTCCTTGAATACCCGGTTCATCATATCCATGAAGGCAGCAGGAGCATTAGTCAATCCAAAAGACATAACTAAGAATTCATAATGTCCATACCGAGTTCTGAAGGCAGTCTTTGGAATATCCTCAGTTCTAACCTTCAGCTGATGATATCCAGAACGAAGATCGATCTTTGAAAAGAATTGTGCTCCTTGCAACTGGTCAAACAGGTCATCAATACGTGGCAATGGATACCTATTTTTGATGGTGACATGATTCAACTCCCGATAATCAATACAAAGTCGCATACTCCCATCTTTCTTCTTCACGAACAGAACAGGAGCACCCCAAGGAGAAGTACTAGGACGAATAAAACCAATGTCTAACAATTCCTGCAGTTGAGTCTTTAACTCCTGAAGTTCAATAGGAGCCATTCGATATGGGGCTTTGGAAATGGGTTTTGTACCGGGTTCAAGGTCGATACAAAATTCAATTTCACGCTCTGGGGGTAGGCCAGGAAGTTCTTTGGGAAATACGTCAGGAAATTTATTAACAACAGAAATATCATTCAAAGCTGACGTATTTTTGTTTAGATCTGTGACATGAGCTAAGAAAGCTTGACATCCGTTTTTCAATAAACGAATAGCTTTATGGCTTGAGATGACAGCGATTGATTTTAATGGTTTGGTTGCTTGAATTCGCATAATAGGTCGATTACGAATATGAAAGCTAACAACCTTACGAAAACAATCAATTTTTGCATGATGAGTAGTTAACCAATCAATCCCTAGAATCACGTCAAATGCAAGTATTTTTAATGAAATCAGATCGACAGGTAATGTGTGGGTACCAACTTGAACCAAACAAGACTTATAAACCGTGGATGTAATGAAGGTTTCTCCCAATAGAGTTTCAACTGCTAAGTCAAAGTCTAATTTCTCCGGAATCAAATTTAATCGATGAGCGCAAGTAGGAGAAATAAAAGAATGGGTAGAACCGGTATCAAATAAAGTATAGACTTCGTTAGAGTTTATGATAAGCTTACCCGTGATGACCTCATTCGGGTTCCCTGCTCTCTGAGAGTTCACAACAAACGCTCTCCCTTGCACAATCGGTTTTGACTTTTCTGGGACGGCCTTTGGTGCCTCCATCCTAGCTGAATTTGTCTTCGGTAAACGACAAAATCGGGCTAAATGACCTTCTCTTCCACAATTATAACATGCTTTGGACGGCATCGCGCAGTTTGGACTGATGTGCCCCTCCCCTCCGCATTTGAAACATATGATAGGTGATCGTTCTCCTTCCTTAACGACAGGTGCTGGTGCTGACGTCTTTCCATCATTGTTGAATCTCCTCTTCTTGAAATGCCTATTTTTATTGTTTTGGCCCTGATTACCACCGAAGTGGTTACCATTTCGGGCCTGTTGATTCCCTCCACGCTTGTTGTCACCGCTTCGATGACTACTTTCACTGGTATTATCATTTTGTCGGCTGCTCTCTTTTGGTTGTGTTGTCTCGTTATCGCGTTTCACCAACTGAGCCCTATTTACAACATCTGAATACAAGCACAGTTTATGAGAAACAAGATGTTGACGTATCTCCGGCTTCAAACCTCTTAAAAACATCCGCGTCATTCTTTCTTCATTATCCACCAGGTGGGACGCAAACCGGGATAACTCCGCAAATTTTGCCTCGTACTGCGACACGGTCATATTATTCTGCTCCAATTTGATGAACTCCACCTCCTTCATGTGACGAATACTCGCGGGAAAGTATTTGTCGTTAAACAGCTCTTGGAACTTCTCCCAGATCATCTTTAGTGCGGCAGGTTGAGTACGCTTTATCGATTCCCACCAGTAATCTGCCTCTCCTCGCAACATAAAGGCAGCAAAGGGAACCTTTTGCTCCTCGGAGCAACCCAAGACATCAAATATCTTGGTGATCTGCTTTATCCATGTTTCAGCTACAAGTGGTTTGGGTTCTCCCTTAAACTCCGGTGGTCCCAGCTCCTTAAACTGTTTAGCGGTGACCGCCAGAGAGTTTCCAGTATTTCCACCTACGTTGTGGACAGGAGCCGCTTTCACCTGTTGTTGCATGAATTGCATAAAGCCTCTGAACATTTGAGCATTCATCATTTGGTCAGTGTTGTTGTTTGCATGAGGATTGTCACCTTCCTGATGCACATTATCCTGATTATTGATATGTGGTGAATCAACAGTCGCCTGTGCTCCATTGCTATTCTCAACATTCTCAGATGCCATTTTCAGATACTGTCACAAAATAAAAATTAATTGATATGTCATATTTTATCCTTATATTATGACCGACCAATTAAATACCATGCAAATAAACTTAGGTAGGTCATACTAGCGAAGAAATTCCTCGTCTCTCCCCTCCTAGTTCTATTCTCACATCTTAGCCATGGATCATATCCCTAAGCTCTGATACCAACTGTGACGCCCCCAAAATTAGGTATACATCACCCATCTTGGGTCGTCAGATACATAGTACAGAATACAAATATAACTTACTAATACAACTGTCGTGTACAATACGACAAAACATAAACTGTGAGTTTGAACACAAATATTATCTTCTAGAGAGTATTCATACTCAAAAGGAGTCCTCGTTACATTTATTAACACACCATTACATAGAATAGTGAGGACTACTAACTAATACTATCATTCGGACCATCACTCCGTTCCCCGACTTGCCCCAGCTACATTCTCATTTCCTGAAGAGAACAGTGAAAGAAAGGGTGAGCTCAACTAGCCCAGTAAGAAATATTATGACTAAGATAATGCAGAATAAATTATCATTAGCCTTCAACAATATTAAACTGATAAAATACAATAGACATCTAGTTTAACTGCAGCGGAACAAGCAATCCATTAAAAGAGTCAAGTAGAAGATAAACTCTACTATCTTTTATGATTTAAAAGATTTTTCAACACTGTGATCGCTGAGACTCAGCTTAATAAAATAATCCACATCATCGAATCACCCCTGCACTACGGCCAAGGATATTCGTATATTCATTAATGGTCATGATCATGCCAACAACTGTCCATCAATGCACTACGGGCCAATGAGGACTTTTACCACATCATTTGTAACATTACGGTCATGATTATACCGAATAATCCCTGGTCATAATCATACCAAGTCCATCTATGCACTACAGGCCACAGATGACTTTCAATATTTTATAAACATGAGGATGATGACAATGATATAAGAATTCAATAAAACAAGTTCAAGAATTAATTTATCCAAGAATTAACAACGTCCAAATTGTCAACATGATACTACTTTGTGGAGTAAGATTCAAGAATGATCAGGAGAATATTTTCATGAATAGATACTAGATGAAACGCAATTATCAAGGATATTCCACAAATTTCATGGAGTATAGAAGTCAAAACTTAACCAACTGAGTACAATACAGAATGAAATAACAAAAGAAATCACCATGCATGCGATAGACCGCACAGACAGGTTATTCTTAACAGAATAATAAATAATGGAACCAGGTCCGGCGTAAACACACAGACAAGATATTCCGACAGAATAATAAATAATAGAACCAGGTCCGGTGTAAAACACACAGACAGGATATTCCGACAGAATAATAAATAATGGAACCAGGTCCGGTGTAAAACACGCAGACAGGATGTTCCAACAGAATAATAACAAAAACGGAACCAGGTCCGGTGTAAAACACACAGACAGGATGTTCCAACAGAATAATAGCAGAATGTCACCAAGTATAGGGTAGACCACGTATACAGGTTATTCCGACAGAATAATAAGAAATGGAATAACAACAGTTCTCTTCATGAATAAGAAAGAATAACACCCCTTACCGTTTTAAAGAAGAGCTGAAGTAAGGAAGTAGTTAAGTAGCAGAATACTCTTCTTCTCTCTCTCTATAGTTTCTCTCTATAGTTTCTCTCTCTAGAGTTCAGTGAATTCGTAAGAAATAATGAAGGAATGAGCTGCTATTTATAGAAAAATAGAATGCATAGTAACTAATCCATGAACGGTCCAGATTGATTACTTTAATCTGACGGTCCATATTTAAAGAAAAATCTTTTAAATAAAATATAATATATTCTATTTATAGAATAACTTTAATAAAGTATTTTGTTTTATATAAAAAGATGTTTATGTTTTATTACGTTAATAATACGAATAAAACAAAACGTCATTATCGCTAAATAATTCATATTATTAACTGACAATAATGGAATCAAACTGAGTGACTTCTCACATAAGTATTAATAATCAATACCGTGTGCTACTATGCAACCACACGTATTACTGTACTTTTACTACCGAGTAGTTCAACAGTAACAACGGTAAAACTTCCGCCGTTATTTTTAATAAACTATCTTTGTCGTTTTCTCAATCCGACAATAATTCTGTTGTGGGGTCCACCAATGATTGTGTCGTTGTACGAATATTCCCTGTTAAAACGAATATTCCCCGACCAATCAAATATTATATAACAACTTGCGTACTTTGCAAAATTTATAAATATTACCCACAACTATAACATTATATCAAATTAACTCCATAATATTCAAAAATGATATTTATAGAAAATTTATCTTTATTTATAAAAGTTGGGGTCTTACAATAACCGTAATGTTACAAACGATGTGGTAAAAATCCTTATTGGACCGTAGTGCATTGATGGATAGTTGTTGGCATGATCATGACCATTAATAAATACACAAATATTCTTGGCCCATAGTGCATGGATAATTGTGATCGTGATACTAAAGAATATCCTTGGCCGTAGTGCAAGGGTGATTCGATGATGTGGATTATATTGTTAAGCTGAGTCCCAGCGATAACAGTGTTGAAAAACCTTTTAAATCATAGAAGATAGTAGATTTTATTCTCTACATAACTCTTTTAATGGATTGCTTGTTCCGCTGCAGTTAAACTTGATGTTCGTTATATTTTATCAGTTTAACATTGTTGAAGGCTAATGATAATTTATTCTGCATTATCTTAGTCATAATATTTCTTACTGGGCTAGTTGAGCTCACCCTTTCTTTCACTGTTCTCTTCAGGAAATTAGAATATAGCTGGGACGAGTCGGGGAACGGAGTGATGGACCAGATGATAGTATTAGTAGTCCTCACTGTTCTGTTAAATAGTGTGATAATAATTATAATGAGGACTCCTTTTGAGTTTGTATAGTCTCTAGTAGACAATAATTGTATTCAAACTCACAGTTATATTTTGTCGTATTGTACACGACAGTTGTATTAGTAAGTTATATTTGTATTCTGTACCATGTATCTGACGACCCAAGATGAGTGATGTATACCAAATTTTGAGGGCGTCACATTTTATATAAATGAAGGTATTAAAAATCATCCGTATGTGAATTTCGGTCATTTTCTGTTTCGAAGTTGGAAAAACTTTCTTCTACAAAGTTGTAGATAATTAATTTTTCTATGGAATGGACATAAAATTCGTATTTTTCTGATAAAAGGGCTATTTATTATGAATTATTGAAGTTTCAGAAATAAATATTTTTATTAAAAATATGGGTGGACCTCACTTTTAGTTGTTGTGGAAAATTTTGAATTTTATAGGCCCCACTAGTGGTGTACCGATAATTTGGTCAAAGAGATGTGCGTATAAATTTTAAAAATATTATTTTATTAAATTTAGTCTGCTTTGGCGTTCTAGTATTTTTCTATAAATAGGGTGCTTAGTTAGAATTAAAAATCACACCAGAATCAGAAGTTTTCTCTCTCTATAATATCGAGCGTATTTTTGTGAGTATTTAGATACTTTGAGGGTTGTTATTCAGTACAAATTTTTTTCAGCATTATATCCGATATTCCAGTCAAAAGTACTGTTCTTTTGAGGTAAGTGATATTATTTTCTTCGTAAATGATGTTATTTCATTCAATATCATTATACCAAAATATTGATATAAATTTTATTATAAAAATTTTACATTTCCTTGTCGAGGTTACTATTCATATGACACTATTCACGTATACAATACTATTCACGAATACGGTACTATTCACGAAGTATGATTTTTTTTGTGAAATTTTTATCTTTTTGTGTCGAAATTACTATTCACGTATACAACACTATTCACGTATACGGCACTATTCACAGAAAAATAAAATTTTCTCTTCTTGTCCAATATGTATATTATGGTTACTATCTTGGACTGTATCCATGTTTTGATATTCATTCTTGAATTTTGCTCCATAATTGATTATTACGGAGTATTTTTGAACTTGGATAAACTAAAGTTCAAATCCCTAATCTTTGTACTTTTATCTCACTGGATTCGTTTCATAAAAATATTTTTCATAATCCTCAGTCCTAAATAATGATATAACTGAATATCTTTGGCGTGTAGTGCAAAAATAAATGATTACCTGATGAATATCTTTGGTCCGTAGTGTAAAAATGAATAGATGTTGAGATGAACATGACCAAATGGAGATACGAATGAATATCTTTGGCCCGTAGTGCAAAGCTGAATATTTAATTTAAGATGTATATTGATTGATGTTACAGGGATAAAATATTGATGATAGACTTTTAAATCATAGAAAAAAATTGACTTCATTATCTACTTAACTCTTCTAATGAATTGTTATTTTTCGCTGCGAATATTGATCTAAAACTTGTTATCAATTATATTTTATCCGATGTATTGAAGGCTAACGATAATTTGTTCTACATTATCTTAGTCATAATATTCTTTATTAGGCTAGTTGAGCTCACCATTTTCTTTTTTGTTCTATTTTTTTTTCAGAAGGCGATAATATAACTCTTCTAGTCGGGATGTGGAGTAATGGGTCCAGACAATTATTTTAGCAGTCCTCATTATTTTTATAAAATAGTGTATCAATAATTGTAATGATGACTCCTTTTTGAGTTTGAATACTGTCTATTAGACAATATTCGTGTAAAAACTCTCAACTACGTTTTGTCGTATTGTATAAAAGAAGTTTGTATTTGATTTCTGTACCATGTATTTGACGACTCAGAATGAGTGATGTATACCTATTTTAGGAGCGTCACAATAATTTTGAAAAGATTGTAATTAATTCTCCTGAATTATATAAAACGACAAATAATTTAAAAAAATAAAATTATATAAAACACATTAAATATTATGAGATGGAGAGAGTAATATCAATTGTTTATATTTTATATTATCCTTGTATTTGAAAAAAAGAATGTTATTTATTGGATAAAAAATAATAAGAGAATAAAATTATATTTAATATTTGAGGTATATAAAAAATAGTATTGTACATACTCTATAACACTAATTTTTATATGTAACTAAATTATATCTAAATCATTGAATCTTATAAAATTCTAAATAAAATAAATATTATATTATTTTTGGGAGTCAAAACAAAAAGAAAACCAGATTTTGGACGGTCTAAAAAATCTCTGTGTAGAACTACTCAATAGTAAGTGTTAAATCCATGTTGTGCTGTAGTAACGTGACACGTCTCACTCTACCAACACGCAGCAGTCACGACCTTTTTCTACCAATACTACTTGTCTACGTGGCTGCGTGTTCCATTGGCCACCTGCTTCTCATTATAAACAAACTCCCAACAATTTTTAGTCGTGGAAAGGAGAAGATATTATAAAAAAATTAAACCTAAAATCAGATCTGATTATCATGACAGTGATGAAAATACATACTCCCTCCGACCTAAATTAACTGTTTAATTTTGACTTTTTAAAGTCAAATTGACCATTTTTAAAACTAATATTTTTACTATTTTTACAAAAATATAGGCGAATTGATTATAACCAAAAGAAAGTATATACAATTTATTACTAATCCCAATTTTTATAATTTTAGAAATATATTTATATATGTTTAATTATTAATTCTAAAAATAGTCAATTTGATTTAAAAAAGTCAAAACTGAGCAATTAATTTGGGACGGAGGGAGTACAAAATTGTGGGGTCAATTAATTTAATTGAAAAAATAATAATTATTTTATAATATAAAGTAAATTTTAAATTTTTTAAGTATTATATATAAATTGATCCTACTAAAATTTTATAAATTTTCTATTATAAGAGGTCAAATTAAAAATTTATAATTTTGTCAATCAAATTTTAATCACATATGACTCATATCCTCTCAATATAAATATATATATATATATATATATATATATATATAATATTTTAAACTAAATAATAATATAATTTATATTATTTCTAAAAATAAATAATGAATTACTTACTTATGAACAGTTGTGATTAAAAAATTCTATTATAAGTCAATATAGTGTATATATACCATGTATTATTACTTATTATGTTGTCTTTGTTATATAGTGTGTGTGTGTGTGTGTGTGTGTATATATATATATATATATATGTATGTGTGTGTGTGTGTGTGACCTAAAAGTACAAAATTATTTATAGCTTACTACTAATTTTGATCCACGGAAAAATATTTCTGACTTCGTCACTGTTTTATGGTAAGTTGGTCATGTGATCAATACAATATTGATACACAGAAAAAATCCCACTTATACGTATTGATACTGTATTAATTAATTAACCAAAATTAAATCATATTAACCACTCCCCTACAAACCATTCCTTAGGAATTTTTAAAACATTAAAAATAAAGGACAAGTTAAAATAATTAGGTGTCACAATAGTGTTCTCCTAATATGAAAAGAAGTTAGATTAGCATATTCACAAAAAAATCATTCACGCAAGATTTTAAAATTTAATATATCGTTTGAGTTTAAAAATTAAATTATATTTTTAATTTTGAAACACAAATATTATGTATGCATATAATAAATATTCCACGTCAAAATTGTTTCATAGTGTAAATAAAAATTTGTTCGAGCTACAGCTAAAGCTTTAATTATTATGGATCAGATAAATTTTGGAATTAGGGGAGGGAGTATTATTTTAATTCCCTAGCTTTTCGATTATTTGAAACTTTGGCATTTTTTGTGTTCAAGGCAATTAATTCCAATAGCCTTTGCTTGGAAGGTCAATCATGCTTCACTTTCTCCATGCACAAACAAAAAATTAAAGCATGCAATCTATCACTATTAATGATTGGTGCTTTTATAAGTAACCACTTAATTTTAGCTAATACTACTATCTGTATATGAAGCATCTTTTTTAGCTGAGAAAATCTTTAGATTAGACTAGGTTGGTTTAATTAACCTTTATATGTATATATATGCTTTTAGGTAGGCAGTTGGTGGTAACTAAAAATGATTAATTAATGTTTTGGTCATTGTATTAGAGATTAATTTTTATTGTAGTTATTGAATCTTTTTTTATTACAAACATATTACTATAGTTAAAAAAATTACAAAATGATCATTGTTTAACATTCTGTCTAAAAAGTAAACGGAATTGCTGACTAGACTAACGGTTAACATGTGTTAATTATGTGGTAGGTGACCTGGATCATGTTAATTGATGTTTTGGTCATTGTAATAGGGGTCGATTGTTACTGAATTTTTTTTGTTACATTCTCGTTGTCGAATTATCAAAAATATTATAAATTAGCGATTTTATTATTCTGTTCAAATTACTATGTTCAGATGAGATTGAATATTTAGGCACCTAGCCATCCCTAGGGGTGGGCAAATTTGGGACAACTGATAACTGGTTCGAGTTCATCACACAGTCACACAGAACTGATATGTACCGTATTTTTGAGACCGAAAACGGGAAGGGATTTGGCTCGTTTCCGAGTCGATTGTACCGATTACATTAATAATATTTCATTTTTATACTTTCACAGTTTCACTTTCTCTCCATCTCGGACCTTTCTCTCCATCTCAAACCATCCACCGATCCATCCTCTCCCACCGACAAAACCTCTGATCCTACTACTGCATGATGCTACTGGTCCACACACGCCGCTGCCTCAAATCCCATACTCTTCCAAAATCAACTTGTTCGGCGGTTTAGGCTTTGCCGTCTGCGGCCCCTTCGACTGTCTGGCCGTCGGCGTCATAATTGTCCTATCCCAAGCTGAGTTTTGCGCCATGGACCTGATCTCCGTAGTAACCACCTTAGAAAATAATATTTTCAATTTCTCAATTAACAATCCCAACCCCAAAATCTTTATATTTTTAGCTAGATCAGTTTACATATGGGGTTGCTTTCCTTTTCAATTTGGGTTGAATGTAATTCCAACACCGACCCATTTAGCCCCTCCGAGCATTTTCGCTGATGTGGTTGATCTCGGAGCTATGGGTGTGATATTGGTTAAAGATGTAATGATTTACTTGCAGAAAAGTCCTATTTTGTAAGCATTTGGAGGATTCTCTGCTTTGTTCTATAGGTTAGGTATGACAATTTATGCATTTGTAGGGATTGGTATGATATTACCTACCATTAGAATAAGAAATGAGAGACTAATCATTAGGTATACCGATCCAATCGGTACTCAATTTTGGGTGAATTTGGTCGGTGTAAGTCTAATTTTTGTGGGAGTTTTGTCCACAATGTACCTATAACACTCATGTCTAATCTTAATTTTAAATAAATTATGGTAGTTTTATTGTTTGAGTAAAAAAATAAGTTATCAATCAGAGTAAATTTATACGAGTCGTGTTATACATTACCATAAATTTGTGTCAAATTATAATTGTGAAACTTATCATATATATATGGGATATGATAGAATTCTAAAAGAGTCCCACTTTTTACACATATTTTCTTTTGAGTTACTACTAATACTTATCCACTAGCAATCAAAAAATCGACCTAAATATTTGTAATATATATCATTTTTCAATTTATATTTAACGACACTTTTGTAATTATTTTAACTACAGTTAATATTATAATTATGCTATATTTATTACTTTGTCAATATTATTTTTGTTCTTACAATATGAGTCGGGTAAATTAAGGTACGAGTTGAAGTCTTCAGAAGGTTTGAACTATACTTCAAGATCCATGCAGTCCAAACGCTTAATATTAATTTCTTATTTTTAATATAAATCGATAGCAATTTTTGTAATTATATGGAATAAAATTAAATGAATTCATATTAATTTTAAATTTAAAAATAATGATTTTAAAAGTTAATTTGATCCTATATTTTAAAAGTGAGAGAATATGGTAAACATGACATAAACGAAAAAAAAATGATATTTTCATAAATAAAAAAGTTTATAATTGCTCTGTGTTTTGATATAAGAGTAGTGCTACAGACACAAACTATTTTACAAACATTTTATAAACGGCTGATGTGGTATACTCCACCTCAACATATTGATCAACAAATTATTTCAATATATTCCCTCCATTCCTTAATATAGGTCGTTTTAGAGAAATATTTTTGTTCCTTAATATAAGTCGTTTTAGAATTTCAAGTAAGCATTAATTGCTTAGTTTTCAATATTACCCCAAATATTAAATGTAACTTTGCTCTTCTCACTATTTTCTGTCCAATAAATAACTATCTCGTATTCCAATACAAGGGTAATATAGACAATTGATATTATAGTTAATGATATACAATCATTACCTTAATACTTGTGCATAACCCTAAAAAGACCTATATTAAGGAACGGAGGGAGTAGTTTTCGGCCCCACATAATATGCTGAGGTGGAGTATGCCACATCAGCAGTTTGTAGAATAGTTTGTGTCTCTAACATTATTTTTGATATAATGATGTACTCCTAATTGATTAAATAAATCAACATTAATGATATCTAAGTTTTAGATATACATATATAGAACCAATGGAGAATGAGTAAAGTGCAATTAAGAGAAATCAAATTCTTGGGAAAGATTTACCAAAATCTCATTTACATTAATTGCATTTGCACGTATATAATTAATTTTTTTTTGATATTTTCATAAATGTCTTTAATATAAATAGAAAAGGGATCCCACATTAATTATGTGAGGGAATAACTTAAATAAAAGAATCAATTTTATTTGTAAAAATATAACTTTTCTAAATTAAATACCCAATAATTGCGTGGTGTTTCTAAATAGAGATACGGAGGAGTAATTTTTTGGGATTTAATTGAAAGAGAAAAGATTTTTTACGTTAAAATCAATCAAATTCTAAGATTATGAAAATGTGGTCCCACTACCCATACGCAGTCCGATTAGACCGTCCAGAGGGTTGGAGCCCATAAGAAATAGACACGTGTCAGGTTCGTTGCTTACACGTCAGATTATACTCCCACCCCCAAGTCCCAACGCTTGAAAATATTGGAAAATCTCAACTGATGATGCTTTATGTTTATTATCAGTTATTGAATCGTCACCCAAAAAGGATTTTGTTACCACAAATTTCACGTCATTTATTTCAAATTTAATTTATCTAATAAAATTTGAAAAGTCAAATTTTACGTTATAAACACTACTATAATCAAGCATACCCACCCGTTATATCCCATATATATATATATATATATATATATATATTCCCTTTCTTTCATCCTCTCTTTGTATTGTGTTGTATTCCTGTGATAACAAACAAACAAACAGTTGATCGAACGCAATGGTGTTGGGTTCAGAATCAAGAAATTATTCATTAGTAATTGTGATGTTTAAGGTTTAATTTGTTTGTGAAAATGTTTCATTTATTATTATTTTTACGGAACAATTAATTAATTGATGTTTGTTTTGTGTTTTGTTAAACAGGTTTTACTAGGATTTTTTATTATACCGGAAATGTTGAGTATGGGAGTGGATGGACATAAAAAAAATGGTAATGGGAATGGTAATGGGATCGGGTACCAGGCAATTAACTGTCGCAAACATAGCGCCATTCTGACAGAATTTGGAGGCAAAGGTGATGGAAAGACATCAAACACCGCCGTATTCCGGTCAGCAATTGCTGAATTGAGTAAATTTGCATCCGACGGTGGAGCGCAGCTCATTGTGCCGCCAGGGAAATGGCTCACTGGGAGTTTTAATCTTACCAGCCATTTTACTCTTTATATCCAAAAGGGAGCAGTTATTCTCGGGTCTCAGGTAAAAATGCTGCCCGAGTTCTTGTTACAAGAATGGACTTGGGGGTACTAATTATTTACTATATGTTCAGGATGAATCCGAATATCCTATAATTGAACCATTGCCATCTTATGGGAGAGGAAGAGATGCCCCAGGGGGAAGGTTTGCTAGTTTTATTTCTGGAACTCAACTTACTGATGTTGTAATCACTGGTAATTGTTGTTTTTACACAAATTAATTTATGCTTATACTGTTAATTGCAATGAATAAGCTGGAGCATTCATTAATTGATTTTTCATAGGTGATAATGGCACAATTGATGGCCAGGGTGCATACTGGTGGGAAAAGTTCCATAACAACAAACTGATATATACCAGGCCTTATCTGATTGAGTTGATGTACTCAAATCAACTCCAGATTTCTAATCTTACTTTGATCAACTCTCCCTCTTGGAATGTCCATCCTGTTTATAGCAGGTTAATTTCCACAATAATCTATTTTCCAAAAACGCATTCTTATTCCTTTTTCTGGGTTAATTCCAATTCCAATAAAAAATGTTGCAGGAATGTGGTAATCCAAGGTTTGACAATCCTTGCACCAATCGATTCTCCTAATACAGACGGGATTGATCCAGGTCTATTTTCGATCCTAATGTACAATTTTTTTTCTTTGAAAACCTATAATACTATTTATTACACTCTTGGTAAACATTAGGACATAACTTTTACCTCTTGGTTTTGCAGATTCTTGCACAAACATTAAAATTGAGGACTGTTACATAGTCTCGGGAGATGACTGTATTGCAGTGAAAAGTGGATGGGATGAATATGGAATAAAATTTGCAAGGCCAACAAGTCACCTAATCATTAGACGCCTCACCTGCATATCCCCCGACAGCGCAGTCATTGCTCTCGGCAGTGAGATGTCTGGCGGCATTCAAGACGTCAGAGCGGAAGACATTACGGCCATCAATTCGGAATCAGGAATAAGAATTAAAACAGCTCCAGGAAGAGGAGCCTATGTGCAAGATATATACCTGAAAGGAATGACGATGAAAACTATGAAGTATGCTTTCTGGATGACAGGTGCATACGGATCACATCCCGATGACAAATATAATCCCAAAGCGCTTCCGGTGGTTAAGAACATAAATTACAGAGATGTTGTTGCTGAGAATGTCACCATGGCAGCAAATCTTGGAGGAATTGAAGGCGATCCATTTACTGGAATTTGCATTTCTAATGTAACTATTAGTTTGTCTGCAAAACCAAAAGAGGTGCAATGGAATTGCACTGATATTGGAGGGATCTCAAGCCATGTGAGTCCGCAGCCGTGTAATTTGTTGCCTGAAAAGGAATCACGCAACATATTTGCTTGTGCTTTCCCTACTGATAAGCTGCCTATTGACAATGTTCAGCTCAAGACTTGTGCAGTCTAAAGCGAATAAAATGAAAATTCCTGTCAAATATCTCTGTTTCTATGCTGCGTTATTGATAAATTGATTGAAATTCAGTAGATCCAACTAAATCAAAAGGGCATCAAACATGATTTCATCATTGATGATGGCATGGCGAGGAACTCTTCTTCTCATTGATGAGGATGATCTCCTACCAGAATTCTAGCTATTTCGGTCTAAGCCATAATAAATTAATAATCTCATAATATTTCCTCTGTTCTTAAAAGATTGTCGTTTACACTCTATACCTGAGTTTTGAACAGAAAAGAAAATAAAAAACTTAAATTAGAACAGAAAAGAAAAGAATAGAAAACTTAAAGTTTTCCTTTGTGTTGTTTCTGAGTTTTTAATAGAAAATTTAAAATCGAGGACATGAGTTGTAATTTAAAATTTATTATATTAAAAGTTGAAAATAATATGAAAATTATAAAAATATTACTTATTCAAATTTCTTTTACGTCCAAATCAGGTCAATTTTGGACGGAAAACTTTGGCAAGAAAAATGACCAAGTTTTATATCTATTTCTTTTCTTTTAAACATAAGAATTTGAAAAAAAACTTAAATTTTCCGTCAATTTCTTTTCTTTTCTATCCATTTTAAAGCTCAGAAACAGAGCGTTAAGGTTAATGCACACATATTAAAAAATACAATTAATACCTAGCGAAAATACTATACTACCCTTATTAATTGTCTCAATCAATTATTTTCTTCCCAATGTTTCTTATTCAATTCAACCAATTACTTCTTATTCAACCAATTACTACTTGGATTATAACATTGAATTGAATAAAAATTATTGGGAAGGAAAAAAAAATTTAAGTAGGAAAAAGCTTTAAATAAGGGTAAAGTAAGAAAAAAATAGCTAATGTGTATTGATAAACTTAAAACGACAATCTTTTTAGAACAAAAATTACTTCCTAAAACGACAATCTTTTAAAAATAGAGGGATTAGTTCAGAAGCCAAAAATGGATAATGACATTGATCTGAATCAAAACTTTATCAACCTCTTTGCAATTGTCTAGTGACAGGTGACATCCAACTAACAAGTAAATAATCAGATGAGAAAACATTTCAAAAATTGATTTTCAATTTATCACCTGTATGCTTGTGTACATCTCTACTAAATAAGTTTCAAAGTATGGGTAAGTATATATCCAACTGATAGGCATCTTTTGGCTGACAGTTGAAATGTACAAAAGAAATAATATTACAACACAACAGCTACATTCCACTATTTTTAAGTTAATCTGAGCCAGCCCCAAACTGTAGTATGTCATGATGTCTCCCGGTTTATCAAACTATGGTTTTGGAAAAGGGAAAGGCATTGGCATGCAAATATCCTCGATAGCTCCATTGAGCTGGTTCCTCATCGGATGCAGTTTTATCTCATATAGCTTTGGCCAAAGCTTTCCTGTCACTGAACCAAATTTGTTTTACAAGTTGAGACATTTTGATGGTTAGTATAAACCATAGCTAATTAGCCAAAACCAATTATATAAACTGCCAGTTGTCATTCTAAATGTCTCTCTTCAGGAAAGAATAATGGGTTGCAAAGAAAGAAAGACATCCAGGTTTGACCGTGTACTTAACAAGATTCGTAATGCAATTATAGCATTGTGCATTCAGGGTAAATTATTAACACAAGTACAGAATCACATTGATGGAAATTCCAATGATTAATATGAAAAAGGTAAATTACCCTACAGCTTACCAAAAATTCTGTTTTTTTCTTTATCCCACGCTATGCCATTCAAAACATCAAAATTCTGGAAGAAAGTAAGGTTCAAGTTCAAGTGAATGCGGCAAGTGAAAGAAAAAACAATCATAACTTTAATTATTTTGTTAATTGAAACTAAAGAATGTAGAACAATCACAAACGCATGAATTTTTTCAGAAGCTTACTTTTTCCCCAGATGCTAGCAATCCCTCCCTATAAAAAAAATAGAGTAATTAGTAGTAGACTTAAGGATTCAACTCCAGAAATTATAACTAAAGTATCCCTTTGAACTCAAGATAATATTCAATAAACACGTCAAAAGAAGCAGAAACCTTAAACTGTGAAGTAGAATCCACTCACGCACAACACCATCTTTAGGTGAAATTTTAGCAATGCAGTCAGTCTGCACCATGAAAACACAATTTAAGAAGGTATCCAAGGTAGAACATCTTGTCAGCCTAGAAGCTTGACCACTTGTTCGAGGACACTGCAGAATAACTTTCCTCCTACTACTATGTTGAATAACTTGAAACAAAAAAAGAGGGGAGCAATCAAGATAAAACAGCAGCAGCCTCGAGATATATCTACTTTCTTTGCAGGTCACCAATTTTATGTTATGAGTAGCACTCTTACAAGATAACAAACAAATATATATATATATATATATATATATATATATATATTGATTCTATATTTTATTTTATAATATACACAAATTTCTATGATGACTGAATTAATAAAGAAAACCCGAGTGGACTCCCCAAGAACAATGACAAAGTCTACACCTCTATGACCATTATCCAATTCTACTGAAAAAGTAGTAGGCAAGAAAATCATTGGGTCAGTACCTGCCAAACATTTGCCCAAACTTCATCATTCACATACTCAAGCTCATTGAGGTTGTATACTTCATGACCTTTATACTTGACAACTTGTTTTTGTAAGACTGCATTATGAAAAAATATAGCAACAGTATGATCAGAATTAACTGATATATACATAAAAAAATGCCAAAAGTTACAACCTTATGAGGCTAAAATGATTAACCGAAGAACTATGACTCAATAATGATACCAGATTCTCCACATCAAATCCTCCCCAACCCACCCAAAATGAGAAATATACCAAGGAGAAAGAAAAACAACTTCCATTTGACTAAACCTTTGAGACTTTGAGGGTCAATGTGATACAATGTTGAAGTTCCATCAGTTCCAAACAAAACCTTCCCATCAGTAGCCAGTCCCCAACCATCTTTCATTTGATGAGTAAATTTCTTGAACTGCAGGAAATATTGAAGCGTGAAACTACCAAATATAAACTAGAAAATTTGAAACTACCAACAAATATAAACTAGAAAATTTTAAGCAACAAAATGAAAACATTGAATAATAAAAAAAGTCATTCTTATACATATGAAGTTATAATGTGAAAGAAACTATTGGGTAAAGATGATGTAATTGAAATATAGCAATCCAATCTTCTAGGAGACCAACTCTTAGCCATGCAATACTATTGCAATTAGATAAAATTTTGTAAACTAAAGCTTAGCAATTTAACAGAAATATCTTTTTAGCTAAGAAATTAAGGATAAATATCTTAAAGAATCCTTAGAAGTAATTGAAGAATAATCAGAAGCTACAATTAAAGAAGCAATCCACCCTAATATCTCACAGAGGACAAGATTGGGTCCTTACTTATTTTTGTCCTCCAACTAATTGCCAAAATATTCCATTTTCATTTGCATATCTTTGCACGACTATAATCCTAGCTGATGGGAATTTATCATGTGTCACCATATCCCAATTATGTCGAATCTGTATCACATGTCCACATCTTTTGGTCTATTAACTATTTCAATTGTAATGTGATCTTCAATTTTTCTTTCCCAAATCATTCTATATTTCTTTGATGAACAACACTCCTAAAATATATATATATATATATATATATATATATAGAGAGAGAGAGAGAGAGAGAGAGAGAAAGAGAGGAAAAACCCTCATGCTTTTAGGAATGGTCTCAGACCAACTAACTATTTTTCAGTTATCCTGTAGCTCACTTTAACAAAGTCATAACAAGTGTAAAAGTTGTGACCTAGTAAACTTTCTGTATCATAATATAGTAATTTCAAACTTTACCAATCCTTGATTTGTCCTACCCACTTTCCACTCGTATCTTTTGTTTATTAAATTAAGTTCACTGCACCCATAAATAGATCATGTAAAAAGCCAGCAGCTTTACATGCACTGTTCTAAAAATCTCCGCCTAGGCCCCCTCTTGGCGCCCCGCCTAGTGGTTAGGCCCGTTTGGTGCCTCGCCTAAGCGCTAGGTCTCCCTGCCTGGCACCTCACCTAGACTTAAGGCGGCAAAAAAATTCTTCCAGAAAATTAGGCGGGGTCTAGGTAGAGAAGTTTTTTTATTTTAATAATTACCCAAACCAGATCTTGATATATTTATTTTTCTACTGATTTATCATATTCATAATACAAGTTGTAGCATATCAAATCACAACAAAAAGTGAACAATATCAAGTCAAAATGGATAATTTTATTATAGTTATAATTTTTTGAACTTGTACCAACTTCAAATTATATAAATGATGATACATTTGTAATATTTAGTTTAATTTAATATAATTTAATATAATTCTTAAATTTATGTTTAGTTTCTTAAGTTTAATATTGAATTAAATTCTTGAAATTTTAAATTTTAGTATTTAATAGCAATCTTGTTTATGAATAAAACTAATACGTTAAAAATATGTTTGAACTTTGAACAATTGCATGTTTGTGCTTGAACTTTGACATTAGCAATATAGATGTGTTTGAACTAAAGTAAAAACCTTTATTATCTTTATTATAGATTGTTTTGCTTTATATTATTTTTATGTTTGGATAAATGTAAGATAAAATAATTAAATTGGCTTAAAATAAAAAAATTCGCTCAGGCCCCGCCTAGGCCCCCCAGGCGCTAGGCCTTAGAATTAAATCTTTGTGCAACATTTGCCTGTAAAGCACAATATTAAGGTTTAATTATGAAATTATAAAGCACTCGAAATTGCATGAAGTTGAAGGGCAATAACCTGCAAACTATCCTGAGTGACCACTAATAAAAGCACTGCTTGCTATAAAAATTTGCTTGATTGACCTTTAGGGAATAGGGATCAGATTATTGCTTTTGATAAGCAAAAAAGTAAACTTTAGATGTTGAATTCAATTATTTGGTCTAAATAAACCAATTTTTTGTAAATTCTGAATATATTGGGAGAGTTCATATTTTCAGAGTTCAAACTATTTTTATTTTTATCTATTCTAGGTCTCATTTCATATAATCATGCAGAAAAAGATATGAAGAAAGATGGCAGAGACAAATTATGCATTGTTACAAAAAGTGAAGCACAAATTTGACTTGTCAAAAAAAAAAGGTGAAGCACAAACTTTGCTTAAATTATTTCGGTCATATAGGAAACCAGTATTCTCCAACCAAGTAACTTGATATAACCTACAAAAGTGCATAAGGTTACTAGATCAGAATTGGGAACTATTCAGTCTTAACACCAATACATACATGTAAAATGTAAAAATTACAATTCAACAAAAGGATAGATCTTATATGTACTTATCACTCAATTTTAAATACAGTTAAAAGAACCACAGACAAAAATGAGTCAAGCATAGTCTTGAAAACTTTAGCTTCATTAACTCTTATATTTAATCAAAAAGTGAGTGAAACATATTATTGGCAAAAAGAGTAAAATGTTAATTTATAGAATAGCAAATTTAAATAATCATTTTCCTGTGTATTACTTCTCATTTTTTGAAGTTTCTCCACTTGTTGATTCATTGTTTTAAACAAGTATTATTTTACTTCGGAATACCATATAAGTAGTTACTACTGGATATAAGTTTATAATGCAGTCAACTAAAATATAAGATTAATGTAATCTATCATAAACACCAACACTGTCGAGTAAACAGTAGGATATGCATTCAGGGGTAACAAATATTGATATTTGAGACATTCAATTTACATAGAAATTCAAAGTTCTCCAAGTTCATAGCTGTGTACATTTTCAGAGAATTGTAACTAGGAATAGGTGGAAAGTATTGACCGGAAAAGGTTTTAATCACAAACCTTTCATCAAGAAGAGTTAAGCCCTCCCCAAAATAAGATTTATCCATTTTCTGAAGAGACACAATCTGTCCATACCACAAATAAAAAATTAAGTTTGGAACCCAGTTCCTTCTAAACTGTGAATATAGACCAAAAAGACAATTGTCACATAAATATTAGTACCAAAGCCTTAACAACTTAATGCTAATTGCATAATGAAATTCGCAAACAGTCGTGTGTTGTCAATAAAAGTAAAGTAAGAATTTTGTATACGTCTTAAAAATAAAAGGTTCTACATTGAATATCAGATTTCTGTACCTTCCCAGTCTGAAGAACTACTCTCCGAACTGATGACTGAAATGATAAAAATGAAAATTTCAATTACTGATTGTTCGCAGAACAGACATCCAGCATGAATTAGACTTTTAAGTAGTATAAGGAATAAAAAAGACAATAAGACTTAAAATATGTAACAGCAACAATATGAGCAAAGGTATCAAAGAATGAATAAATTATATGCAGTGATTTTTATCATAAAAATGATGATAGTAAACAACCGCAAACTCACATGCTGGTAAAGACCAGTCGACTCAAATAGGGTATCATTTCCTCCATATAAAAGCCCCTGAAAACAAACAAGTAGTTGAATTATCACCTACAAAGCAAGTATGTGTCTATCTGAATCAATGATAATAGCAACAGGGTACCAGGCACAACAATACACAAACTTATTTCACTTTTATAATTTTATAACAAACCCGCAACAATTCTAACATAGCTGTCATATAAAGCCTCATTCTTAACCTAAATCATATATATAGCAAACGTTTGTTATGGGTACTATTCCAATAAACGCATTTCTGACCATCCATTGTAAGATCTAAGGGGTGATATTGACTATCCAGCCGCTAGTAGGACCTACGGCTAGTGCAACCCCCACTAGCAGCCACATTTTTATTTGGCTTTTCAAACTGGCCGCAGGTTAAGTTACGGTCTTTCATCTTTGATTTTGTTAACTTCAAACTTATGAAAGAGGAAATTGTGATGTTGGCACCAAACCTCATGGAAAGACGTGCTCTCACCAACCTTGAGAGCATTTGTTATTGGTAGAGGCTAACATGTTTATTTAGCTTAGTACTCCCTCCATAGGTCGTTTTAGAGTTGTGCACAAGTATTAAGGAAATGATTGTATAACATTAACTATAATATCAATTGTCTATATTGCCCTTGTATTGAAAGAAAAGATTGTTATTTATTTGACAGAAAATAGTGAGAGAACCAAAGTTACATTTAATACTTGGAGTAATATTGAAAACTAAGCAATTAATGCTTACTTAAAATTTTCAAATGACTTATATTAAGGAACAAAAATATTTCTTTAAAGCGACTTATATTAAGGAACGGAGGGAGTACTTGGTTATTAGACTATTGTCTGCATATGTGAGTACATTAACCTCAATCAGACATGGTCCCCAATATTCTACACTTTAGAGACACCAACAGTAAATGTTAAATCCCATAAGAACTGACCTCTAATTTCCCTCACAGTCTTTAGTAATTTCCCTTATTCTGGCCGCAGGTCCTTTTATCTACCTATATTCTGGCCGGTCAAAACGAAGCCAAATAAAAATGAAAGCATAATAGTCATTAGTGAGAGTTGCATTGGCTGCAGGTGTACCTAGACCTTAGTCAATATCACCCCCTTAGGCCAGATGTGTTTGCTGAAATAGTGATTATAGAAAACGCTTGCTATGGAGCATTCACTGTATATATATAAAAAAAAAGTTTAATGTGGTCCAAATATATCTCGAAAAAATGTAATAAACTCGCATAAAAACAATGTTTATCTTAGAATGAAAAAATAATAACATCTTATTTCCCATGAAAATTGCTGATATAGAAGCTGAGAGTGAGAATAGACCTGAGTGAATGCTTTGGGATCGTGAGGGAACTCGTTGACAACTTCTATGGTGTAAAGTTGGTCGGATTTGGAGACGGATCGGAGGGTGCGGACTGCGTTCGACGAAATGCTCCAAAGAAAAATTGTGGCAACAATCAGAAGGAATACTGGAATGAACAAATACACTTTTCTATAATAATAATAATAGCTAGTATAACGGGTCGAGGAGGGAGAAGAAGCCATGGACGGGGTGAGGGGCTTGAGATTCGATCGCTTATTAGCTCTACTCTTTCTCATCGCTCCAATCGCCGTACACGATTCTTCCACTATAATTCATACGGTCACTGTAACACTGCGAGATATAATTGTCAAACATTTCAGATTTGGTCACCTCGAAGGGAAGGGGGACGCTGGTCGTTGGGGTTTTCGGGTTTGACTCATCCCTTTTTAACAACCAGGTCATGGTTAGGTCGATTCTAGTATTTAAAATTAATTAATTAATTAATTAAATTCAATAATATCACCTGTATCAATCCATCCATTACAATTACATATATCAACAACTTTTAAATTTAAAATTCATTAAAACTTAAATTCTATTTAAATTAGTATTTTAAGCAAATTTATTTTCATCCAATATAAATCGATCCTAACATATAATAATTTGATTACTTGAATAAATAAAAATATTAATATAATAATTATCTGAATAAAGCTACACTACATATTTTTACATTAAATAAATTACCTTAATAAAATTCTAATAATATTTTGTTAGTTATTTTTTCAAAATCCCATCCCAATTGAATTAATATGGGCCTATGGGGTTACTTCTGGAGCCTTCTGGTTCTGGATGAGAAACATTTTATTTCCCATGGACCTAAAAATTAAACACGGCACCGTTTGTCAATAAATATTCCCTATAAAAAAATAAAAATTCAAAATCCAGAATATCGTAGAAGAGTCGAGAAGCCGCAAAGTTCCCTCCAAAAATAACGCCAGTATGGAACCTCCTAGAACTCAACAAAGAATAGATTTTGTATATAAACCCTTCTTCTTCCTCAGCAAAACCAGACAGATCCGATCCGAAGTTGACGCTATTCGCAAACAAATACCGAATTTATCCCACTCCTGTTTGTTAATTAGCTTCTTTTTCAATCTCTTTCTCTCTCTCTGTTTAATTGGCTTATTCAGTTGTCTGCTAAAGATTTAATGGCGGAGGTTCAGATGGCGGATGCCGAGACTTTTTCCTTCCAGGCTGAGATTAACCAGCTTCTCAGCTTGATTATCAATACTTTTTACAGCAACAAGGAGATCTTCCTTCGTGAACTCATCAGCAATTCCTCCGATGCCTTGGACAAGATTCGCTTCGAAAGCTTGACCGATAAGTCCAAACTCGATTCTCAACCGGAGCTTTTTATCCGGATTGTCCCTGATAAGGTCAACAAAACGCTCTCAATCATTGATAGCGGCATCGGAATGACCAAAGCAGGTAACACTAACAATTCTGCTTAAATTTGTTTAGATTTTTAGGAGTATGTATGTTTGTTACAATTTACAATGCCTTAAATGTTAGTTGATGCTAAATGGTTTTGTTTATTGGTTTAATTGCGATTGATAGATTTGGTGAATAATTTGGGAACGATTGCGAGATCGGGGACTAAGGAATTCATGGAGGCGTTGCAAGCTGGGGCCGATGTGAGCATGATTGGGCAATTTGGTGTTGGTTTTTACTCTGCTTATCTTGTTGCAGAGAAGGTTATTGTCACAACGAAGCATAATGATGACGATCAGTACGTTTGGGAATCACAAGCTGGTGGCTCTTTTTCTGTTACCAGGGATGCGGAGGGAGAGCCACTTGGCAGGGGGACTAAGATTACTCTCTTCCTCAAGGAAGATCAGGTATGATTCTAATACGGACTTGTGTTATTAATTATATTTTATTTAATAAAATTGTACTCCAAGTTATTGTGCGGTATTAATTAATTCATTTGTACAAAACGGAACATGAGATCTGAAAATTTGTCAGGGTCTAATACAAGTAATTGATGTAACCCAAAACACAGGTTTTGTTTGATCGATTATGAAAATTCTATGTATATTTGATATTACATTGTTTTGTTACCAGGGGAAACTAAATATATACAAGGAAGAAGTGGGAGAAAAAATTAAAGGAATTATAAGTTAGTTAGGCAGAGTTAGCAACATAATTGTGGTTATTATACGTAGTTAAATATTAATTTTGCATTTTGGCTCTATTATGCAGCTAGAGTATTTGGAGGAGAGGAGAATTAAGGACCTTGTGAAGAAGCATTCTGAGTTTATTAGCTACCCAATCTATCTGTGGACTGAAAAGACTACTGAGAAAGAGATAAGTGATGATGAAGATGATGAAGTCAAGAAGGAAGAGGAGGGTGATGTGGAGGACATTGATGAGGAGAAAGAGAAGGAATCCAAGAAGAAGAAGATTAAGGAGGTTACTAATGAGTGGCAGCTCATTAACAAACAAAAACCAATCTGGTTGCGCAAGCCTGAGGAGATCACCAAAGAGGAATATGCAGCTTTCTACAAGAGCTTGACCAATGACTGGGAAGAACACCTTGCTGTCAAGCATTTCTCTGTTGAGGGTCAACTTGAATTCAAGGCCATCCTCTTTGTTCCCAAGAGGGCTCCATTTGATTTGTTTGATACCCGCAAGAAGCTAAACAATATTAAGCTCTATGTTCGCAGGGTGTTTATCATGGATAACTGTGAGGAGCTAATCCCGGAGTATTTGAGTTTTGTTAAGGGTGTTGTTGACTCTGATGACTTGCCTCTCAACATCTCTCGTGAGATGCTTCAACAGAACAAGATTCTCAAAGTCATCAGGAAGAATCTTGTAAAGAAATGCATTGAGATGTTCAATGAGATTGCGGAGAACAAAGAGGATTATGCAAAGTTTTATGAAGCATTCTCCAAGAACTTGAAGCTGGGTATGCACGAGGATAGCCAGAACAGGGCCAAATTGGCCGACTTGCTCAGGTACCACTCAACTAAGAGTGGTGATGAGCTGACTAGTTTGAAGGATTATGTCACCAGAATGAAGGAGGGGCAAAAGGACATCTACTACATTACTGGTGAAAGCAAGAAGGCTGTTGAGAACTCCCCATTCTTGGAGAAGCTGAAAAAGAAGGGTTATGAGGTGCTTTTCATGGTGGATGCTATTGATGAGTATGCTGTTGGACAGCTGAAGGAATATGATGGGAAGAAGCTGGTTTCTGCTACAAAGGAGGGGTTGAAGCTTGATGACGAGACAGAAGAAGAGAAGAAGCAAAAAGAAGAGAAAAAGAAGTCTTTTGAGAATCTCTGCAAGACCATCAAGGATATTCTTGGTGACAAGGTGGAGAAAGTGGTTGTGTCAGACAGGATTGTGGACTCTCCGTGCTGTCTTGTGACTGGAGAGTATGGTTGGACTGCAAACATGGAAAGGATTATGAAGGCTCAAGCTCTGAGGGACAGCAGCATGGGATCATACATGTCTAGCAAGAAGACCATGGAGATTAATCCTGACAATGGAATCATGGAGGAGTTGAGGAAGAGAGCAGAGGCTGATAAGAATGACAAGGCAGTGAAGGATCTTGTGTTGCTGCTTTATGAGACTGCTCTGTTGACTTCTGGATTTAGTCTTGATGATCCAAATGTGTTTTCAGCTAGAATCCATAGGATGTTGAAGTTGGGGCTTAGTATTGATGAGGAAGAGGAGGCCGGAGAGGATGCCGATATGCCTGCATTGGAGGAAGAAGGTAACGAGGAAAGCAAGATGGAGGAAGTGGACTGAGAGATCACAGCATGAGGATGACTTATTGGTTTTCAAGGAGTTGGTTAATACAGCTGATGGTGGAGGGGTCAAAGTTATGCAGTGGAAAAGAGGCTTTTGTCAATTGTTTAAGTAGTGTTTGTTAAGTCGTCTTTTTAAGGTCTGTTTTTATTATGTTACTACTTTTTATTTTCCTGATATCAGTGTTTATTGTTATCAAGGGTGGTTGTAAAACCTTTTCAGCCGAATTGTACCCCTATCATCTCTATCAATATAGTATGTGTTCTGGCAATTACAATGTTGGTTTGAAGTTTGATTACAGCCTTCTTTTATTGTGCTACTTAATTTGTACATAAAGCTGGTGTTCAAAGAGTACATTTTGGCGAGGTCAACAATTTTAGATTTGGCAAATGCTAATGAAAAACTGAAGCTGAACCCCCGGAGCTCGGTGCTCAGTCTGCTTCTTTAGCTTAAGCTTAGTTTCCATAGAATGGAAAACTTAATTTAACTTTCCTTTTGAAAAATAAAACAAAACTTAAGTTTCACAGTTCACTCTAATTTAAATTTTATTATTTACAGACTAAAGGGTAATAAGGATTACAAAAATAACTCGTTTAAATTCGTTACAAAAATGTTTGGTAAGAAAAGTGGTAAAGTATTATGTAAATTTCTTTTCTTTTTCATCTAATAAAAAACTTAGTATCAAAGGAACTCCATTAATTCCCCCACTTCCCCCCCCAAAAAAATAAATAAAAGAAAACTCACTTTTGGAGAGATGGGAGTTTAAAGACGGTCTTTATGGAGAGGTCTTGTGGTACTAAATCTCCAGCATAAATACAAAAAGTGAACAAGTAAATGAAAGGGCAATCTCAATAACCTTACATCTTTGTGACAGATTTTAAGATAACCATCTGAACAATCACTAACCATCCAATCTTGCTTTGTTTGAAATCTTAATATAAAAGGTTGTATTCCAACTTTGTTATACCAAATTACACCTTCACCAGAAAACACCACATGTTGAATGACACGATGCTTTCTGGGACTTTTTAAAGCTTCAACAAAAAGTACGAGAAGATGATCAAAGTAGTCTTACAGGAACTTTTAAAATATGTTTGCTGTGTATTTTTGAGATGAGAGATGAAGATGGTGGCAAGAGAAAGGAACTCAAGATGTGGCACCGCCTGTTGGACCAATTTTTAGTAGTCCCTAACTGGCTGTTAACCGCATTCCATGATTTTATTTGTACAATCTTTCAACAAAAAATTTAGGAATATCGAGGGTACACACATCTACACACTGACTAAAATGTAGGAATTTTGCGGGTACACACATCTACAAAGTCTACATCTACAAAATATCTATGACTCTATGCTTAATTTTATAATGTACCATTGCATCAGGTCAATTATTTTGTACCAAGACATAGCAGGACTCCACTTTTAATCATATATATATCTGCAAAACTGAATATTTAGAACTCCCAATATATACAACTTCAAGGCAAAAATACTATAGACTAATTAGCAAAAAACCCAATCAAGGAAACAACTATCATAAACAGTTTGTAATCATATCAAGCTGTCAACATTAAGGTAACAGAACATACTGTTCATTGTAAGCATAAAACCATCCCGAAGACAACTTTAGAACACCAAAATTTAAAATATTGTGCTTTTAACAAAAGACAATGATGCACTAAATAACAGCAAACAGAATGTTCTAATTTAAACAAACCCCTAATACGCAGCAACTCCAAAACTTAAAAGGGATTCGAAATTTAAGAAAAACTTGAACTAGTAGGTGGTGCTCCTCCAAAACTCCCAGATCCACGTCCAAAACCACCCCTTCCGCCACCCTGCAAGTTCACAATATATAAGTTAGACATTTTATTTCCAATTCTCCAACAGTAAATTTTGAGGAAATCAACTTGAAACTAGAATGCAGTACATTTCATGTATCAATTGTGACGATAGAAAATTAGCAAGCGAATTGTGACATGACAACTTGCACAATGTACAAGATCAAGCATGTGCCATAAGGATGTATAGTTCAGCCATGAATGTAACATGCAATAAAACTAATGAAGACCATTCAATCCACGACAAGTACTCTCTACTTGATCATGTCACTAGTACAGTGATGCAAATGTCATTTTACTTAATTTACAGACAGAAACATACCCAAAAATTAAACAGGGTAAAAACAATTATTGACTATTTGTTATAATCAAATTTATGTATGCAAATTGATTATAAAGTAAGAAGGTTTGCAAACAAAGTTCAATATTATATTATTCCAAGTTTTAAAATGAAGTCCTACTATATGTTGAAAAAAATTTCTACTGAATTATGATTGTGACGTATATCAATACATGGGATTGGATAGGATGGTCAAGTGTATCAAATGTATCGTAAAAATATTACCAATTAGACTTATCCACATAACTCGCAATAAAATAAAGGGCAATATATATCATTATCCTTTAAATTTTGATAAAACCTATAGAAAGACGAATGTAAAAACGAAGAACTAGATATCCAGAATCACCTGCTGCAAACTTGTACACAAATATATATCTTTATAGCGATTGAATGATGTATCAGGATAAAAGAGTAGAAGAGATGGGTAATTATGGTTCTAAACTTCATCCATTCTTTTTTACACATCTCCAAACACTAAAGAGACGTGGAATAAATTCAGAACTATTAATTTGTATAAACTTGTCCATTGCTAATATTATATTTAGTGTTGAATCCACACCAAGACTTGAGAAGATAAGAGTATGAATTTCAATATACAAATTAGAAGTGAGGCTAGCTATTTTAGCTAGTTTAATTGTGGAGTTTTGGAATTCATTACTCTAAGAACTGCTAAAGAGATTGGATATTATAGTTTCCTACATCAAGTTACAGCTAAATTATCAAAGTCAAGCATTCAATTAAAATATGGTCCAAAATCATGTCATCCTTCTGGGAATTTGTTTCATAACCCATGTTATATTTATTGACAGTTAGGTCATGCAAAAGTGGATCAACATGCTTCTTAAATAACTTTACAGATACAAAAACAAGACATAAAAACAATTAAATAAATTTTTTTATAACATACAATTAGAAGTAGCTAAAACAACAAAAATGAAAACAGATGTAAGTTGCCCATAAGAAAATAGAAATTACCCTAAATGCAGGCTGATAATCAGCAGGAGCTCCACCCTTCTCACCACCAAATTCACCAGGAGGCCCTCTTGGTCCACCCCGATATCCATCCCTGTCACCAAACCTTGGTCTTTCCCCATCAAACCTTGGCGGGCCACTGTAAATCCAAACACCAAAACCAAATCAGTTCAAACAAAACATCTAAAACCATTAATGCAAATGAACTTTGTTATCACTATACCGCGGGCGATCGCCTGGAGGGCCACCCATTGGACGGCCAAGTGGCTTAGCCGACTTCTTCAAAGTTGAAGGAACAATGTCAGATGGAAGATTGAGATAAGTCCTGAGAAACTCAATCCCATCGTTGGTGAGGTACCAGTAGTAGTGCATCCAAGCGAAGGTCTCACGCACATATTCCTTCGATTTGAAGCTCTGCATTAGCTTTATCACCTGTAGATTTGGCACATCGATGTCGGGGTGCTTGGCGAGATTGTAGTCCTTCTTCGCAAAGCAAACTCCCTCTGTAAATTTACAATAAATCCCATATATAAACACAATCAAATATAAACAAAAACCTTATAAATGCCTGTATACAAATATTCATGGAGAGAAAAATAGTTACCTTGGAAGAGGTATTTGGAGATCTCTCTCCGGTTCTTCTCTGGGATAATCTGATGACAAATTTAGACATAATTGTTATTTCATTTCGGAGTTACAATGATAGTATATACGTGGAGAGAGAAAAATGAAGAATTTTACCATGGCTTCTACTGCTGCGAGACGAATAGAGGCAGAGAAAGATGAAACTCTGGTATAGTTCTAGCAGCTGAGCGTAAAAATGAAACCCTAGGAAACGAACTTATATCTTAGGTTTTGGCGGTTTTAATGGGTTGGACTTCAATTTTGATTAAGAGTTGGATTGTGGATCAATGTGGGCCTGGCCCAGAAAAATAATTATGAAGTGTATTTTGAGTATGTAAACATAAAACATGCCAATACAAATAAATAAAGGGACAAATGTTTTTTTATCACTCTTCTATTTTAGGTTAACTTAGTCAACTAACTAATTTTTTTTTCTATATTCAATTAACTAAATTTTATTTTTCTTACAAATCGTTAAAAAAATCATAAAGTCATTTAACTTTAAACGGAAATAGACACATAAGTAGCTTACTTGAAAAAAAAAATTATGTGGCAAAGAGTATCTAATGTGGCCTTCATTATGTGGATCTGGAAGGAAAAATTCCCTCCTAAATAGCCTTTGGTAGACCCCACATGTATAAAATATATGTCTTTGTCGAAAGCCAAATCGATATTCATCTGATCCAATTTGATTGTGTAAGAAAATTGAACTCTAACCAAATCGATCCAACAATTAAGAGTAACGACCATAAGGAAATTGATCCTCTCTGTTGATAAATCGTCGACATGTATGACCCTTTTGTTCTCTCTTTTGACTTTAATCAATTTTTATTGTTACATTGTTGTAGTATTGTCCTTTTTTTTCATAAGCCCTAGGTTGATTTTGGTGGAAAGTATTATTTTTTTCTCTGTCTTTGTTACAGATTTTCTTCTTTTTAGATTATTAAAACCCTTCTTTATGATAAGAACTACTACATATACATATATATTATACAACAACATTATATATTTACATATACCCAATGTATGCTCTGTTTTGTAATTATTTATTTATTTATTTGTGTACAGATAGATACATATACATATTATATATGTTGATTATATTTGTACATCATATATACATATATATAAACACCCCGTGTATGTTATGCATGGATAATTTGTTTTGATTTTATACTGTTTATGTTATGTTTTTCATTATTTTTTATATTTATGTACAGATGGATAATATTGTGCAATTAAATATATACTATGGTGTGAAATTCATCAATGCTCTTTTTGTGATTGTGGGATGTAAGGTTCATAACTTTTTACGTTTGGATACTGATTATATATGTATGAATCCAATAGATGACTTACCTATTGAACTTACTTATCATCCTAAGTCAACTGTTTACTTTAAAAGTGATGGAGTAGATATTAAAAATGGTGTTAGACTTGTTTATGATGATACTAGTATAAGAGGCATGGTTAATATTTGCTTGCCATTTGGTGTTATTGATTTATATGTAGATCATGTATTATCATATAATAATGATCAAACCTCCATATTGGATAAGCATAACAGTTTTAACAAACAAGAGTTTTTTGGTGATGCTTTGAAAAATAATGTGGGTGAAAATGTGGTTGATATTATGTGTGATAATAACATTGATAGGGAGGACGAGGACGAGGGCGAGGGCGAGGGCGAGGGCGAGGGCGAGGGCGAGGGCGAGGGCGAGGGCGAGGGCGAGGGTGAGGGTGAGGGCAATAATGAAGGTGATAAAGAGGGAGATATAGTGGGTGATTAATATGGATAATGTGGCTGGGGAGAATGTGAGTGATAGAAGGACTAAAAATTGTGAGAATGTAAAAAAGAGTTCAAAAATGAAGTCCAAAAGGGGTAAACAAAGGGCAGTTGAGAAAAAATATTTTGTGACGGATGATACCTCTAATAGTGATATTGATAAAGACTTCAGTGATGAAGAATTAGTAGAAGCTAGGAGGAGATGTAAGGAGTATAAGAAAGGGATGAAAAAAAACATAGAGTTTAAATATGTAGATATTAATATTTTTAATAAAGGAGACAATGAGGGAGATGAGGCAAGAAATGAGGGAGACGAAGGGAATGATAGATATGAAGAGGGTGAGCCTAAAAATGAGAAAGACGATGTGGCAGGACGTAAGCCAGAGATGAATGAAATAGAGGGAGAACAATTTGGGAATGAAAGTGCTAGTGAAAATCATGGTGAGAGCAGTGATTCAGATGATGCATCATGACAAAGTGAATATGAGAACAATGATATTCTCAGGTCTCTTTCTAAGAACAATGAAAAATATGAGAATTTTGCTACGTAGGGTATCCCCCTAGTAAAGATACAGTTGAGGTTTATAATACTAAAACAAAAAAGAAGTTGATAAAGTTTAAAGAGTACATGATATTTTTCAGCATTAAGGAGTTTAAAGATGTCACAAGAGACTACTCTATTATAAATATGAGGAATTTATGGTATTCAGCCAATGGTTCCAAAAGATGTCAAGTTAGGTGTAATAAACATAAGCTCAAATCCCCAAGTAGGAACCGAACCGAAATATTTTAACCAAAATTTTCTGAGAATTTGGTTATTTTTATTATTTCGGTTATATCCGAATTTTTTTACGATTTTCAGTTAGTTTGTACGAGTATTACTTTTGGATTATTCGGTTTAACCGAATAACCGAACAACACTTTAAAATAAGACTCGACTCTTGATGACTACACTGTTCTAGTATTTGTAGGTTAGCAAAAAGAGGGCAGCTTTGCTTAAATATCACTTTATTTATCTTTCTACATTTGTTTGGAGAGAGAAAAAAAAAGGTTGAGTAATGGCTGGATTGAAACTCTTCGCTGCTCTGCTTCTTCTTATCTCATCACTGGCCATCGGAGGGAAACGGGTTAAAGCCCAAGTGCACCATGTCGTCGGAGGTGACAGCGGCCGGCAACCTTCTTTCGATCTCGGTTCTAGCTTAGTTTGGTCATCACTTTTATAATGTGATTACGGGTTGCATTCATAATTTTTGTGCAGTGTGTGGGTTGGTTGTGACATCTATTGTTTGACATTCATTATCGATCAAGGCAAAAGGGTGGAAGTCATAACTTTGGTTTAGTCATCAACCATCCCAGAAAATTACAACCAGGCATCCCAATATTGTTTTACACCACTATTACTAAAAAAATTAAAAACATCAATCATTAACAAATTAGAACAATCGGCATTCTTGTGAGTTTTTGGGCATTTTCCCTCTTCAATTCTTTGACCATACTTGAAATAATTTCAGCCTTTGTATTTCTTCATTCACAAAGCATAGTTTATCCCTCAATTTTTTTTATCACTTTCCTTAATCTTTTAGTGAATGGAGGATCACACCACATGAAAAATCAATCCTGCTCAAAATAAACAATAGAGAAACCCCTATTTATTTCATCCCAAAAAAATTACAAATTCACATACCTTGTACTTGTTACAACTAACAAATCTTCTACCTAGATATAGGGTTCCATCTTTCCATGCTTCTCACATGGGTGCAACAATTCCACAATCGCATACGATGGGATTGAATGAGGAGTTGCACTTAGAATCTGCAAATTTGGTTACCATTTACCTTCTATAAGAGTTCTCTACCCCCACTTGAGGTATTCATTTCTCTGAATGGATCTATGTATTGGATTATTAGTTTCAATTACTTCAAACCAGTCGATTATAACCCATTTTGATGTCTGCTATTACTAAAAACCCTAAATTTAGCCTCTTTTGATGTGTAATTTTTTATTTATCATAGATGAAATTTGTTGAGTCGGATCGGGTAACCATGGGTATGTTTGTTTTTGATGGGTAAACTATAGCTGATGTGTACAAAATTGATAAAAATATTTAGTATTATGTGACACTTTCATGTCAATGTTGTTAAAATAATTAATCTCGCAGACGGAAATTTAAATTTTTTTTAAAAAAATAAAATATAATTAGTTGACTATTAAAAAAAATATTTAGTTGCCTGTAAATTGACTTAAAGTAGATGAATTAAAAAAATATTTATCCCTATAAATAATATATATATATATATATATAATAAACAAAAAAAAGTGTGATCCATAATCTGACCAGCCAAGCCAATCTTGTGCATTTCATTCTAAAATTCAACGAATAGGACTTTATAAAAGAAAATCATCATACGCACCATCATGATGCTCACGTAATTTTTCTCACCATTATAGACACATGCCTAACACTTTTAGATATGCCTATAGCTTACAAAATTAAAAATTATTTATATAACAACCGCACTCTTAACAATATGAATCTATTAGTTCAATGACACGTGAAAACCCCATATATCCTAAAATAAAAATTTTGTACAACGATTAAAAGTATATTTAAAATTGGTTAAAAAATGTGATTAATGATTAGTACTTTTGATTATAATTAATTTTTAAATAGTAGTTAGTTTATGGCAAATAAAAAACACTTTTATTAGTGATAAATAAAAAATATTTGGTATAAAACAATTTGTTAATCACTCATTTTAACTGTAAATTACTAAAAAGGAATGTTTTGAAAAGTAAATATAGATAATGACTGGAATTATTAAAATAAATAAGAACAATTAATAATATATCTGGTCAAACCTGATTATTATATTTGACAAATAATCAAAAACTTCAATTTAAAGCTTCTAATTGTTTTCATAAAAAGTGATTATAAACAATTTTAAAATTAGTTTACCAAACGTTTCCTGAAACTGATTATAAATAACTTTATCTACTCATAAACGATCCCAAACACCCTCGGATTTTATTGAATCAATATCACATGAAATAATCAAAAGTTTATAACAAACAATTATCACAATATGTATACGAACAGATAATTGTAGCAAAATATCATAAAAAAGAGCAATCCCCTACCACATTACACAATGTTGCAGATAATCTTTTTCTTTTTTTTTGGCTTTATTTTATTGGAGGGTGGTGGGGTTGGTTTAGACAGTTTGTACATTAAATTTTTTTTGGTATGATTGATGAACTGCACAACCACATATTTTACAACAGGAAATTATACATAATATAATACAACGAGAACAAAGTACTGCTTCCTACCTGCTGCAAAAGCTCAGGGACCGGCAACCTATGTTCTGGCAAATAACAGATTAAAATCAGCATGCACTCGACTAAAACCATTGATGCAAAATATATATATAAATGAGGAGATTCATTTGGAGGGGGATGATTTCGTTGCCTACCCGAATTGAGCATCATGATCAGATTGGCCATCATCGAGGAGTGTGTTAACCACATCATCAGAGTTTTCTCTCTCTGAGTCGATCTCATAGGACGAAAGCAGCCTCCTCTGCATCAACACAAGAAGCACAAGACAGAGAGTGATAAAAACGACTATCATCATATTGTAAAACTGTAGTTGCCAAGTAGATATAATAGTGTGCAATGCCCTTCCGGCACATCCAATACTTAAATTCCTAAAAGTAATAGCAAAATTTTGTTTAGTATGGATACAGAAAATGTCAAAATGCATCAAAGATAGATAGAAAAGACACTGTAAAGTGTATACTAACATCAGGCTAATTGAAGGGCTTTATAAAGAAAGGGTAGCTTTTAAAACAAGAGTTTTCTTCAGCGAGCAATATCATTAACAATACACTAAAAATAAGTTCAGTTATAACTTCCAAGAGAAATGTGAAGAGAACTTACATGATCCTCAAACTTGGGGCTGGTCAAATTGATGGAGAGGTTTCTCATCAACAATAAAACCTGAGCATGAGCCAGAAAAAGAAATATATTAAAGGAGTTCTTGAAGCATAAACTGAACCACGTACTTGCAGAAACTGTATTTAAGTTCAGAGAGAGAGAGAGAGAAACAGACAGGCAACAGCTCTATCTACCATATTGTTTAATATTTACTCATCCTTGTGGATGTTGTAGTTTATTCTCTAAGAATGAATTAAGCATTGCATTCCCACAAGGTAATTATCAAACATTCAACAATCTTAATACACTGACTAACCTTAGGTCATTAACAATGGCGATACCTTTATGTGTCATGTTAATTACATTTCTGATATTTTTGAAATATCAGAATTCTGAAATTCGAATTTATAATATCTTAACTTCTCACAATGAACCAAACTTTAATTTATTAGTTTATTGTCTTATTGGTTGTCTACCCAACTAAAGTAGAGAAATTAATAAGATCAAAATCTACAAAACAGCTATCATCTTAGGAAATTCAAACACAAAGGACCGATAACATAATTTAAAAGTTAAAATTTAATACAACATCCAAAATAACCCGTCTCTAGGAGCTTGTTCAAGTAAATAAACTATTACGAGGCCTAAGAAGGGGAACATTGACACTTCAAAAATAAAGCATGTCTATGAATCCACCTAACTTCCGCATTTCTTTTAGAAAAGAACTCTGTATGCTACAATGTGAGAGAAAAATTTAAAAAGGCCAGTTTGAATATGAGTTTTGTTTTTCGTGCACGAACCTTTGTTAGAAATACTAAAGTGAAGTTCAGTACTATCAACTTATTGGTTTGAGAAAGTATACCGTTTCAACATCAATTGGATCCATTTCTTTAAGCTTTTGCACATGGCCAGTTGTGTTTGGGTCAAATACGCTGCCAATGAAGCCATATACTTCAGCAAAGTCAGGCAGAACTGCATGAAACAAACGGTGAATTAATGTTAAGAGAAGCATGAGGAGAATAGAAAAGTAATAATCTAAAATGGCAACCAACATACATGCATATACCCAATGGAATGGATGGACTTTGAACTAAGTAAACAAAGCTGAATCTAACTATAACTTCACTCGGTGTTCTAAAAAGTGACCGCCTAGGCGTTAGGCCCCCTGGAGCCTCGCCTAGGCCCAAGACGGCAAAAAAATCCCTCCAGGAAATTAGGTTGGGCCTAGGCGGGAAAGGTGGGGCTAGGCGGACAAGGCGGGACCTAGGAGGAGAGTTTTTTTATTTTGATAACTACCTAAACCAGATCTTGATATATTTATTTTTCTAATGATTTACCATATTCATAATGCAGGTTGTAGTATATCAAATCACAACAAGAAGTTAACAAGATCAAGTCAAAATGGATACTTTTATTATAATTGTAATTTTTTGAACTTGTACAAACTTAAAATTAATTATAAATGATGATACATTTGTAACATTAAGTTTAATTTAATATAATTCTTAAATTTATATTTAATTTCTTAAGTTTTAATTTAATATAATGAAGTTGAGAGTTGTTCGGATTTTACTTAGGAGGCGATTGTTGAAGCATCCGGATCGAATAGCGTACTAGAGCCTAGGAGTAGTAGAAATGTTGGAATAAGATAACTCCATGAAGAAGATTTTTTGTCTGATGATGACACGGAGGAAGAGGGAGATGAGGAGTGTGAGTTCGATGGTGACATTATAAGGATTTGGAGAAGAAGAGTTAGAGATACAAATGGATATAGAGATGAGGACTATTAGTTTGTATTTTTAATTATTGTTTGTGTTTGAACTTTGAACAATTGCATGTTTGTGTTTGAACTTTGACATTGGCAATATATGAAAATGTGTTTGAACTTTAAATAAATGTCTTTATTATAGATTGTTTTGCTTTATATTATTGTTTTGTTTGGATAAATGTACGATAAAATATTAAAATTTACTTAAAATAAAAAATCTCGCCTAGGGCATCGCCCCCCGACCGCCCACCTAGCGCCTTTTAGAACATTGACTTCACTAAGAGAACAAAAAGAACCCAGGAATGGGAGAAATGGCAGAGGCCTTAAGGAATAATCCCAAGGTTGCTAGTTCCAATCCCCATACATAGGGTCAAATTACCTATAAAAAACAAGAGAACAAAAGCAAACCAAATACACAAATATATAATTTTTATTTTACTTAATATGAAAGAAAACTACATTAGTGGAAAATTGGTACAGGTTTTGTACTCTTTGTTTTGGATAAAATACAGCATTGGACTCCTTTGCATAACCAATTAAAAGGGTGTTGGCACTCTAAAAAGTTTGCTTACAGGTGCTGGAATCCACCTTAAAAGACAAAAACTGTAAACTATGGAATCAAATCTTCCATCATCTGATATCTGGGAAAATGTCAGTTAATGGATACTTTGAAAAGCTATTGCTCCCCAAGTCTTGACCCTTCAACAAATATACATGAGGTCAGACCCTAAAAACTTGTTTCCCAAATGACAAAAGCTCAATATAAATTGATATGCGAACCTCGAAGTTCAAAGAATTCATGATGTTTCTACACCCAAAAAGACAAAAAGAAACTCTGCTTTGAAAGCCAAACTTTGTCTGGAGGGAAGTGTTTTAAATTAACAAAATGATCCACAAAGTAAACTAAAAGGCACAAAAACACTTGGTTATATTTCTCAGACATATATGTATCTCTTAGTAAGCCTACCAGTTTGAGATAAAAGGCATTGTTGAGTTGTTGAATATATGTATCTCCTAGTAATAGAGTTCAACAAAGTAGGAGTGCACATAGAAGTTCCCATATCAAGCTAACTTGCTATCTTTCCTTCTTTTTTCTCCCAATTCTAATGATCAATTTCAAGCCAAACCATAAACTAAAATGTTAAACTAATGCAAAGCAAAATAGACCCAAGGAAAAAAGGGAGTTTCTCTATGTTCATATGCAATGAGTTACCCCTCAACGAAGATCCGTGATTCCTTTGATCATTTATTTCTCCTGTTGGCCGTGTTCTCGGTGTGCTTTCAGTACTACTGCAACAGTTATTTGCCATAAGTTGCCTGGTAGATCTAATATCAACTGTAATACAACAGATAGTCAATACATCAAGTCAGTGTAAGAAGCCACAGATACCTACAAAATGGGATCAGAACATATTGTCCAAAGCACGATAGGAAATGAATGAACCTTTTGTCATATGTGAGGTTTGCAAAGAGTTCTCGGTCTCGGAAGACACAGCTGTGCTAACAACAGGATTACTTAGTAATGAAGAAGAATCAGGCCTTCGTATAAAACTAGGTTCGGGTAGAGCAGGCGAGGTTTGGAAAGATGCAGTCACTTGCGAGAGCACGGGAGCTGTCAAAGATGTGACGTATGATAAGAGTTGCATTAAGTTTGATCATTAAAATTAAGATAATACAAATAAACCATACTAACCATTTTTAGAAGCTTTTTGTGGATATGGATGAGCAGCTTTCCTTTTCGGCCTCGGGGGAGGTAAATGTTCATTAGTTCCACTTTTTTGAACCTTCAAAAAGTACTTCTGTGCATGACTACGTATCTGCACATATATCCCCCACTTGTTATTTGTTTCCTTTTGCATATATGCCTTGGTGTAAGATTCATATAAAACTAAAAATCCATAAGATGTATTGAATTATTCCTCCTGATATTTCTCGTCATTCTAAAGAATTGTGATTAAGAAATTTACTTAAAAATGTCTCATGTGAAAAAGTAAGTAAAATTGTTTTCTTCGATATAGACCTGCAGAATGTTTTTGTAAACACTTAAATAACATCTTGCAAACTAGTCAATAAACCAGACTGCAACTTCTATCAAAAAGGATAACATAATGTTCAATATTCCCATGGTATAATTGAAGGAACATAAATATAACAACAGTTCATTACAGTACATCAGTCGTATAAACCATGTCCAAGATTCCAAGCTTTAAATAACATAACAAGGTCAAAACGGCTGCAAAGAATCAGAAAGGATTTAGTATAACAGTATAACCTCAACCAGGGACAAGGCCACAAATACTACATGGTCAAAATGCCGCTAATATTTTTTTGTGGAATTTATTCTCTATAGTAATTAAATTAGATGTTTTAAAAATCCTAATGTTTATCTTGAAATTAAATATTATGAAGTATTTGAGTTTGACCCTCTTACATTTTTAAACACGTCATATTCTAGAATCCAAATGTAAGCTTTGAATTTAATAGAATGTTTGAATTTTCTATATACAAGTAGAAACAAACATTTAAGCTTAGAAATACATTTTTTGCATTATGGAGATTATTATTTTTTTCTTGGCTGACTTTTTAAATGTATGTAGATCATAAAAATTGCAAATTGTTTTTTTGTATACAAGGTTTACCCTCTTTTGGTGGTATAATGCAATACTATTCCAAGAAAAAAATTATAACCATATACTCACTCCCAAATTGAGGGTTTATTTTTTCACTTTAGGATGTCTTAAAAGGGGAGTCCATTTTTTAAACATTATACTTCATCTCATTATATTGAAATAAGTTGTGGTTTTAACATATTGTTGATTATATTAGTGTTTAAACTTGTCTTCAAGATTATTAATTTTGAATGTGAAACTACTAATTTGACAGAGGGAGTTTATTAAAATTTGAAGCTAAAATACTTGCTGTTAGGTATAACACAACACAACAACACCTTTTATCCCAAAGGACACAAACTAGTTGGGCATGCTGAACATGAATCACATAGATGTTTCAAAAAAAAAATCAATACATGCATATTGTGTCCCTCTTACCTAAAAATTGTGATTTGCACCTCAACAGCCCAAGCCAAATAGCAAAACAGAGATAACTGTTTGATGAAATTTAAAGCATTAAATTTGCTGAGAAGGCTGGACTAGTGAGAAACCAAACAGTTAAATATGCTTATCTTCCGTCTTATTTGCATCATGAGCAGCCACTATCAGTGCTTATTTAATGAATCGTGCCTGCTAAAAGTTTGTGCATGAGTGCATGAGAGCATGACAGAGTGAGAGAGTGAGAGAGTGAGAGAGTGAGTGTGAGTGTGCGAGAGTGCATGAGAGAGAGATTAAAGCCAGAAAACATGAAATTGGTAACAATGAAACAAAGGATAATGACTGCTCAGGAAGAAGCATGAAGTTATGAACAAACCAGAAATAGAATGCCCAAAATAAATAACAAAACAAGTGAACCTCCTAAAATTGTATAAATATGTAGAGTACAAACATATTTCTAAGAACAAAACTTATGCACTTGAAATTACCTGGATGACAGTCTTTGACCCAACAAATGCTTCTATTTTTTTCCAATCCCGATCGAATCTATAAAACATTGCACGAAAAAAATTAGGTAATTTCCTTCAAACATTGTGACACTGAACATGCATTAAAGACTTTTCCCCATATATATTCTCACAATAAAACACATCAAATAAGTGGGATTATAACAGTTTAGTAGTAACTTTTATGATAACATTTAAAAAGTTAAATGATTAAATGAAATATGGTAGCTAGAGGTCAGATGGGAGCAAATATGATATGACCTTATGTAACAAGTCTGAAAAGCAAGAAGCTTTTCTTAAGCAAAAATACAGTGATATTCCACTTGTGCCAAAATGATTGTCCCATTTTAAGAATTCATTCATATTTGAGAAGAAGTCAATTTCTTGGTTAACCTTCTAACTCGATTAGAGAAACTTGATATGAAATGAAAGTTAGACTTAACTACTTCATATTAGGGGCAAAACATAGCACTTATATTAGGTGGTGCTTGTTTACCTCTTAATAGCTCTTAACGACTCCACATCTGATTTGGCAAGAGCATAAAGTTGTTTGTAAAATTTTGTTTGTCTCTTAATCAGAAAGAAGAAGATATAAATCTAAATCATTAAGAGTTGCCTCTTAATGAAAATTTTAAATCTACGAAACCTCTATAAATATAGTACTCCCTCCATTTCAAATTCTAAGATCATTATTGATTTTTAAAAAGTCAATCTGAGATATTTTTAAATTTAAAAGTCATTCAAATGTTTTATACTTATTAATAGCCAAATAACTTTTTAAATTCAGATGACATATGTCATCACTCAGATAGGGGTGGGCATTTAATTCGTTTTTTTTTTTTGGTTTTTCGGGTAACCGAACCGATTCGAACCGGCCGATTTAGGACAAAACGAAATCAGTTCGGTATCGATACATATAACCGGTATATACCGGTATCGAACCGGTTGTACCGGTTAATCGAATAAAACCTTCTATTTTCTAATTGCAAACCTTTTGCCTTATCCTAAATCAAAACTCAAGAGTCAGATCTTGTAAACTTTATAAGTCAACCATAAGGAGATTGGCTCGCACTTGCAGGGGAGGAGTGAAGCGTATTAGTGGTCTGATCTATGAAGAGACTAGTGGGGTTCTCAAGATCTTCCTTGAGAATGTTATCCGTGATGCATTCACCTACACGGAGCATGCTCGCTGCAAGACTATGACAGCCATGGATGTTGACATGTTGTGTATGCACTGAAAAGGCAGGGAAGGACCTTGTATGGGTTTGGTGGTTAAACTTTTGTTCTTCAAAAGTCTTTAGGTGGGTTTTTTTTTGTGAAAATAGTTAGTGTTTAGTTAGAAGGTTGAATGGGTGGTTTAATGTTGTTATGGGTTATCAATTTAGTCTTTTAGATGCGTAATTACAAAAAATCCTTGAAATGAAATGGTATTTGGAAGCAATTGAAGTGCTTACTTTTAGTATTATAATTTGACCCTCTTTTGTGTTATGTATCAGTCTTTAGTTTCAATTGAATTTTATGAATGTTGAAAATCAGATTTACTATTGTTGATGTGATTATAATTTGTGAATGGATTGAAATTTGTTGCTTTATGTTAATTTTTTCTCAGCTTCTCTGTTTTTATATGGTTGTGCTTCCATTGTTGTTACATTTGACAAGTTATGAACAAGGACTACTTTCATCTTTCAACTAATAAACCGTACAAAATATAGGTAAAAATAGGTACTAAATCGGCTAACGGGTTTGGGACACCGGTCTAACCGGTACCGGTACACAATTTTGGACACTTTCGGTAACCGGTTCGCTACGGTATGGTTCGGTATACCGATGCACAGTCCTGCACTCAGATAATCTAATTTAGTAAAATATATTAACCATTCAAATCTTAATTACTCAATTTTATCAAACACCACATAAGTCTATTTAGCAAAGAGTATCTTTCTGGGACATTCGAAAAAAGGAAAAGGAACTCTCCTTTTTGGTCGTATGTAATAGGAAAATGGGTCTTCCATTTTGGGAGGAAGGAAGTACATTAATTATTTGGGAATCTCATCTTAATGCAGTTACCAAGTACATTATAAAAATCTAGGTTCAAAGACAGGTTTTACTTTAGTCTTTATACCAGTTTTACTTGAAAAATTAACTATTTTATCAAAACAGTTTCTTAGCAAGGTTTAAGCCAATTACTGAAAGTGATTATGTGTATACTCACACTAGCTGAGAGAATAACTAAGGAATAAAGGGTAAAGCACATAAACAGAACAAACTCGAACCCAAAATGAGATTCTTAACAAATTATATAGTTACAAAACAAACATTCCAATTAGAGTTAGTAAGGTAGGTAAGCAAATCCTAAAAATCAAAAACTCCAATTCGGCATAAGCTCATTTCGAAACAACAAAACCTAACCAAGTTCAAAACCCGCAAAAAAATCACCCATCCCATCTATCAATTCAAACCCAAAACCCAATTTCATAAAATCAAAACAGTCAAAATATATACCGGAAATTGAAGTTAACTCACAGTTGAAGAGCTTCAAGGAACTTGTCGTGTTCGGGTTCTGTCCAGCTCTCCCTGGACTTGGTAATGGTGTAGGGTTTTCGGATCTTCTTCGGATCATCCGTTGAGGTGTTGGCCGCAGCGGCAGGGGTAGAGAAAGAACCGATATTGGGCAAGGCCATACCCATTTGAGGATCCAAGTAGAAGGTTTCGGGTGGGTTCGGATTAAGAGATACCATGTGCAGTTTCAGTTTTGTGTTGCCGTGTTTTTGTACTGGAGTCGTTTATGGTTTCTTCAAGCTGGCATTTGCTTCGGGTGGTCTTAAGTGCTCTCGCGATATCACGTTCTAGGAGGAGAGAGAAAATCGTGGTTTGGTTGGGTACACCCGACTTTACAAGGTTAGTTTCGTCTACGGCAGGCTTTAATAGGTAGTACTTCCACAACCAATTAAATCGGGCCAAATAAGCAACGGCAAAAAAAATCAAAATTCCATAAAACTAAAATGATGGTAATAAGAGTGTAAATAAACCGATCCGAGTATTGAGTTGTTTATATTTGATTCACAAAATTTATTGGGTATAAAATAATGTTTGATTGAGGCTCGTTTAGTTATCGAGTCGAATACAATCTCTAATCGAGCCCAAATAATTTGAATTTTTCAAACAAATATGATCCGAGTATCAATATAAAATTAAAATTTGAGGAGGTTTGAGTATTTTATCGAACTTTAAATTTTGTTCATATTTGAATCATTTATATTTCGAGTCAAGATTAACTCGAACTTTTAATCAAGTGAGTACGAATCGAGCTTGAACTGTTAACTTATTTTATAGCTTTAGTGGCTAGGTGTGTGTAAAGAATGCCAATTAAACAAAATAAATAATAATACTTTATAAAATACTCCTTCCATTCTTTTCTTTTTTTTTTGGTATTTTTGATAATGAAATTTGTTTATTTTATTTGTCATTTGTAGATTTTGAGGAAGCACTAATAACTTAATTTTTTATATTATTCTGACATTAAAATAATAATAATGTTGAGATTTCATAATCATTTCGGTGCCAATTAGACAATGCATTAATTACATTTTTTTATTATGTATTTTCTCATATACTAGCACATTGACCGTGCAAAGCACGTGCTATATTTGAAATATTTGTCTATAGTTTTTTATTTTTAATTTATAGTTATTTTGTATATATTTTATTTTTATTGTACATTATTTAGTCATCTTATACTTTGTATTATGTACTTTCTCCATTCCAACATATGAGATTAATATGAGATATTTCTAAACTTAAAATTAATATAGAGTAATTTACTTTTATAAACAATATAATCATAAAAATTATAAATTATAAAAAGATACTATTAATTTTCAAAATTAGAAAAAAAAAATTTATATTTAGGAAAGAAGGTTATATCTTAGTTGTGAATGTATATTTAATTTATCAGGTTTTTATTTTTACAATTACATCCAATATATTTTATTTTTTATTTTTTGGGCCTTTTCACTTCAAAATCAAATTCACATAACAAATATTAGTAGGAAGAAAAAAAACAAATGAGTCCCATTCATAAGATGAATTCAACGTCATTATTATCCAAGAGTCTCAGAATACAATATAACAATTCAAAATCATTACTCATAGTCTTGAAACATCAGACATCACATATATTAAAATCTTTCAAAGAAGTGTCAACACAATATATCACAATAATAATTAATAATTTAAAAAGCTAGTAGTAGTATTTTATGATTACTTAATATAATTTTTTTTATAGTTTTTTTTTTCTTTCTAAATTTTAGATTTATATTCTTAAAATTTGTGGTTGAATGACTAGTCCTAAATTTTAGGGTTGAGAGATAATTTTATGCTATTTATTATATATATATAGATTGTTAATTAAAAAGGAAAATATACTTAATTAGTGTAATGAAACATTAACTTATATGTTATCTCACACCCACCCTATCTTAATAATGAACCTTCGGAAGAGTGATATGATCATCCATGAAATAAAATTAAAAAAGTCGAGACCCTTAACATTATAGGAAAATGATTTTATATGTCGAATATGAATTGTAAGAAACGGTAAATTGTAACAGATAAAATAGAACATAAATATGTCAGTTATTTATAAATGTTTAATTAAATTATAATAAAAGTTATTTTTTTATAAATGTTTAATTAAAAATTAAAAAATTATTTTTTTGTTACACATCAGCTCAACTATACTCTACCTAAACAGCCACGTCATCAATATATGACGTGGCAGACCCAATTGAATGTAATTGAAAAAAATTAATAGTTCAATCATCTAATTAACAAAATTGAAAGGTGAATCACCGAAGTGAAATATGGTCAATAGTTTAGGATAGTAAATCATATTTAAGCCATAATGCTATGACATAATTATCACTAATCAAAATTTCACTTTTCAAATCAAAATGCTATGCTATGATATAGTTTCCATTAATGTTTTAAAACTTGACCCAGACGGGTTCGACTGGGAATCGGTCTTATGTTTGGTTTCGTCCGATTGGACTAGTTTGGTTAAAATTGGTCAAAATCCGAATCGAATCGTTTAACCATCAAACGAATTAGTAATTTTATCAGTAAAATCGGTTAATTGACCTCTGTTTTTAATAATTTTTTGATACTAAAAATTTTTCAATATTAAAATTAATAACTTTTAGTATTGTTGTAATACACATTAATTATATTTTAATTTATCAAAAACAAGATATTTCAAAATTTTATTAATTATTAATAAAATATATTTTTATATATTTGTAACGTTACCGAGTGAAAATATTAATTTATATCACTGCCTACTTTTACGAATTTTGAGATAGTATGAAAATTTGAGGTTATATATAAGCAATATCGTGACTATCGTCATAAGTAGAGGTGGCAAACGGGCGGGCGGGCGCGGGCCGGGCCGGGCTAAAACAGGACGGACCAAAAAGACCCGAATTTTCACGGGCCAAAAAAAGTAAGCCCATAGCCCACGGGCTCACTGGCCGGCGGGGCCTGCCCGCAGGCCGTAGGTGATTTATGCCTATTTTTTTTCACTTTTTTGAGCCCGTAAAGCTTGCTGGCGGGCCGGGCTTTGAACGGGTCGGCCCAAAAAGGCCCGGGTTTTTATGGACCAAAAAAATGCGGTCCAAAACCCGCTTTTTGGCGACGGACCGGCCCGGCCCGGCCCGCGGGCTTTGGGCCCGTTTGCCAGGTCTAGTCATAAGGCATATAGCGCATTCTATTTTATTTTTTTTGAAACCCCTATTTTGGGAAATACCATATAATTTGATAATAAGGTATATCATTATTACTCTATCAGTCCCTTAATATAAATTGTTTTAGAAAAATATTTTTATTTTTTAATATTTATTGTTTGAGAATTTCAAGTAAGCATTAATTGCTTAGTTTCTAATATTACCACAAGTATTAAATATAACTTTGGTTGTCTCATTATTTTGTGTCCAATAAATAATACTACTCTATTTTTTTAATACAATGACAATATAAACAATTAATATTATTTTTAATGTTATACAATTATTTATTTAATATTTGTGTACAATTCTAAAATAATTTATATTAAATAAAAGCAAAAATATATAATAAAAAAAACATGAATGCAAAAACAATTACCAAATGACTTGTTACATATATTGGTTTGTGCCATCATTTCTTTGACTTGTTAAAAAGATTGGGTTATCCCATTAATTACTGGCAGTTCAAATTTTGATCCTAAATTTAAATAACATAAATTATTTTAATTTGAGTGAGTGTTATATTAATTATTAGCCAACAAATATAGTGGGAGAGGGGGAGTTATTAATGTTTATTACCCGGTAACCCAAAAGAGTATAGAGAAAGTAAAGATTTAAAAAAAAAATTTGAGGGTAGAAATATCAATTCTGTATTTAATTGTCCATGTTATTTATTTTAAATTTTAAATTTGTTTAAAAATGTTAACATCCGTCCAATTAATTTGTTAGAATGATTTAATTATAAAATTTTAATGGAATAATTGCATAAATTAAAGTTGAATGACTTATTGCTCAAAAATAGTCAAGTACAAATGTATAATAGGATTACTGTTAGTTTTACTTAAAATAAACAGTCTGATCTGACTAACTTATTCAGTCATATTCATACTCGTTCAGCCCTTAACTTAAAACTTGATATAATTATGTGTTGGCTAACATTATTTTTAGTTGGAAAAAATTATATTTGAGAGTGTTTGGCAACATATTAGAAGTGAATATAAATTTAGTATTTCTGAAAGTATATTTATGTTTAAAATTTTAAAAATATCTCTATAAAGTGTTTTTTAAATTTATATAACTATCATCAAATTCACTCTAACATGCTCTCTTTTTTTATTATGACAACTACCCTAGTTATATATATATATATAAATGAATTTCATGCACTGCTTCACTAAACAACCACTTTAAGTTTTTGTTTTTTAAATAAATTAAATAGTCATGTTTATTTTGTCATTATTTAAATTGTGGTTGGACTCCATTTGTTACAAATTTTTTATATAAAATATAAAATAAATTAATATTTATTGGTTAAACTTGACACCCACAAGTTGGGCGATCTGTATTAAGATGTAACAGACAATAATTAAAAAGAAAAAACTTGAGTGATATTTTAAAAATGAATTCATGAAAATTGTTAAATTATTGGCAGTGTAATTATCATAATAATTTTAGTATTAGTACATACAGGTGTATAATGTAATTATTTATAATAACTAATCAAATTAATATTAAAATATATTTTTTAAATATAAGGTTCCTAACATTAAAAATAAAAAATAACCAGCTTTTGATTGCTTCTAAGAAAGTGCAGTAGACCGACGCAATGACCAAGATGGTAACGTATGTGGGAAACTTCCGAAACGGCGTCGAATAAATCTTGCAAGAACTGAAACAGCGTCGTTTTTTCAACGTGAAATGCAATAATGAAGTTGACGGTGTGATAATATTGACCGCTGACCGTTGACTAGCTGGACTCGGCTCTCCACTCTTTCACCTATAAAAACCCATTTTGATTCCCTCAGCTTCTTCAAGTACCTATAAAAACTTGTCTTTGTATTATTCTTTAGTCTTATTAATAGTATTTCTCTGCCTCGAACATTTATTTTATTGGTCAGATCTCTCCTCATCACCAACACAAATATAATGAAGGTTAGTAGTAATCTCAATCAGTCTAAACTTATGTCTATTTTTCTATCATTTTATTTTGGCGGCATAATTTATTGAAGCTTTTAGCAACTGTATAATCTGATTCAGGTTTACCTTCTTTTTCTTTTTGTGTAAATTGCAGAAGGTTGTGTTGAAAGTGGAATTGCATGATGACAAAGTGAAGCAAAAAGCCATGAAAATAGTGTCTGGCCTCTCAGGTATTTTGGCACTTCATTTTCAAAATCCGATTAAAAGCAAAAGATGATCCAATTTGTTTGGGAATTAATTAAGGTGTTTGGGTATGTATGTGATTTTGCAGGGGTGGATTCAATTGCAATGGATATGAAGGAGAAGAAATTAACAGTAACAGGGGACATAGATCCCATTACTGTAGTGGGTAAATTGAGAAAAGTCTGTCCCACAGAAATAGTTACTGTTGGACCAGCGAAAGAGCCTGAGAAGAAGAAAGAGGAGCCAAAGAAAGAGGAGGCCAAGAAGAAAGAAGAGCCAAAAAAAGATGAGAAGAAGAAAGATGATGGGACACAAGCTGTGAAGCCCATGGTCTACCCAACCGCCTATCCGATGCCTTACTACCACCACCAGCCTTATTATTATCCACACCAACAGCAGGCTTATACTTATCAGCAAACTCCAGTCCCAACTCACTATTATCAGACAAGTGCAGAGGAAGATCCTAATTCCTGTGTTATTTGCTAATATTCCTATGCCGGGGCTTTTTCATGGGAACAAGATGGTGAAGAAATTAAGTTTATTTATTTTTTTAAAGTTTGTGATAGCTGATTTTGGGGTTAGTATAGAAGAATAGAGTTTTGTACAGCAGGTAATGTTGGGTGTAATGGCTAATAACCTATTTGTGAAATACTATTTCATTTAGACATGTTTATGTTTTATTTAAATAAACGAGGCATCTCAATGGTTATTCTCGGTTATTGTTTGGTTTTTTATGGATTGCGTTGTCATGAAATTAGTTAATTTTATGATAAATTGATAAATTGATCAATACAATATTGACATACATATAAAATTAATTTTTTATTTGCGTATCGATACTGTATTATATTATTAATTAATTGATAAAAATTAACTTCATTTTAATTCCTCCGCTTTATATTACCATTTGCTTAATTGGGTAGTGGGTAGTGCTCCCTATAGACATGACGTCAGTTTTTTCGGAGTTCAAGATTGATGGCTTCCAACCCAAATTTATTCAAGTCTAGACTACTACTAGAAGTATTATTTAGCTAAACAGTTTTTGAGCCTCATGTAGTTGGTCAATAATTCAACAGGATCATATAGAGAAATTATACACAGAGAAAAACGGAATATTATTTATAAACAAACAAACTTACATAGAGTTTGAAACTTGAGAACTTCAAATTGAATTTGAAAACTCACAAAGAAAACTTAGAAAATAAACTGAATACAAATTTTCAATGCCTTTCCAGAAGAAAATAAACTGAATACAAATTTCCAATGCCTTCCCAGAAGAGCAAGTCTATCCTCTTATAGGAGAGAGGAAAACATAATAATTACAAAAGACAAACAAATTTAAAAGGAATCTACTTTAACAAAAGCAGAAAAGACATGAAATAAAACTGTTGACGCGTGTCCTGAATAAAACTGGAGTCGGATGGATAGCAGGCAAATGAAACAAAGGCAATGGGGACCACAACGGATATGATAAGATTCCTATCACCGAAAGCCTGAATTATTAATGCATAAGACAAGAGCACAATAGGTCCATCTGGACCACCAATATGCTTTAAGGATTGGCACGCCTCAATTATTTAGGCTGAGAGCACGAGCCACCAAAAAGATCACTAGATGAGACTTTCTCATCATCACTGTCAAGCATAGTAACCGTGTCATCATGATTCCTGAGAAAATCTAGAATTTCATTTTTAGGAATTCCTTTAAGGATATATTTTAACTTCTGCTGAGAGGCATCATATTTGCCCATATCATAATCAACAACATGAGGAGAAATATTTTCAATTCTGTCATCATCAAACTTGGCCCACCATTTAATGGTCAATAATCGACAAAATCGATGAACCCCTGTTCCTCCATGCTGAGTAATAGTATATGACCATTTAAAGAACCAAGGAATTTCATTGGCGCAACAGAAAGTTAATAATGCCTTATTTTCATTAAGGCAATTTGAAGTTTGAAAATATTTATCAAACATATCTTCAACCTTAGGGGGGAAAAACTGCGGGACTGGTCCCCAGTAGTAGTGTAAGACCCCGAATTTTATGGAATAAAAGTATTCAATTTTTCTTATAATTACTATTCAGTAAATGGTTAAATTGATAAAAGTTTAAAGTTATGAGTGAAATATGATTTTTTTTCAAAATAAGCAAGTGGTTATAAAATAATCATTGTTGTCGGGGAATATTCGTTTGGTCGTGGAATATTCTTTCTGTCGGGGAATATTCGTACGACGGCGCAGCCATTTGTGGGCCCTATAACAGAATAACTGTCGGGTGAAGAAAATGACAAATTTAAGTTTTTACAAATAACGGCGTAGTTGTTACCGTTAACACTGTTGGAATACCCGGTGGTTAAAATACAGTAATACGCGTTATTGCACAGTAGCACACGGTATTGCATAGTATTTTTGAAATTATTGATTCTTACGTAAGAAGGCACTACTCAATAATTGTTACAGTAATTACTGTTCAATATTTTATTTTATTGATTCAATAATTGCTGCGTTGATATTTTATATTATTGTTGTATCAATAATTATTGCTGCACAGTATTTTCTATTATCATATCAATAATTCATATTATTTGAATAGTATTATTAGACAGCATTATTGGTAATGTCTAGAAAGTTCTGTCTAAGGAGAGGTTTGGTCATCTAATTGCGCGCCAGTAAGGAGAAATCCTTATTGGAAAGCCCCCTCTTTCCTGGGAACGGCCTGATTGTCATAAATGTGATTCTGTAATATTATTTGTGAATAATTAATTATTGATTCATATGATAAGGAAATATTTATTTTATGTGGATATAAATGAGGGATATATTTTTGTGGTTAAAAATGATGGAGTTAATGTTGAGGTTTTTATCAGTATTTTTGTCGGAATGGAGGTATTAAAAATCAGGGTTTTTGAGATATTTTGCGAGGGTTATAATTTTTAATCCGACCGTTGGATCGTGGTAATTTTTGGATATGTTATACATATATAAGTTGAGTATATGTCCACAAATTTTGAACCGTTAAAAATGAACGCATGATTTGTTATGAATTTTACGAGATGACTGGTTCAGAAATTGTTGAATTTTCGGAGTTTATCATTTTGGTAGAAAATTCTAGAATTGGTGGGCCCCACTTGTGGTTGGTGAAGAAATGTGCTGAATTATATTTCAAATGTGGTGGGTGGGAATAGTAGCAGGTAAAGCCATCAGGTTGCAGGTCAAACCTACCAAAATTTTCCTATAAATAGAGGGCTAAGTTAGAATTGAAAATCACACCAAAAACATAAGCTTTCTCTCTTTCTCTCTCTATATTATGAAACATATTTTGTGAGTATTTAGATACTTTGAGAGTTGCTATTCAGTGCAAGTTTCCTTCGGCTTTGCATACCGATCAGAAGTACTGCTCTTTTGAGGTAAGGGATTGTAAGGGATAGTAAGGGATAGTAAGGGATATTAAGGGATTTTAAGGGTTGTTATGATTTTCAGTTTCGTAATTTTTCTGATCTTCAAAAATTCTGGAAAAATTTGAAATGATATTTTGATGAGTTTTCTTGATTGTGTCCAAAAATGGTGATTTTTGGATGTATAGATTGAGAGTTATGAATTTTATGAGAAAAGACTATTTTAGAAGTAACAGCTTATAATTTCTTGTGGTTAACTCCAAAATTAATGAAATTTTTATTGGGAGTACATGTATATGATAGAAGTATACTCTGTAAATTTCAGAATTTTTGGACAAAAGTACAATTTTTGATAAATGTCTAAATATTCGGCTATTTTGGCCATATGAAAAATAGTAAATGACTTTTAAAAATTCTGAGAAAAATATATGTTCACTATGGGATTATATTATGCTAAATCCCAGAAAAAAAATATTTTTGGAACTGATTTGGTATTTTTCATGAAAATGGTTTAGTTATGAGCAAATGAATTAAATATGTTTTGTGAAGAAAGAAAATTGGAAAATAAGATTTTATGGCTTGAGAATCCTATATGAGGTATATGCAGATTTTTGATGAGGGTTTTGGTTATTGATGATGAAATTGTAAGAGTTGGCATTTTATGATGATTAAATGCATTAATTAGTAAAGTGTAAACAATTAAAATAAATTATTTATAAATTTAAGTAATGTTATTCTTTCAATATCATTATACCGAAATATTGGTATGAATTTTATTGTAGAATTTCTATCTTTTGTGTCGGGGTTACTATTCATTAGTTACGAATATTACTCTTGAGATTAAAACTATATGTTGATCATATTATTTTTATCATCATATATAACATTTTTATAACCCTAATGATGATATTTCTCTTTGACTTGAGTGTAAAGATGGGTAAATTTCTGGTATGATCATGACTATGGGTTCTCTTTGGCCAGTAGTGCAAAGTTGAATTGTTGACTGGTATGATCATGACCATTAAATTTATAAGTGAATATCTTTAGCTTAAGTGCAAAGGTGAATTGATCAACATGGTTATAATTATTGTTTATATTAATTCTGAAATGATTATATATTTTTTTGAGATATTAATATATTTGGCATGTAGTGCAAATATGAACTGTTGATGAATATATTTGGCTGTAGTGCAAATATGAACTGTTGAGGAATATCTTTGGCCTGTAGTGCAAAGATGAATTGTTGATGAATATCTTTGGCCCGTAGTGCAAAGATGATATGTTGTTGAATATCTTTGGCCAGTAGTGCAAAGATGAACAGATGTTGAGATGAACATGACCAACTGGTGATACAAATGAATATCTTTGGCCGTAGTGCAAAGATGAAGTTATTAGTATGATTATGAACAGGAAATGTGATTTGGTGTAACCATGATCTTTGATGTTTCAGGTAAAGACAGGTGATGAAAATATTCTTCGTCCTGGGTACGAAGAAAAATTTAGAGTCACAATTATGATTATGAGTTATTCATATGATTGTGGAAAGGAACTAATGAGTGATGTTACATGGATAAAACATTGTTGGTGGATTTTTAACATGGTGGAGATAATAGACTTTATGGTCTATTTGACTCTTCTAATGGATTGCATGTTCCGCTGCAACTATGGTTGAAGATTTTTATCATCTACCATATGTTCTAAATCTCTGATTTATTACTGATGAAGACTATTGATAATTTATTTATCTTTAGTCATGATATTCTTTACTGAGCTAGTTGTGCTCACCCTTTTGCTTCACAATTCCTTTCAGGTAATAAGAGTGTAGCTGGGTCGAGCGAGGGTAACGGGGAAATAGAACGGTGGTCTCTAGCTGTGGATGTTCTCCCGAAGCAGTATAGAAAAGTTCATTTAGTAGTTTTATTTGGTGAATCCAATAGAGTAAAGTGTACCCAACGTTGGAAGGGTGGTTTGTCACTATCATACAAGATGTCAAACGACATACAACCTCGTGTCATCATAAGACAGGGATGTGCTCATCCACTTGCTGAGTATATCTACGAGCACTACTTATATAATCTTGGTGTTTGTTTGAAGTATAATTCTCAATTAGAGACAGTGGAGATAATGATAAGTCAAGAGAAGACTCACCATTGGGAAGAATATGATAGTAATCTTCTCGTTTTTCTTTGGGGTCTATTGGGTCAACCAAGGATAATTTTGTGGCCATATGATATCTATCATAACCTAGACGCGTGGCCTCCCATGTACGAAGATTTCCTTGAGCACTTCCCAAAGATTCTAATTTCTAGAACAGTTTTTGACTATACCTTTATGTAAGGTACCTTTGTGAAGTGCTGATACATGATGGTGTCCAACGTCACAGTTGGTATATATTTGTATTCAAACTCACAGCATATGTGTTGTTGTATTTTGCACGACAATTGTTGTAATAAAGTTGTAGTTGTTTTCTGTACCATGTATTTGACGACTCAGAATGGGTTGGATGGAATGGACCTATTTTGGGGTTGTCACAAGTAGAACCAAGACTGAAACCGTGCAGGAAAATCCTGAGCTTTGATGGTTTTTGGGAACTTAGGGTGGATAAACCTGCTGTGGGTATAATGTTCATTTTGATAATATAAAAACTTTTCCCATGCTAGAGTGTAATCAAAATAATTAAAATATTTAGGCATCATAGATTTTATTTCAAAATATTTATGAGTCATTAGATCACCCACCCAGTCACTCGGACGCAAGACCTTTAAGATCTTAACCGTAGAGAAAGCTAGATGTAACGATCTCTAGGTTTATGAGAAACTTTAATTGATCCAGTTTCTATCAAAAAATTTTCAAAGAACTCCCTGGTTTTAGGGAGATAAACTGGTAGATCATGAGAGTAGGGCAAATAAAGATTTGCTACCTATTCTGGGGATCTACCTGCATCCACATCTTCAATATTGACTACCTCTCTAATCATGGTTTCAATGTAATGAGAATCCACCTGAACTTTAAGCTCAGGAGCCTTTCTTTTGTTGGCTTGCTTTTGAGATCCTGAAGATTGTCCTTTGAGGAAATCAAAAGAGGACCTCTCCATTGTTGGTTTAACTGAGCGTCTAGGAGACCTGACAAGATTTAACACATAAACATTAGGGGTATCCTACAAAAACTCTCTTGTTAAGAAGTCTAGCAAAAAATTGGAGTCTCCTTTAATAAACTTAATATCAAAACCAAAGGCTGATAACAAAGCTTGTCACCGAGCAAAAATCTGTTTAGAAGCGACATTTTTTACGTCCTTCTCTAAAACTTCTTTAGCTGACTTACAATCAACTCTAAGAAGGAATCTCTGGTTTAAGAGATCTCCTTGGAATTTATCAATACACAGAACTATAGAACATATCTCCTTCTTAATAGTAGAGTAGTTTTTCTGTGCATCATCCCATTTGCCTGAAACAAAACAAACTAAAACTTCTTTAGAGTTTATAATTTGTTTTAGAATGCCTCCATAACCTTTGTCTGAGGCATTAGTCTCAACAATTTTTGGAGCATCGGAGTCAGAGAAATGTAAGCAGGGTAGGGATTTCACCCTAGACTTAATTTTTAAAATAGCCTGGGTACATTCATTAGTACAAGGCGTAGGCTTCTTATTTAGCCTTTTGTACAAAGGGACATCATGTGCCGAGCCTTCATAGAAGTCTCTGACATAATTAACACTTCCCAAAAATCTCTGGAGTTGCTTTTGATCCAGGATTTTGTTTGGAAATTTATTAGCGAAGGCAATGACTCTATCAACTGGAAAATATTTCCCTTGAGAAATTTCAAATCCTAGAAACCTAATCTTGGTTTGGAATAAATGCATTTTGCTAGCCGACACCACAAGACCTTTTCTCTTAACAGCTGTTCTAAACAAGTTTAAGTGTTTCCAATGTTGATCAATGTCTTTTGAGAAGACTAAGACATCATCAATATAAACGATCATAAAATCTATAAATGGATTAAAAATCTCGTTCATAATGTTCTGAAATTCTGATGGAGCATTTTTAAGGCCAAAGCTTAGAACATTCCATTCGTAATGTCCAAACGGCACTGTAAACGCTGTTTTGTATTTATCTTCTTCTTTGATTTGGATTTGTCAGTATCCGCTTTTCATATCGAATTTAGAGAAGATATTTTCTTTAAGCAATCGATTTAGCAGATCGCTCTTGTTTGGAATTGGATACCTAATCCATCTCAAAACTTTATTTAGAGGTTTATAGTTGATCACCAGTCTCGGAACTCCCCTTTCTATTTCTGCAGCTTTTTCCACGTAGAATGCAGAACATGACCACGGTGAGTAAATTTTCCTTATCAATCCCTTTTTTAAGAGATCATTAATTTCTTCTTGACAAAGCTTGAGAAACCTTTCATTCATTTGAATAGGCCTCGCTTTGGTAGGAATAATCTTTTCATTAAATCCTTCTATGTAGGGCAAAGAGATGACATGCTTTTTCCTATTCCAAAAAGCAGTAGGATCCGTAGAACATATATCTTTACTTATATCCTCCTGATAAGCTTTAATTTTGAGCTTAAACTTGTCATCTTTAAGATGTTCTTCAATCTCTTTAATTTCTAACTCTTGTTTGAGGAAGAAAAGAAAATTTCTTTGCATTTAAGCAAATGATTAACTCCTTGATAATGAGGCTCAGAAATAAAATCAAACCTTACTTGTGACGCCCCCAAAATTAGGTATACATCACCCATCTTGGGTCGTCAGATACATAGTACAGAATACAAAAACAACTTAATAATACAACTGTCGTGTACAATACGACAAAACATAAACTGTGAGTTTGAATACAAATATTATCTTCTAGAGAGTATTCATACTCAAAAGGAGTCCTCATTACATTTATTAACACACCATTACATAGAATAGTGAGGACTACTAACTAATACTATCATTCGGACCATCACTCCGTACCCCGACTTGTCCCAGCTACGTTCTCATTTCCTGAAGAGAACAGTGAAAGAAAGGGTGAGCTCAACTAGCCCAGTAAGAAATATTATGACTAAGATAATGCAGAATAAATTATCATTAGCCTTCAACAATGTTAAACTGATAAAATATAATAGACATCAAGTTTAACTGTAGCGGAACAAGCAATCCATTAAGAGAGTCAAGTAGAAAATAAACTCTACTATCTTTTATGATTTAAAAGGTTTTTCAACACTGCGATCGCTGAGACTCAGCTTAATAAAATAATCCACATCATCGAATCACCCCTGCACTACGGCCAAGGATATTCGTGTATTCATTAATGGTCATGATCATGCCAACAACTGTCCATCAATGCACTACGGGCCAATGAGGACTTTTACCACATCATTTGCAACATTACGGTCATGATTATACCGAATAATCCCTGGTCATAATCATACCAAGTCCATCTATGCACTACATGCCACAGATGACTTTCAACATTTTATAAACATGAGGATGATGACAAGGATATAAGAATTCAATAAAACAAGTTCAAGAATTAATTTATCCAGGAATTAACAACGTCCAAAATGTCAACATGATACTGCATTGTGGAGTAAAATTCAAGAACGCTTAGAAGAATATTTTCTTGAAAAGATACTGGATGAAACGCAACTATCAAGGATATTCCACAAATTTCATGGAGTATAGAAGTCAAAACTTAACCAACTGAGTACAATAAAGAATGGAATAAGAAAAGAAATCACCATGCATGCGATAGACCGCACAGACAGGTTATTCCAATAGAATAATAAATAATGGAACCAGGTCCGGCGTAAACGCACAGACAGGATATTCCGACAGAATAATAAATAATGGAACCAGGTCCGGTGTAAAACACACAGACAGGATATTCCAACAGAATAATAATAAAACGGAACCAGGTCCGGTGTAAAACACACAGACAGGATGTTCCAACAGAATAATAAACGGAACCAGGTCCGGTGTAAAACACACAGACAGGATGTTCCAACAGAATAATAGAAGAATGTCACCAAGTATAGGGTAGACCGCGTATACTGGTTATTCCAACAGAATAATAACAAATGGAATAACAGAAGTTCTCTTCATGAATATAAAAGAAATAATATTCCCTACCTTAAAAGAACTGGATATTGGAAAAGTGATGCAGCAGAATACTTTTATTCTCTCTCTCTTATTCTCTCTATACTTTCTCTCTCTATAGCTTGAATGAATTCGTGAAAAATAATGAAGCCCTAGGTCTCTATTTATAGAAAAACCGAGGGTGGCTCTTGGTCTTAACGAAGGGTCAAATGACTCTTGGTCTTAACGAATGGTCAAATGACTCTTGGTAATATTGAAGGGACAACTACTATTGACGAAAGTAATTACTATTGACCAAGGTAAATACTATTGACGAAGGTAATTACTATTGACCAAGGTAAATACTATTGACCAAGGTAAATACTATTGACGAAGGTAATTACTATTGACCAAGGTAAATACTATTGACCAAGGTAAATACTATTGACGAAGGTAATTACTATTGACCAAGGTAAATACTATTGACGACGGTAATTACTATTGACGACGGTAATTACTATTGACGACGGTAATTACTATTGACGAAGAGACTCTTAGATGATGACATATGGCCCCCCATAAAATAACCAAACTTACCACAACGTCTCAATTATTGATTTAATAATATAACATATTATACAGACGATACTATGACAATAATTTAAGAGATATGATGCAGCAATTACTATAGCAATAATTGAGTATAGCTGAGTGACTTCTCACGTAAGCATCAATAATCAATACCGTGTGCTACTATGCAACCACGCGTATTACTGTACTTTTACTACCGAGTAGTTCAACAGTTTTAACGGTTTTAACGGTAACACTTCAGCCGTTATTTTTAATAAAATATTTTTGTCGTTTTCTCAATCCGACAATAATTCCGTTGTAGGGTCCACCAATGATTGTGCCGTCGTACGAATATTCCTCGACAAAAAGAATATTCTCCGACCAAACGAATCTTTTATAACAACTTGCTTACTTTGCAAAATTTATAAATATTACCCACAACTATAACATTATATCAAATTAACTCCATAATATTCAAAAATGATATTTATAGAAAATTCATCTTTATTTATAAAAAATTGGGGTCTTACAACCTCCCCTTCTTATGAAATTTCGCCCTCGAAATTAGGTTACGTACCTGGTATGTCGAAGAGGTAAGGATACCTTGATTTCATTTCTGATTCTAACTCCCAAGTCATTTCCTCAACATCGTGGTTTCTCCACAAAACTTTGACTTGAGGTATAACCTTGGAGCGTAGAATATGCTCCTTCTTATCCAAGATTTAACAGGAATTTCTTCATACGTCAAATCCTCCGCTATTTCGTCTGGTTCTAACTCAATAATGTGGTTCGGGTCTTCCACATATTTGCGTAACATGGATATGTGGAAAACGTTATGAACACGAGACATACTTGGCGGTAAAGCGAGTCTATAAGCCACAGTTCCTACTCGATCGAGGATTAAAAATGGACCGATGAATCGAGGATTTAGCTTTCCTCTCTTTCCAAATCTTGTAACTCCTTTCCATGGAGCAACACGTAAGAACACATGATCTCCTACATCAAATTCCACGTCCTTTCGATGAAGATCAGCATAACTCTTTTGTCGATCTTGTGAGGTTTTTATACGTTGTCTGATCGTTTGAATCTTTTCTGTAGTCATACGTACCAACTCCGGTCCCAACAACGTTGCTTCGCCCACCTCATCCCAGCATACTGGAGAACGACATTTTCTTCCATACAATGCTTCGAATGGAGCCATGCCAATACTTGCTTGATAACTGTTGTTGTAGGAAAACTCCACCAATGGTAAGAACTTGTCCCAACTTCCCTTGAAGTCAAAGACACAGAGTCTTAATAGATCTTCAAGAGTTTGAATAGTCCTCTCTGATTGTCCGTCCGTCTGAGGATGATATGTTGAACTAAATCGTAACTCCGTGCCCATAGCTTTTTGTAAACTAACCCAAAATCGTGAAGTGAATCTTGGGTCTCGATCAGAAATTATAGATACTGGCATACCATGCAGTCTTAAAATTATAGATACTTTTCTTCTTTGTAGTGCAATAAGGGTTTTTATGACCTATCTTGCCACATTTATAGCATGTCGGGGCTTTAGAGCTGGTCACCTTTCTTTTAGATGGTCTACGCTTCTTAGGTTGATCTTCCTTGGTCTGATGTTTAGACCTTTTTCGATGATCTCCCCTTTTAGATCTCCTGTTAACCTTATGACTAGAAGGTTCATTGGTAGACTTCTTTTTACGTTTATCCTTAGGAATTTCAGCCAGACCATACTGCTCACATAAATCTCCTAGAGCACGTTTTCCCCTAGCTCTCTCTTCTGCAATTTGTTTTTGGATCTTTAATATATTACATAGATCCGCACCTTTAGCAATGACTTCTGAGGCTAATTCTCCATAGGTATATTCATCCCAATGAATTACTCCATCATTTTTATTTTTCAACCTCGTTTTAACCCTTTGAGAGAACAAAACAGGTAAACCTTCAATGAATTTTTCTTTCTAGTAATCACTGTTGCAATCTCCTCTGTTAAACACTTTGGAGAAGAACGTATCACGGTAGAATTTAAATTCAGAGAGCGATTTACAGTTTAAGTTGCTTAGTTGCTCATAAGTTCTTGATACTATCAATTGATTGTTACCCACAAAATGGCGCATAATAGTATATAATAAAGTGTTTACTGCATCTTCCACAAAGACCGATTCGTTCATTGCATCAACACCTTTTTGAACTTGGAAAATAAAAATGCTTTCCTTAGTTTCACTTGATAGGAGGTTATCCCACCAAAGGCCAAGCTGACCTACGAAACCGGATGCTAAAGCTTGAGCAACCTTTTTTTTCAGATAGCCGTAGGGGGACTTCGATCCGATCCAAATACTACTTTGACATACATGGGGATCTTAAGTGTATTCAGTGGTATCTCCTTTTGATGATATGTTATCACACTTACCTCTATGCTATAACTCCATCTGAAAAAAGGATTGCTCAAGCTTTAGCATTTGGTTTCGTAGGTCAGCTTTGCCTTTGGTGGGATAACCTCCTATCAAGTGAAACTAAGGAAAGCATTTTTAATTTCCAAGTTCAAAAAGGTGTTGATGCAATGAACGAACTGGTCTTTGTGGAAGATGCAGTAAACACTTTATTATATACTATTATGCGCCATTTTGTGGGTAACAATCAATTAGTATCAAGAACTTATGAGCAACTAAGCAACTTAAAGTGCAAATCGCTATCTGAATTTAAATTCTACCGTGATACATTCTTCTCCAAAGTGTTTAACAGAGGAGATTGCAACAGTGATTACTAGAAAGAAAAATTCATTGAAGGTTTGCCTGTTTTGTTCTCTCAAAGGGTTAAAACGAGGTTAAAAAATAAAAATGATGGAGTAATTCCCTGGGATGAATATACCTATGGAGAATTAGCCTCAGAAGTCATTGCTGAAGTTGCGGATCTATGTAATATCTTAAAGATCCAAAAATAAATTGCAGAAGAGAGAGTTAGGGAAAAACATGCTCTAGGAGATTTATGTGAACAATATGATCTGGCTGAAATCCCTAAGGATAAACATAAAAGGAAGTCTACCAATGAACCTTCTAATCATAAGGTTAACAGAATTCTCTTGTGGAGTAGGCAAATCTTTTTTGTCAAAACATTTGTTGTGAAAAATAAACTCAATTCAACTTTATTGAAAATGAAAATACTACTCCACAAGTTGAAGAGTCCTACTCTAGGAGTAACCGGGTCCACCTCTCCAATTCCTCCTTGTGGGGCCATTTTTTTGTGTCCCTTTCAACAGCCTCTATGAAAAAAATTCATCATCTTAATCCTGATACGTAAAACCATGATGCTGGTGGGTAGGACAATCAGTTGGGTTACATGAGTCGAGTTTAAAATTGTTTAAATTTAATTTATTTTAAAATTATTGAGCTCGAATTCGGGTTTGAACCATTTGAATTGTCCAAATTTGACGCAAATAAGTTCACAAGCTTCGGGTTTTTTTCGGTTAAGCCTATATTAAAATATAAAATTAAATAATATTACTCCTAAACCTAAAAAATATAACTTAAAGTAATTCATTTAAAATATTTGACATAAATCATTCTTTTAACTAATCAAATTGAAGTTTAAATTAATATAAATAAGGTATTATTGAAGTTTAAATTAATATAAATAAGGTATTTTATAAGTACTCTAGTATTTATTATTTTTAATATTTAATCTCAATTTTTTTTATGTTATTATTATATTTATTATGAAAATGATGTAAGTGACCACTTTCCATGGTGCTTAATTTTTAATTGAGAATACTACACACACACACACAAAATTCATATGGCCGTCTGTGATATGTTGAAACTCTCCACCACATAAACGCAATGAAAGTCTCCGTCAAGTAGGAGAAACTCAATTTATTTGATATCTTTTAGCAAGTTGACCATTTAAGTAACCTGTAACCATAGATAGATTAATACTCCACAATACATCATCATTTATGTATGTCATGAAAATTTAATTTTTTTTTAAAATGTCCATATCATGGTTTTATCGGTCCTTTCTAGTTGTTGATATTCTTGATTTATAGTACTACTAAATTAGTTAAATAGAATTAATACTACGTTTGAAGTGAAATAATAAAATAAATAATAAATTTATTAATTCTATTCTCACCTTCGTTTTATTCTTATTCTTCTCAATTTGTTAGAATCTTTCTTAATAATATTATGAGGAGTCGAACTGTTGAACACACATGACATGGCCTTTCACATGTATTTCATCACACAACTCAACTGTAATGTGACGCCCCCAAAATTAGGTATACATCACCCATCTTGGGTCGTCAGATACATAGTACAGAATACAAATACAACTTAATAATACAACTGTCGTGTACAATACGACAAAACATAAACTGTGAGTTTGAATACAAATATTATCTTCTAGAGAGTATTCATACTCAAAAGGAGTCCTCATTACATTTATTAACACACCATTACATAGAATAGTGAGGACTACTAACTAATACTATCATTCGGACCATCACTCCGTACCCCGACTTGTCCCAGCTACGTTCTCATTTCCTGAAGAGAACAGTGAAAGAAAGGGTGAGCTCAACTAGCCCAGTAAGAAATATTATGACTAAGATAATGCAGAATAAATTATCATTAGCCTTCAACAATGTTAAACTGATAAAATATAATAGACATCAAGTTTAACTGCAGCGGAACAAGCAATCCATTAAAAGAGTCAAGTAGAAAATAAACTCTACTATCTTTTATGATTTAAAAAGTTTTTCAACACTGTGATCGCTGAGACTCAGCTTAATAAAATAATCCACATCATCGAATCACCCCTGCACTACGGCCAAGGATATTCGTGTATTCATTAATGGTCATGATCATGCCAACAACTGTCCATCAATGCACTACGGGCCAATGAGGACTTTTACCACATCATTTGTAACATTACGGTCATGATTATACCGAATAATCCCTGGTCATAATCATACCAAGTCCATCTATGCACTACAGGCCACAGATGACTTTCAACATTTTATAAACATGAGGATGATGACAATGATATAAGAATTCAATAAAACAAGTTCAAGAATTAATTTATCCAGGAATTAACAACGTCCAAATTGTCAACATGATACTGCATTGTGGAGTAAAATTCAAGAATGCTTAGAAGAATATTTTCTTGAAAAGATACTGGATGAAACGCAACTATCAAGGATATTCCACAAATTTCATGGAGTATAGAAGTCAAAACTTAACCAACTGAGTATAATAAAGAATGGAATAACAAAAGAAATCACCATGCATGCGATAGACCGCACAGACAGGTTATTCCAACAGAATAATAAATAATGGAACCAGGTCCGGCGTAAACGCACAGACAGGATATTCCGACAGAATAATAAATAATGGAACCAGGTCCGGTGTAAAACACACAGACAGGATGTTCCAACAGAATAATAATAAAAACGGAACCAGGTCCGGTGTAAAACACACAGACAGGATGTTCCAACAGAATAATAAACGGAACCAGGTCCGATGTAAAACACACAGACAGGATGTTCCAACAGAATAATAGAAGAATGTCACCAAGTATAGGGTAGACCGCGTATACTGGTTATTCCAACAGAATAATAACGAATAGAATAACAGAAGTTCTCTTCATGAATATAAAAGAAATAATATTCCCTACCTTAAAAGAACTGGATATTGGAAAAGTGATGTAGCAGAATACTTTTATTCTCTCTCTCTTATTCTCTCTATACTTTCTCTCTCTATAGCTTGAATGAATTCGTGAAAAATAATGAAGCCCTAGGCCTCTATTTATAGAAAACTGAGGGTGGCTCTTGGTCTTAACGAAGGGTCAAATGACTCTTGGTCTTAACGAAGGGTCAAATGACTCTTGGTAATATTGAAGGGACAACTACTATTGACGAAAGTAATTACTATTGACCAAGGTAAATACTATTGACGAAGGTAATTACTATTGACCAAGGTAAATACTATTGACGAAGGTAATTACTATTGACCAAGGTAAATACTATTGACGACGGTAATTACTATTGACGACGGTAATTACTATTGACGACGGTAATTACTATTGACGAAGAGACTCTTAGATGATGACATATGGCCCCCCATAAAATAACCAAACTTACCACAACGTCTCAATAATATAACATATTATACAGATGATACTATGACAATAATTTAAGAGATATGATGCAGCAATTACTGTAGCAATAATTGAGTATAGCTGAGTGACTTCTCACGTAAGCATCAATAATCAATACCGTGTGCTACTATGCAACCACGCGTATTACTGTACTTTTACTACCGAGTAGTTCAACAGTTTTAACGGTTTTAACGGTAACACCTCAGCCGTTATTTTTATAGAAAGATAATTCTGTCGTTTTCTCAATCCGACAATAATTCCGTTGTGGGGTCCACCAATGATTGTGCCGTCGTACGAATATTCCCCGACAAAAAGAATATTCTCCGACCAAACGAATATTTTATAACAACTTGCTTACTTTGCAAAATTTATAAATATTACCCACAACTATAACATTATATCAAATTAACTCCATAATATTCAAAAATGATATTTATAGAAAATTCATCTTTATTTATAAAAGTTGGGGTCTTACAACCTCCCCTTCTTATGAAATTTCGCCCTCGAAATTAGGGTACGTACCTGGTATGTCGAAGAGGTAAGGATACCTTGATTTCATTTCTGATTCTAACTCCCAAGTCATTTCCTCAACATCGTGGTTTCTCCACAAAACTTTAACTTGAGGTATAACCTTGGAGCGTAGAATATGTTCCTTCTTATCCAAGATTTGAACAGGAACTTCTTCATACGTCAAATCCTCCGCTATTTCGTCCGGTTCTAACTCAATAATGTGGTTCGGGTCTTCCACATATTTGCGTAACATGGATATGTGGAAAACGTTATGAACACGAGACATACTTGGCGGTAAAGCGAGTCTATAAGCCACAGTTCCTACTCGATCGAGGATTAAAAATGGACCGATGAATCGAGGATTTAGCTTTCCTCTCTTTCCAAATCTCGTAACTCCTTTCCATGGAGCAACACGTAAGAACACATGATCTCCTACATCAAATTCCACGTCCTTTCGATGAAGATCAGCATAACTCTTTTGTCGATCTTGTGAGGTTTTTATACGTTGTCGGATCGTTTGAATCTTTTCTGTAGTCATACGTACCAACTCCGGTCCCAACAACGTTGCTTCGCCCACCTCATCCCAGCATACTGGAGAACGACATTTTCTTCCATACAATGCTTCGAATGGAGCCATGCCAATACTTGCTTGATAACTGTTGTTGTAGGAAAACTCCACCAATGGTAAGAACTTGTCCCAACTTCCCTTGAAGTCAAAGACACAGAGTCTTAATAGATCTTCAAGAGTTTGAATAGTCCTCTCTGATTGTCCGTCCGTCTGAGGATGATATGCTGAACTAAATCGTAACTCCGTGCCCATAGCTTTTTGTAAACTAACCCAAAATCGTGAAGTGAATCTTGGGTCTCGATCAGAAATTATGGATACTGGCATACCATGCAGTCTTACAATCTCGTTTATGTACATACGAGCAAGACGTTCAAGTGTATAAGTTTCTCGTATCGGTAAGAAATGAGCAGACTTGGTCAATCTATCAACAATGACCCAAATCGCATCAATACCTTGAGAAACCCTAGGAAGACCGGTAACGAAATCCATGGTAATGTGCTCCCACTTCCATTCTGGAATTTCAAGTGGTTGCAATGGACCTTTTGGTACTTGATGCTCCGCTTTGACTCGTTGACAAGTTAGACACCTTGAGATAAACAACGCTATCTCTCTCTTCATATTGCTCCACCAAAATGTATGACGAAGATCATGATACATTTTGGTACTTCCAGGATGGATTGCAAACGGTGTGTTGTGCGCCTCCATCATGATTTCATACTTTAAATCAGGGTTGTTAGGAACACAAAGTCTGGAGTTGACTCGAAGTATTCCTTCTTCATCGATTCTTGCTTCCGGCATAGAACCTTCTTGCACTTTCTTCCTCATACGCATCAGCTCCAGGTCTGTAGCTTGAGCAGCTTTAACTTTATCGATTAAAGTCGGTTCTACTCGTATATTCGCCATCATCACATGGGTCCCTGGAGTCTTCAACTCTATCTCCATCCTTTGCAAGTCACACAAAATGGGCCTTTGCGTTGTTAATATTGCACTTGTACCCGCATATGATCTTCTACTCAATGCGTCAGCTACCACGTTCGCTTTTCCAGGATGGTATTGAATGGTATGATCATAATCTTTCAACAGTTCAAGCCAACGTCGTTGTCGCATGTTGAGTTCCTTTTGAGTGAAGAAATATTTGAGGCTTTTATGATCCGTAAAGATCTCCACTTTCTCCCCATACAAGTAATGCCTCCAAATTTTAAGTGCAAAGACAACAGCTGCCAACTCTAGATCATGAGTAGGATAATTCCTCTCATATTCCTTGAGTTGTCTTGATGCATAGGCTATGACTTTTCCATGTTGCATGAGAACGCATCCCAACCCTTTGCTCGAAGCATCACTGTAGATGACAAATCCCTCCGAGCCAGATGGTATTGTTAGAACAGGTGCTGAAATGAGTCTCCTCTTGAGTTCTTGAAAACTCTGCTCACATTCTTCGCTCCAACCAAACTTTGTATCTTTCCGAGTCAGCTGAGTTAATGGAGTAGCGATTCGAGAAAATCCTTCCACGAATCTCCGATAATAACCAGCTAAACCAAGAAAGCTACGTACCTCGGTCACTGATTTAGGTTGCTCCCAGCTTTGAATAGCTTCAATCTTTGCCGGGTCAACAGATATTCCACGACTTGATACTACGTGCCCAAGGAATGCTACCTCTTCCAGCCAGAACTCGCATTTCTTCAACTTGGCATAAAGCTTGTATTCACGAAGCTTTTGGAGTACCAGCCTCAAGTGTTGCTCATGATCTTCACGGCTTTTGGAATAAATAAGGATGTCATCAATAAAGACGACCACAAAGTGATCCAAATATTCCTTGAATACCCGGTTCATCATATCCATGAAGGCAGCAGGAGCATTAGTCAATCCAAAGGACATGACTAGGAATTCATAATGCCCGTACCGAGTTCTAAAAGCCGTCTTTGGAATATCCTCAGTTCTAACCTTCAGCTGATGATATCCAGAACGAAGATCGATCTTTGAAAAGAATTGTGCTCCTTGCAACTGGTCAAACAGGTCATCAATACGTGGCAATGGGTACCTGTTTTTGATGGTGACATGATTCAACTCCCGATAATCAATACAAAGTCGCATACTTCCATCTTTTTTCTTCACGAATAGAACAGGAGCTCCCCAAGGAGAAGTACTAGGACGAATAAAGCCAATGTCTAACAATTCCTGCAGTTGGATCTTTAACTCCTGAAGTTCAATAGGAGCCATTCGATATGGGGCTTTGGAAATGGGTTTTGTACCAGGTTCAAGGTCGATACAAAATTCAATTTCACGCTCTGGGGGTAGGCCAGGAAGTTCTTCGGGAAATACGTCAGGAAATTTATTAACAACAGAAATATCATTCAAAGCTGACGTATTTTTGTTTAGATCTGTGACATGAGCTAAGAAAGCTTGACATCCGTTTTTCAATAAACGAATAGCTTTATGGCTTGAGATGACAGCGATTGATTTTAATGGTTTGGTTGCTTGAATTCGCATAATAGGTCGATTAGGAATATGAAAGCTAACAACCTTACGAAAACAATCAATTTTTGCATGATGAGTAGTTAACCAATCAATCCCTAGAATCACGTCAAATGCAAGTATTTTTAATGAAATAAGATCGACAGGTAATGTGTGGGTACCAACTTGAACCAAACAAGACTTATAAACCGTGGATGTAATGAAGGTTTCTCCCAATGGAGTTTCAACTGCTAAGTCAAAGTCTAATTTCTCCGGAATCAAATTTAATCGATGAGCGCAAGTAGGAGAAATAAAAGAATGGGTTGAACCGGTATCAAATAAAGTATAGACTTCATTAGAGTTTATGATAAGCTTACCCGTGATGACCTCATTCGGGTTCCTTGCGTTCTGGGAGGTCACAACAAACGCTCTCCCTTGCACAACCGGTTTTGACTTTTCTGGGACGGCCTTTGGTGCCTCCATCCTAGCTGAATTTGTCTTCGGTAAACGACAAAATCGGGCTAAATGACCTTCTCTTCCACAATTATAACATGCTTTGGACGGCATCGCGCAGTTTGGACTGATGTGCCCCTCCCCTCCGCATTTGAAACATATGATAGGTGGTCGTTCTCCTTCCTTAACGACAGGTGCTGGTGCTGACATCTTTCCATCATTGTTGAATCTCCTCTTCTTGAAATGTCCATTCTTATTGTTTTGGCCCTGATTACCACCGAAGTGGTTACCATTTCTGGCCTGTTGATTCCCTCCACGCTTGTTGTCACCGCTTCGATGACTGCTCTCACTGGTATTATCATTTTGCCGGCTGCTCTCTTTTGGTTGCGTTATCTCGTTATCGCGCTCCACCAACTGAGCCCTATTTACAACATCTGAATACAAACACAGTTTATGAGAAACAAGATGTTGACGTATCTCCGGCTTCAAACCTCTTAAAAACATCCGCGTCATTCTTTCTTCATTATCCACCAGGTGGGACGCAAACCGGGATAACTCCGCAAATTTTGCCTCGTACTGCGACACGGTCATATTATTCTGCTCCAATTTGATGAACTCCACCTCCTTCATGTGACGAATACTCTCGGGAAAGTATTTGTCGTTAAACAGATCTTGGAACTTCTCCCAAGACATCTTCAGTGCGGCAGGTTGAGTACGCTTTATCGATTCCCACCAGTAATCTGCCTCTCCTCGCAACATAAAGGCGGCAAAGGGAACCTTTTGCTCCTCGGAGCAACCCAAGACATCAAATATCTTGGTGATCTGCTTTATCCATGTTTCAGCTACAAGTGGTTTGGGTTCTCCCTTAAACTCCGGTGGTCCCAGCTCCTTAAACTGTTTAGCGGTGACCGCCTGAGAGTTTCCAGTATTTCCACCTACGTTGTGGACAGGAGCCGCTTTCACCTGTTGTTGCATGAATTGCATAAAGCCTCTGAACATTTGATCATTCATCATTTGGTCAGTGTTGTTGTTTGCATGAGGATTGACACCTTCCTGATGCACATTATCATGATTATTGACGTGTAGTGAATCAACAGTCGTCTGTGCTCCATTGCTATTCTCAACATTCTCGATGCCATTTTCAGATACTGCCACAAAATAAAAATTAATTGATATGTCATATATTATCCTTATATTATGACCGACCAATTAAATACCATGCAAATAAACTTAGGTATGCCATACTAGCGAAGGAATTCCCCGTCTCTCCCCTCCTAGTTCTATTCTCACATCTTAGCCAGGGATCATATCCCTAAGCTCTGATACCAAATGTGACGCCCCCAAAATTAGGTATACATCACCCATCTTGGGTCGTCAGATACATAGTACAGAATACAAATACAACTTAATAATACAACTGTCGTGTACAATACGACAAAACATAAACTGTGAGTTTGAATACAAATATTATCTTCTAGAGAGTATTCATACTCAAAAGGAGTCCTCATTACATTTATTAACACACCATTACATAGAATAGTGAGGACTACTAACTAATACTATCATTCGGACCATCACTCCGTACCCCGACTTGTCCCAGCTACGTTCTCATTTCCTGAAGAGAACAGTGAAAGAAAGGGTGAGCTCAACTAGCCCAGTAAGAAATATTATGACTAAGATAATGCAGAATAAATTATCATTAGCCTTCAACAATGTTAAACTGATAAAATATAATAGACATCAAGTTTAACTGCAGCGGAACAAGCAATCCATTAAAAGAGTCAAGTAGAAAATAAACTCTACTATCTTTTATGATTTAAAAAGTTTTTCAACACTGTGATCGCTGAGACTCAGCTTAATAAAATAATCCACATCATCGAATCACCCCTGCACTACGGCCAAGGATATTCGTGTATTCATTAATGGTCATGATCATGCCAACAACTGTCCATCAATGCACTACGGGCCAATGAGGACTTTTACCACATCATTTGTAACATTACGGTCATGATTATACCGAATAACCCCTGGTCATAATCATACCAAGTCCATCTATGCACTACAGGCCACATATGACTTTCAACGTTTTATAAACATGAGGATGATGACAATGATATAAGAATTCAATAAAACAAGTTCAAGAATTAATTTATCCAGGAATTAACAACGTCCAAATTGTCAACATGATACTGCATTGTGGAGTAAAATTCAAGAATGCTTAGAAGAATATTTTCTTGAAAAGATACTAGATGAAACGCAACTATCAAGGATATTCCACAAATTTCATGGAGTATAGAAGTCAAAACTTAACCAACTGAGTATAATAAAGAATGGAATAACAAAAGAAATCACCATGCATGCGATAGACCGCACAGACAGGTTATTCCAACAGAATAATAAATAATGGAACCAGGTCCGGCGTAAACGCACAGACAGGATATTCCGACAGAATAATAAATAATGGAACCAGGTCCGGCGTAAAACACACAGACAGGATGTTCCAACAGAATAATAATAAAAACGGAACCAGGTCCGGTGTAAAACACACAGACAGGATGTTCCAACAGAATAATAAACGGAACCAGGTCCGGTGTAAAACACACAGACAGGATGTTCCAACAGAATAATAGAAGAATGTCACCAAGTATAGGGTAGACCGCGTATACTGGTTATTCCAACAGAATAATAACGAATAGAATAACAGAAGTTCTCTTCATGAATATAAAAGAAATAATATTCCCTACCTTAAAAGAACTGGATATTGGAAAAGTGATGTAGCAGAATACTTTTATTCTCTCTCTCTTATTCTCTCTATACTTTCTCTCTCTATAGCTTGAATGAATTCGTGAAAAATAATGAAGCCCTAGGCCTCTATTTATAGAAAACTGAGGGTGGCTCTTGGTCTTAACGAAGGGTCAAATGACTCTTGGTCTTAACGAAGGGTCAAATGACTCTTGGTAATATTGAAGGGACAACTACTATTGACGAAAGTAATTACTATTGACCAAGGTAAATACTATTGACGAAGGTAATTACTATTGACCAAGGTAAATACTATTGACGAAGGTAATTACTATTGACCAAGGTAAATACTATTGACGACGGTAATTACTATTGACGACGGTAATTACTATTGACGACGGTAATTACTATTGACGAAGAGACTCTTAGATGATGACATATGGCCCCCCATAAAATAACCAAACTTACCACAACGTCTCAATAATATAACATATTATACAGATGATACTATGACAATAATTTAAGAGATATGATGCAGCAATTACTGTAGCAATAATTGAGTATAGCTGAGTGACTTCTCACGTAAGCATCAATAATCAATACCGTGTGCTACTATGCAACCACGCGTATTACTGTACTTTTACTACCGAGTAGTTCAACAGTTTTAACGGTTTTAACGGTAACACCTCAGCCGTTATTTTTATAGAAAGATAATTCTGTCGTTTTCTCAATCCGACAATAATTCCGTTGTGGGGTCCACCAATGATTGTGCCGTCGTACGAATATTCCCCGACAAAAAGAATATTCTCCGACCAAACGAATATTTTATAACAACTTGCTTACTTTGCAAAATTTATAAATATTACCCACAACTATAACATTATATCAAATTAACTCCATAATATTCAAAAATGATATTTATAGAAAATTCATCTTTATTTATAAAAGTTGGGGTCTTACAACCTCTGCTTAATTTACTCACAAAATAGTGGTGTCTTTATTTAACTTCTTACTAATACTAATCCTAAATTTTATAGGATATTTTTAGTTTAAACAAGTAGATTGTTATATAAATATTTTAGTAAAAATATAACGTTCAAACATTCAATATTAAGTTATAATATTCATTGTTGTCAAATCGTAAATCGTATCGTGTATCGAAGACCCCCACATCGTGTTTTATGTATCGTATTTTACGATATGGAAATAAAATGAAAAATGTGGTAATATATATTTAAACATGTAAAATACACAATTTATTAGACAATTAAGCATATTAGTTTAACTATATATAAAAGTAGTCAAATAAATATTATTATAGACTAAAAATAAATTTTATAGTTAGATAGTCGCCACTCGCCAAAATACTCTAAATTGATTTATTAAATATTGTTAACGCCTGATTTTGTACGCCTGACGAAATCACCCAAAAAGACAGGCCAAAATAGCGCCAACGGTTGATGGAGTAATTGTTGTGAAATCAAACTCACGAAATACACTCACATAAACATAAATAAAGAAATATAAAGTATGAACACATGATTTACGTGGAAACCCAATTGGGGAAAAACCACGGAGAGAGAGAGTAATCCACTATAATAATATTGAGGGTACAAGTTGTATATTTGTGTTGTTGTCCCTTTTTTTCTTAAACCCTAGCTTGTAGCCATATATATAGAAGTAACCTCCACCTGCATCCAACTGGGAAAAGGATTCCTTATCCCTCCAAATAAGGGAATATAATCCTATTTTAATAAGGACTCTTCCACTATCATAATAAATACATATGGGCCATCACCAGATCCGGACCATTAAATAAATTGGGCTGTAGCCCAAATAATCACACTCTAACATTGCCCCCAGTCTCTTATTTATAAGGAACTTATAAATGAGAGAGTATACAAATTTATCCCAATAAAACAACCATATTTGCCAAAGACAAAATATATCACACCTGAACTCCATGTGCCGAACTAAAATTGTCGGCTCCCAATATCGCTGCCCCACTTCTCTTGTTCACTCATAAGATAGATAAACAATTTATTACTACCGAAGATATAAAGAACCAACCTTATACCAACCGAACCAATCTTATCCCTACCGAAGATATAAAGAACCAACCTTATCCCAACCGAATATATATAGAGAACCAACCTTATCACAACCGAACCAACCTTATCACAACCGAACCAACCTTAACACTACCGAAGACAGATAAATAATCCACCGAACACACCCAAATATATAGAGAACGAACCTTATCACAACCGAACCAACCTTATCACTACCAAAGACAGATAAATAATCCACCGAACATATCAAAATATATAGAGAACCAACCTTATCACAACCGAACCAACCTTATTACGACCGAACCAACCTTACCACAACCGAATATATATACAGAACCAACCTTATCACGACCGAACCAACCTTATCACTACCGAACCATCCAACCGAACACCAATTACAAAGTTCGTTCCGAAGAACTAAACGTATCCGTTCCGAAGAACCGAGGATGTGATCCTTTGGAGAGGATGTCGGTCCATCTCGGGATGTGATCCGTTGGAGAGGATGTCGGTCCGTCTCGGAGGATGTAATCCGTTGGATGTTCATCCTTTCGGGAGATCAAAGCCTTCCTGAAAGACGTTTGTCCGACCTTATAACCCCTGCAACCTTATGCCGCCATAATATCCGTAGAATATTCATCCTTTTGGGATATCAAAGCCTTCCCGAAGGACGTTTATCCGACCTTATAACCCCTGCAACCTTATGCCGCCATAATATTCGTAGAATGTTCATCCTTTCGGGAGATCAAAGCCTTCTCGAAGGAAGTTATCCGTTCGGGAGGACGATTATCCGTTGGTGGGGATGTCGGTCCGTCTCGGGATGTGATCCGTTGGAGAGGATGTCGGTCCGTCTCGGGATGTGATCCGTTGGAGAGGATGTCGATCCGTCTCGGGATATGATCCGTTGGAGAGGATGTCGGTCCGTCTCGGAGGACGTCAGTCCGTCCCGAAGGAAGTAATCCGTTCGAGAGGATGTCAGTCCGTCCCGAAGGAAGTAATCCGTTCGGGAGGACGATCGTCCGTCCCGAAGGAAGTTTATCCGACCTTATACCGCCATCCGACCTTTTATCCCCATATGTAATTCGTTCGGGAGAACGATGGTCCGTCCCGAATAATGTAATCCGTTCGGGAGAACGATGGTCTGTCCCGAAGGAAGTAATCCGTTCGGGAGGACGATGGTCCGACCTTATAACCCCTCCGACCTTATGCCACCATAATATCCGTCCCGAAGGATGTGATTCGTTCGGGAGAACGATGGTCCGACCTTATAACCCCTCCGACCTTATGACGCCATAATATCCGTCCCGAAGGATGTGATTCGTTTGGGAGAACGATGGTCCGTCCCGAAGGAGTTTACCCGACCTTATACCGCCATCCGACCTTATCCCGCCATAATATCCGTCCCGAAGGAAGTAATCCGTTCGGGAGGACGTTGGTCCGTCTCGAAGGAGTGTACCCGACCTTATACCGCCATCCGACCTTTTACCCCAAAATGTAGACAGCCGAAGATATGATGAGGCCGATGTGATATAGTCCGAGGCAAACTGCAATTATTCGAAGAGGATTTGTTGTTGCCCGAATGTCACGGGAGAGCCGCCAAAAGTCCAACAAAGTACGAACTGTAATTGCCCCCAGTCTCTTATTTATAAGGAACTTATTTATAAGAGAGTATTCAAAGAGTCTTCGTGAGATTTTTATCCGCGGGATTTTTATCCGTAGAATGTTCCTTTTGGGAGATCAAAACCTTCTCGAAGGACGTTTGTCCGACCTTATAACCCCTCCGACCTTTTACCCCCAAGTATAGACATGATGAAGCCGATGAGATATAATCTGAAGTAAACTGCAATTATCCGAAGAGGATTGTTGTTGCCCGAAGTGAGTTGTTGTCTGTTTTGCCGAAGACCAGGTCATTTGTCGATGGGCTTGCCCAAAAATATTTTCTCCTCCGCCGACCGAAGACCATATAAGACCAACAACGGGAACGCCGAGCATGTTGAGACCCCTTCGTTGATAGTTGTGCCATTAGCAGCAACAATAGTTGAGTCCAAAAACAAAGGCTAGCCAGAATAGTAGAAGTCCATTCTGATTTAAGGTTACCAGTTTCCACACAATTGCTTTCTTTCTTGTATGATGTATCAAACAATTTTGGGTTCTTCTATGTCAGTTAATCTGCTTTCTGCCGGTGAGTTTAGCAGGAACAAGAGTTGGACAAGACCCTTTCACACTGCCGAGATACAGTACGGGCTCTGATCTGCTTCCTAGCATGGGTCATTGTTGTTGAGGTTGGTCTCTTGAAATACTTCACTGTATTTCCCTCTTCAAAAAAGCTTCCGCCAATGAATTAATAAGTTAGGAATAACATAACAGTGGGAACTACCTTTTTGTCCTCACACGACTCTTCTGAAAACAAATCTATAACAATATTAATTAAAAATAAATTAACTCAATTATAGAGCAATGGAGGCACGTGTGATAATTTAAGAGCATGCATTGGTGAATTCAATTAACTGGCATGTACTAAGATTAATGAATAGACATGGAAGTGAGGAGAGAGAAAAGAGTCAACTGGATTCTAATCCCAAATCACAAACCAACCAAAACACACTGTTAGAGTTAATACAATTGTTTCTCTACTTTCTTTCCAAAGTGAATAGGCATATGGGTATCCTATGCGTATTATTATTACTTTGAATAAAAGGAAATTATGTAAATGAAGTAACAGCCGACTTTTATTAGCAGAATTTCGTCATATATAAGCATGACATGATGTTGCAAATAATAAATCCCCTGTGACAGGTATTTGCTATATAAAATTTATATTTCAAGTAAAGTGGAAGCAATAATCATGTCAAAAGAACCACTTATCTTTTATGTAGGATTTCATCTTCTTGGTAAATCGGTGATTTTAATTCAATATTAGAACAAGCGATTCCCACAGACGGCGCCAATGTTAACGCCTGATTTTGTACGCCTGACGAAATCACCCAAAAAGACAGGTCAAAATAGCGCCAACGGTTGATGGAGTAATTGTTGTGAAATCAAACTCACGAAATACACTCGCATAAACATAAATAAAGAAATATAAAGTATGAACACAAGATTTATGTGGAAACCCAATTGGAAAAAAACCACGGAGAGAGAGAGGGTAATTCACTATAATAATATTGAGGGTACAAGTTGTATATTTGTGTTGTTGTCCCTTTTTTTCTTAAACCCTAGGTTGTAGCCATATATATAGAAGTAACCTCCACCTGCATCCAACTGGGAAAAGGATTCCTTATCCCTCCAAATAAGGGAATATAATCCTATTTTAATAAGGACTCTTCCACTATCATAATAAATACATATGAGCCATCACCAGATCCGGACCATTAAATAGATTGGGTTGTAGCCCAAATAATCACACTCTAACAAGTATTATTTTAGTAATATTTATAAAGTAACAAGAGAAAACGAAAAATTTAGATTCACCTTTTATTTATAAAACAAAAGATAATAATTCAAATTAATAATCGGAAATTTATGTATATGTTTATAGAAAGAGACATGAGAAAAATAGAGCTATATTTGCAAGATTAGTATCAACAATTCTTAATTTACATTAGGAACTCTCCATCAAACACATTAATATTTTGGAATTGAAGAAACTAATTTATAATTTTCCCATGGTCTCACAGAATCAGTCAGTGTCGCTGGTTCATCGTCTCAAAATAATTATTAAGTTCTAATCCCGACCCTAGTAATGCTTGAAAGCACACTTATTGTACACCTCATTCTCATGGTATCACAATTCACAGCGAGCTCTCGGAACATTATTGTAATTTTGTTACTTACTTAGTCCTTAAATAATTAGAATTAGTTAAGAGAGATATCTCAATTGGTTAGTTAGTTAGACTCAATATATTAGATTAGGACATACAATGTAACAGAACATAATTTATTCTTAGAATTCAAGATCGAATAATATTATATATTATATAAAAGACGAAAAAATAAGAACACATGATATATTCAAATTCACCTATGATTGAATCGACAGTTATTGACATTTGGTCACAAAAAAGAAGATAATGAAATATGGGGGAAAAAAATACAGTATGTTATGAACTAATTAAGAATTAGTAACAATTAACGTATACACAATGCTAAATTAATTGGAAATAAACCATAAAATTCTCTTGAAAAACTGTTTCACTCTAGCAGATTAATGCTTAATGATGATCACCTATAAGTCTCATCTTCTTCTTTCCACATCTCAACCCAATTCCTTTGAGCTTCTTCAAGTCCGAGAAGTGAACCTTTTCTATCTGGATCCCAACTTGCAGAAAGGGAGCCAATAGCAATCCCAAGTGCAGAAGCCCCAAAAGTGATAAAAGTAGTCAAGAAGGGCAGCCAAACTGGGATATCCACCAAATTCTCTTCTTTCAATATACTAAACCCTCGCAGGATAACCATACCAGTGAGTAAGGGCACCCCCACATAAACCAATATCCTAACAATCATTCTATCCAACACCACCTGTGGTATCTTGTCATCATCTGCCCCATTAGGCTTTTGGTTATAGCTTCTTTCTGGGACAGTTTCTTTGGGCATAAGCTTTTTTTCTTGGATACTATTTGATGCCCCACCGAAGCCTTTTGCTTTGGCGTGTAGTTTCCATCTTCTTCTTGGTTGAAGGGTTGGGATTTTTGGTTTCAATGGAGATAGCCTTGTGATAAAGAGAGATGTTTGTTCTAGACAGAAGAGAGTTTTCATGGTTTTTTCTTGATTAGGTTTTGTTTCTCAAAATTTCATGAATCTTTTTAACATCTCTTTATTTTTCAGAATCTTATCCAGAATATTGAACGGCCTCGAATTTAGAAGTACTATTTTTATCTTGTCTTGAGATATTTCTAAAGTTTTTTTTTTTTTGTCTTTTGCAGAGGCTAATTTGTCCCCATGCACATTCTCAAGTTTTTGGAAGATTTTTATCTCCAAGAGCTACTAGCACAGTAAATAATCTAAGAAAATGCTACTGCTGACTGCTAACCCTGTTTTTTGATTTGAAACTGTATTAGCCGAAGATTTTATTGAAATAATTTGTTAATTAATATAGTGAAATAGAGTATATCACATCAATAGTTTATAAAATATTTATAAAATAGTTTGTGTTTGTAACATTACTTGAATAAAAGGGTTACTATCTCTCTTTTTAATCGTCATTTTTCAGTTATTATGACTAAATTAATTAATATGCTCTATTTAGTGCATGCTACTGCCCAAAATTTAAGAAAAAAATTTCGTTAATGTCTAATAATTTTTCCTCTAAAATACTACTCCCTCTATCTCCAAAAGGACCAGAAAAATACAATTTGCATACATTAAAAAAATAAAAGTAGAAGAAAAAAAAATATTTTTTAAAAATTTATTTTTAGTGACTCCACATGATTATATAAAATGATGAATATTTTTATTTTTTTATACTAATGAACTCCACTAAATGACATATACACTCTATTTCATCATTACAAAGATAAAAAATTTATATCTTTAATCATTATTTTAGAGACGAGGGAATAATATATACCACACCATCCATTTTTGCTTAAAAATGATTTTGGGACTTGGGATTAGGGTTATGATTAGGCCTGCTAACGGGGCGAGTGTGGTTCAGGACCCCTCCACACCCTAACGTACAAATTGTTAATTTACCTAACGCTACTCTGTTTTATACGGTGTCCTTATGAGTCATGACCGAACAAAATTGCCCGACCCATTTCACAAATGATTCGACATATTTCCGGAAAATTCCATTTCCTGCTCAAGGAAGCGTTATGTCAAATCAACACTACACTACCTCTTTGGGGGAAAGAAATTGATGGAAAAATCTGACGCCATGGACGACGTTGATCGTTTGTTTGAATGCTTCAAATGCGGCGTCTCTCCACCTCGTAATCTCTCTCAATTTCATACATACACTGGTGATGCATACATATTTAGGTCGTGCGCTTTTCATTAAGATTAGGATTTTATGTAAGACCTAAATTTTGACATGTTGAAAAACACGTGTGTGTATATATATGTATTGAAATTCTTCATGGTAATGTAGTTGCAAATCAATTTGGTGGATGTATGATATGAAATACTGTTGTGTACTTGTTTTGATTTATATATATTATATGCTCGTGAAATTTGGGGGAGAGTGTGTACATATATGTCCTTGGCCTTGCAGTCCATACGTTTTTCTAAACTTTATGGACTTGCTGATTATTGCCCTTGATACCCTGAAAATCTTCAATACAAGGTGATAAAAAATAAACAACTATAATTGTAGTAGCCTGTCTAGCTACCCTGTCACGTATTACTTATTCCTTTTTGGCTGTGTTACATGGACTCTTCCTTTCTCCAAAAGCGCATGGTGGTGTGGGCATTGGACACTCCAAAATAGTGAGAAATAGTAAAAAAATGTTCCAACAATAGGTGAGTCTATTGTCACACACTTCTAGGGGTACTTCCGCTGATCCATAGTCCATTTAACATAGCTTTCTGATTGAGATATGCCATTATTACAGCTAAGCTTCTTTTCGTTCAAGGATATTTACTTGTAAAAACACAGTATTGAAATAATGAAAGTATTAGCTATGAAAGTAAAGTCCCAGAGGAATTTGTTTTCTCTTTTGTAACTAATTTTTTAGTTAGCAGTTTATTGCAACTTCTTAAAAAGTACAACAATTAGGTTTGACTTGACTTCAGTGTGCTAATTGACTTAATTCCTTTTAGTTTAGTGTCTCACTTGTTCAACACGTTTCTTGTTTTCCCATACTTAGCCTTTTGCTATAGTATCCTCTGGCTAGCCAACATTATCTGCACTCAATATGTTGGGAATTGGCATTGATTCCTTTATTGATTGGCTGGGGTTGTGGAGACGTCTTAGGACTTTATTTTGGGTATGGAGGAACTACATGCAAAAAATTTCCTTTTCCCTTATGTATTTTTTAAAGTTCCGACAGAATGAAAAATGTTATACAAGTGAATTTATTATTCTTTTTCTTGCTTTAAGTAAATTGTTTTGTGCAAAAATAAAATGATAATATGATATAATTCTCTTTGTTGTGTTGTGTGAACTGTGTCCATTGATTCACTTATAACTAAGTATGCATTATTTTTTGTGTATCATAGAATCCGCTCTTAGAGAAAGAAAAAAGAGAAGACACAAATCAAAGCAAGCTAGTTCAGTTCAAGAAGCATCTAGGCATTCAGATGTTACACCTTCAGTATCAATTGGGAAAAGCGAGGAAGCTGCAAGAGAGACACGCCTCTGTATGCAGAATGTAGGTATTTTTTATTTCCCCGTTTTATTCTGCCTTTCCTTGTTCCCCCTTTTATCCTTGTATTCATTATTATTTTTTATTCTGGCTAAAGAAGTTCCTATGTCCTCTGGTGGGATATTGCTTCAGATTGATACACCAACAATAACAAAAAAAAGATATAACAATGGGCAGCGGATCACTCCGCTCGTGTTCTATGGTTCTCCTCATGGAGTGCCTCCAAAAAGACCAGTTAGATTGTTGCGATTGTTACATGAAATACGTCTTGATCTCACTGAGCAAAATAGATTAAGGTATCAAGTGCATTCGTGTAATCCTACTCCTTGTCTCTTTCTACATGTAATGATTTTATATTGATTTCATACAATTTATAATTGTAAACTTCAATGGTTGACTCGACTCTGGTGTATTGTTTGCCCAGAGAGGCAGTGTGGGCTACATTCCCAAGACAGGATGATGCTATGAAGTATGCAAAAGAGCATAAAGATGTTCATGTTTTTAGTTACCAAGACCATGTGAAGGGTCAAAGAAGGTTCCTAGTTTCAACCTATATGGAGTTTTGGCAAAGGTTTTTTTTCCTTTCTATTGTTAGATGCAATATTTGTCTAATAATCACTTTTTTGATACTGCCTTTGAATTTCTTAATTTGTGATTGTCATTAAATCTTAGGTACAAAAACATGAATCCTAAATTTCGTCATCATTATGAAGTAATTCAGGAGGTAACTATAATTGCTGCTTTTTCTTAACTGAGTACAATAAATGCGTAGTATGGTTTACTACTACCTTCGCATGGAATGAGTCCTATTTTTTTTTTAACTTTTTAAAAATAAATATTTAGGTTTTAAAGTGCGTCTTATACAAACCTTAATATTCAAAAATGTATGTAAGCGAAACAAAAGATAAAAAACTGTCATTTCTTGATGGAGGGAGTATTAGTTAATTTTCTTATGTTCTTATCCCTAGCTTAAGAAATAATATACATATATATATATATATATATATATATATATATATATATATGGGGAGTGATCCATAGCTAGCATTAACTATGAGTGCTATTACAACTAGTGCATCTTGGAGACTTGGACCATCCAAAGGCTGACAAAAATACATTCCGCCTCATATAGGGGCGAAAAGGGCTATTATTCTTTGCCTTTCACCCCTTCAATGAGTAGCTACTATTTTGTCACTGCTTTTATTATTAAAATAAGCCTTCCATCCCTTAAAGGGGCGGAGTGACATACATAGTTACAAATTTCAAAAATTAGTTTGAACTTATAGAAAATTGGAATATGTGTACAACTATTAGTTTTAGTGATGTGCTCAAGAATTTTATATAACCATTAACAATAACAATGTAAATTCTCTATTTCATCGATTCAAAATTAATGAGAGTTTCATTTTATTAATTTAATTACATTCATGATATAATCTTTGTTTCAATTAAATGGCAAGGTTCAAAACTATATTCGGCATGGATACATATAATTATATTTAAAAATATTCTTTTTTATTCTTAAAATTATATTTAAAATAATATAGTATAAAAACATTAAGTATGAATTTTTGTGTTGTCTTAATTGCCCCATTAGTATATTCATCTGTATTATATATAAGAGGCAATTCTATTTTGGGAGGTAGTAAAAGTAGAAGAATACATTTTTATTAATGGAGAAATCAGATTAGCATGATTATATTGCTTGAAGTTGGTAGCTATGTATGTTACTTCTCCCCTCTAAGGGGCAGAAGGGTAATTTTAATAATACATGCAGGGGTAAGTAGTAATTACTTATTCCATCCCTTTAAGGAGAGAAAGGCAAAGAATAATAGCTCCTTCTGTCCCACTTTAAGGGGCGGAATGTATTTTTTTCAGCCTTTGGATCTTTCTTTGGATGGTCATATTTGCACTAGTTGGAATAGTAGTCCTATCTAACACTAGCTAATATTAATTTACAGTTAATTAGGACAGTAGGATATGCAGTTTTCTGTCCATCATTAGTTAGTCTTTCTTTTTTATTTCAGATTCCTTAATTCTTATTCTCATCTGTGTCGGCCTATTACTGAACTGCTGTAAAAGTATTGTTTTTATATTTTTTTGAGATAAAAGTGTTGAATGCAAGCCTTAAATTGTATCCTTGGTTTGACCCTTTTTTTTTGTGGGTGGGTGGGTGGGTGGGTGGGTGGGTGGGGGGGGGTGAGTGAGAATTACTACTTTTCATGTTTGATGGCTATGTTCTGCTGTCAGGGGTTGCCATGCCACCTTTATTTTGATTTGGAATTCAACTGGAAAGAAAATGCAGAAAAGAATGGGGAGGAAATGGTCGATCTTTTGTTATCAGTACTTTTTGATGCTTTATATGAGAAGTACTCTATTCAAGGAAGCCATGATTGGGTTGTCGAACTTGATTCTTCAACGAAAGGTATACTTTTTATAGGGTATGTGATATTTGATCTTCCACATAAGTGTTTTTACTTTTTAATATTTTTACAGCCTACTATTTCAAATCATATCTCATAAATGGTTTTATACAATGTTATTGAACATTGCTTTAATATATCCATAATATATATATATATATATATATATATATATATATATATATATATATATATACTGCTTAATTAATTCCATTTTTCGTTCCCTGTATTCTTCAGTTCCCTTTGTGGTATTTGTTCTGGACACATTTTTATTACTTTTGCCACACTTTTCTCAGCCCTTCATGATTTAATCTCAGTTCAACTAGATTCTCAGGTTCTAAATTGATGGTTGGACTAATATTTTGTTGTTTAGTCATTTCCACCTACTTGTTTGAAAATTTTGTTCTTTGAATATTGGAGCTAAAGGTCGGTCATGTTAGACATCTCTTCTAGAAACCTCTGGTCAGAGAGTATATTTGACCAATCATATAAGATATTCATCACTTTATGTCTAATTATATCCTTAAGAATACATATATTCATATACACCCAAATTTGTCTGAATTTGTAGTCCCTCTGTCCTGTATTAAACTCCCTAATTTTCTTTTTAGGATGTTCCACAATAAATGTCTTATTTCTATATTAGTAATTATTTTTATCTTATTTTTCCACTTATATCCTCGTAATCTTTTTAGTCAACTTTTGTTGGAAACTCAAGAAATGATAAAAGGTTTACATTGGGAAGTAATGTATTGTTATACCACTTTCTCTCTCATATTATCATTATAACATCTCTTCTATTTAATTTGAGAATAACAACAAAAATGATAAAAGTAGCTAGAAATTAATACCAACAAAGATAGACAGTTTGCATTCTTGGAGATATGCATGTAATTAGTGGGTGGGTTTGGTGAGAGAAATATACTTATTAGAAATTTGGAATGTGAGAATAACAATAAAAATGATCTAGAGAATTGATTCATTTGGGAACTAGCAAGGAATAATTAATGTTGGGGTAATAGAAAAGTGAATGGATACTTCAATTAAAAAATAATTTAGAAGGGCAATTTAGGCAAAAAAAATATTATTAATTAGCGTGCCGAAACCAATTAGGACGTTTAATACGAGACGGAGGGAGTAGTTAGCTACATGAAAACAATATTTTTAGCTCAGAGCTACATCAACCTACATCTTTACACATACATCTTTACACAGAAGTCTCTCTCTCTACATATATAAATATTATATAACCATATTTATGTATGTCTATATGGATATATATAATGCACTCAGAGAAAAGTAGACAAAAGCGCTGTGTTGGACCAATAAGTATAGTGTCAGATAGAGTATAAATTAATATTATTTTTGTCTTGATTATAAGTAAAAAGTTTATGTATTAAATTTCTCTAAGGGTTAATGTTTTTATAAACTATTGATTTTTTACTTGGTTTAAGTAAAATGTTTGTGTAAGATTATTCGATGGGCCTATGTTAATTCTAATTATTTCCGTGATAATATTGTTGGCAGAAAAATTTTCTCGACACTTAATTATCCGCTTACCAAAGACTGCTTTTAAGGACAACACTCATGCTGGTGCATTTGTTGCTGAGGTACATTTCAGTTGAGAAGCATTAGTTCCTTCTACTTGCTAGATGCAACCATAGATGCATTTAATTATTAGACTTCATCAAAAAGCAATAAAAAATATTCTTATTATTTAAGAATGTTCCGTTGCCAGCTGTGCATTAGATCTTATTATAATTTAATTTACTTTGCAAGTTCGACGACTCTATACTCTATCTTCTGCGGCTTTGAGAAAACTGTGCTGCCAGTTGTAGTTAGTATCTTCTTGTGTGTGTGTGTATTTTGCTTTAGACATCACGAACAAAATAATTGATGACACATTTTCAGATATGCTCACGGAGTCATAGTGCAATGGAAACTGATAGAGGATATGAAAAATTGCTTATTTCCAAAGATTCTGGCTCTTCTGATGTCCCTTGCCAGCTTTTTGTGGATACTGCTGTCTATTCTAGAAATCGTTGCTTTCGCCTACCTCTATCATCTAAAGCAGGAAAAAGTTCTGTACTTCTACCTTCTGGGCGTTTCAAATGTAAGGACATGGTATGATACTTCTTACTGAAGGAAAATTCTTTATCTTGGGAAGTGTTATTTTTTCAATTGGTGGGAATCTTCAGTCTTCTTCTTTACTTCGGGGCTCGGGCAAACCATTTATACTTGATAACTTTATTCCTTGCCTTTTTATATTATTCTTTATTTTCAATATTTCTCTATCATCCTGCATAGAAGTTTACTTTGACGGTTGCATTGCTTTTCACTAGCACATTTTCTTTCAAACTGCAGCTTAACTTATCAAAAATTTTGCGGTACCAGCTAAAGGTGTTCATTTTCAATATACAATCTGTTGACCTTGATTTGCAAATCTATTAGATCGTTAAAATGTAACAGTTTTTATGTTGATGTATGTATTAGGATTTTGATAAACATAAATCTTTGTTCACTTAAATGGGATTCTGTTTTCACAAACATTCATGTCCAACCCCAACTTGGGCCCTGTTGGACTTTCCTCTTCTTGCAAGGTTGCGGGTGGCACCGTGCGGCAAACATAGGATGGGGGAACCTATCTTGATTTTGTTCCTTCACAAAAACTCCTCGTGAATATGGGACCATAATTCTTATCTGATTTCAACCCCGTTGCCATCCCCAACTCCTGCCACACACGGAAGAGGAATATTAAGCAGGGTCTGCTGCTAATTTTGGTGCCGCATGCATATTCTCGATACTATGTAGTTTTGGGTTTTAATGGAGATGTCTTCATTACTCGCAATTACCGGGCTCATACATATACTTTTCCCTACTAACCCTTATCACAATCCTATGTAGAATGGCTGGTGGAAAGATTCACTCACCAATTATTCATACTTGCACATAATTTTTATATACACACACACACACACACACACACTAAAACTGTACTCTTTTTTTCTCTTCATAGTTCTGTACTCTTTGCAAATGTATCTTACTTTATATTACCTTTCACATTTACCAATTTGTCTATTATGATACAACAGAGTGAGTCAGACATGTTCATGGCATCCTTGATTTGCAATATGGATGTTGACTGTGAGAAACTTCTAATATGCAAAATGGATATGGATTGTGTGAAGGCCCTGCACTTCGATACAGAGGTAATTTAGGCTCTCTAGACTAGTTTTTACTGTTCCATAACTTTCACTGAATTGTTCTTGGATTAATTTGTTTTTGATAGTTCTGATCTGCCTTGTGTTGAATTCATCACATTTTCAATATTTAATTTTTGCTAAGTGGATCTGTATGACTTATATCTTGAGTGGTGAACCAATGGAATATTGTGGAGAGTTGAGTTTGTCACGTTCAAAGCTGATTCATATTTGATGTTTATTTCTTATTGCAGATAAATAGCAACTCCCGTAATTATCCTGGAGTCCCACGAGAATTTCTTTCGAATTCCTGTACAACTGATGCTTCGAGAACTTACTTGATAGGAAAATCACCATTTCCAGCTTTGGATATGTTTGTAGAATCTATTGCCTCCATTGGAAGTGTATCAGGTGGTATATAGTGCAGTATCATATGTTCTTGTACAAGCATTCAAAAAGAATGACTTGGCTTCTGTCATATCCTCTCTATTCTTTTCTTTTATGGTTTTCGGTCACTCATTTGACTGATTAACCCTTTAATAGATAAAATTGCTGGTGGAAAAAGTTTGTTCGTTGTTTTGCCAACTTAAATGCAAATATTTTTTTGTCTCTGGATAATGAGTTCTTGGTTTCTCAAATCCAACAAAGTTGCCTTTTCATATACTTTCCAGAACCATCTCACATCAGATGCAAGCAGTTTGACGAGTCTTTCAAGTCTCATCTTTTGCTGTTGAAAGCCATTTATAAATGTTTAAATTAAAAAAAAACTGTTGTATTGACTTCTTGAGGATTTATTGTGCTTTTAGGAAAAATTCAAAGTTGGTATTGGTTCTCAGAGTATGCACTGATGGTGTACAACATGTCGAGAAATAGATTCTGTGAACGAATAGGAAGACAACATAAAAGCAATCATGGTAAGTTTAATTCATTTAACCCTCTTTCTTCCATTTTAAAGTGAATATACAACCTGTCTAGTTTTCAATTGTATCATAGTCCAGGACTACTTTAGTGTAACACACCTGGTTAAAAGTATATCTCCTTAGTTCGTTTCTTTGTTTTTATCTATTTGTTGTCGAATCCTATAATTAGAAGAAGTTCATGTAGCTGAAAACTTGGCTACCACCTCAGCTTTCTATATTATATGAAATCCCTACAGCAGCAGTGGAAGTTTGAACATGTTGTTGATGACACTTTTACGTGAAAAACTGTTCATGAGAAACTACTAGCCTTAAATAATAGTGCCGAAAAAGACACTAGCAGGCCGAAGTAGTTAGTTTTTTTGGGTATTTTTGGGTGGACAGTTTATTATTCATGTTAGCGAGCATGAAAATTTCGTATTGTGATGCTTCAGAAAGAAAGATGTTTTTTTTTTCAAAATATATATTATAATCATCTTCATTTACTTGCCTGTAGCCTTAAATTCTGTCAATCTCTTTTTCCTTCATTTTATTTGTTATTTTGAAAAATGGTATTTTAAGTAGATAAAATATACTAACAGGCATTGTCTTTTCATTTTCATTTAGTAATATACATTGTTGACCTAAGAAAAGCTGCCTATTATCAGAAATGTCATGATCCTGATTGCAGAGGTACGGATCATTTCTGTTCTATAACTGACAGCTGTGTGTTCTCATATTTATGAAATTAAGACTTCTGACAGAGAACTGTTCAACTTACTGAGCTGACTGATCATGATATTGGTACCAGGTTATCGATCTCCATTACGTTCAGTCCCTGACGAAGTCATTCCTGATTCTATATTTTTCTTCAATCCAATGGGGAATAATGAATTGGAGCAGCATATAACAGTTTACAATGAAGAAACCATAGAGGATAGCTGCAAGAAGGACGGGTGGTGGCTTGAGGCAATAAGAGTTGCAGACAAGGTTGAAAAAAAGGCACTGGATTTCAGGGTTAGTCCTATTACTCCATGAGTTTCAGCTTGCTGCAGCCTAATTGATTTTGGTGCCTTGTTCTATATTTGAACTACTTATAGGACATGCCTCTGTTAACAGTAATATTGCGGAATTACATGCATTTTAATTATCATAGAAATGGAACACAAGTTTCTTGAGGACATTTGTGCGACTAAAATCTGTAAATTTTCAAAGTCAAAGCATATTATTTGTCAAAGAACCTATTTAATAGGGCTAATCTGCTTGCAACTTCTAGTTTCAGATTGTAATTTATTTGCCTTACCTTCTTTTTCTTTATTTTCCAAACAGGAGGATCAAACAGGTGACGAAGATGATGAATGGTGGATGGCAGTGGAAAGCACTGCATCCCAGACTGAACTAATGTATTTTGGACAAATATAAACCTTGAAAACTGCCAGTTGATAGCTCTACAGTCCCATGCTGTTGCTAAGATTTTTAAAGAGATGGGATAACTACCTCGGAAATCTATGCATCTTCTTCATATTCAAACTTGAAAATATCGTAGGCAAATAATTACTTGACCGGATCTCCACATATATTATTATGCCCATTGTGGTTCTGTACTAGTGGGAAAGAAAGCTCAGGAGGATATTCAGTGTTTATGTCAATAATGTCAATGTATGTAACAGCATTTTAGATCAGATCAAATTGGTAGGGTTTGTAAATATGTAACACAAATACAACATTGTTTCCGATCAAATTTTGTACTTCTCATTTAAAAGTTCCATCATTAAAAGAGGGGCATTTGCCCAAAAAATTAAAATGACGACCTCCGTTCCAATTCTGATTTGACTGCTGGGTTTAATGCCCTATAAGAATATGAATATATTGCTCCTATAAGATTTGATTAAGCTTTGAGTAATAAAAAATAAATAAATTGGAAATAACAATAATAAACTACGTGTCCCTGTTTTAACTACTTGGACTCCTTTTATCTTAAAGGTGGAAGAGCATAGAACAAAATTCTGAATCTGAAGTAATGAGGTTGCCTGGGTTAGTGATCCACACAGCCTGGGTTGGCAAACCAATCTGTGTTGGGCTAGTTTTGGTCCTAAAATCCTGGGTGGGCAGGGGATAAAATGACGGCTTGGTAGAAGCCTCAACTCATTTTTGATGGAGGGTTGGGGGCTCCAATGGTGTATACACCCAACACTTGAAAAGTAAAGTAATCAACAAACTTTCAAGTCCGTTGGATCTTCTAGTGATAAAGTCCAAAGTGCTGTTGCAAAGAATTAGAAGCTGCCTCGACATAGGAATTGTGCAGTACAGCTTCAGTAAGTTAAGAAACATGCTAAAAGATGGGGGGAATTATGATTAGGAAGAGCAAGTCTTTTAACTGTTGATTAGGGGTAAAAATCTAGTTTACAAAATCAGCAATAGAAGATTACAATAAGGCTCCATCATGAGGACACAGATAACAGACAATTGCTGTGGTGAAACAAGTCAACCTAAAAATCAATAAGAAACTTATTTTTCCAACAATGAGTAAACTCAAGTACTTTCTTTAATCCTCGTCTGAGCCTGAACTTTCTGAACTAGACTGCCTGTCATTTCCGGTTGCAGTCCCATTGGCAGGGCCCTTCTTATTTGCTTCTTTCGTCTCTTCTTCATCTTCACTATACTCACTCTCATAATCATCATCATATTCTTCCTCTTCAATCTCCTCTTCTTCTTCCACGCCATCCTCCATGATGGGTCCTTCCTCTGCCATATGAACTCCCCGGGTACCAGCTCGAGTCCGTTTCAACACTTTAACTTTTACACCTGTCTTTTTGTCGCAACCAATCCATGAGTCGCAGAGTAAATAAGAAGTAAGATTATAATTTCCTTCAGTTGGGGCTTGGAACTTTCCCATCACCAATCGTGACCCACCCCTAACTTTCTCAACTGCTTCTCTAGCAGCTTTGCCAGTCTCCTTAGGAGTTGCCCCTGAACCTTCCATTGTCTCCTCAATTGCTTTTGAAGCAGAAGTTATAGCTGCAGCTTCATCCATAAAAATGACCTTCTGAGAAAACCACACATCATTCGAATTGGGGTCTGCAAGCAGAAACCAATAATTTTCTTCCTTGTGAAAAGGATAGTATGGGGCATGGGGAAGGGCCCCAATCAACCCATTAGCCCGTTTGAGCGTTACCCAAGCCTGAACTGTGACAATGTCACCCTCTTGTATACCCTCTTCACCTTCAGTTTCACAAGTAACTTCGACAGTTATGCAAGGCATCATTTCCAGTACCCTTTCGACATCTTGTATATCGGCAGCAGAGAAACCACCAACTTGAGAAAGCAGCTCTTCACGATCCTGAAGTGTCATATCCCGCAGATCTTGAAATGTCCGTATCTTCTGCAAATAAAGAAAAAGCAAGATAAATAAAGAATCAGCTAAGACCTAATAAACTATCTAATATTTCACTTTATTGCAATAGAATATCAACAAGAAACCCTGCTTAATAATCAACTAAGCTTGGCCAATTTCAAACATTCAAATTGACTTTTGGAGGTGTATCTTTTACTACATTTCTACCTCACTGACAAGTAATTAGTTGCAGGTGTTGCAGTTAAACATCATCGGCATGCTCTAAGCTACTACGTCACTGCTCTAAATTTATGTAATCACAAAATTCTATTTCTAATAATTCTACTGAACTCAGTTTGTCAATTTTAATAAACTAAAGCGTATGTCAAAACTGAAGCTACAAATGCAAAAGAGTTGTTAGAGAGGCCAACCAAAAGGAAGGGTGCCAAGAGTTTTATGAGTTATGACTGGCAAGTGTGATTGTGTGAATATGTTATCAAGCTTATACACCAGCACAAGCACGGATAAATTAAATCGAACAGTTTCCCCTGATACTTCAAGCAGTGATTTATTATTGCTTCACTGGGTAGTTACAACAACAAAAAGTAAGCGTCACCTACACCAAGGAAAAATAGAAGTTTAAGAAGACGGCACAAGCAAGAGTCTAAACTGGATGCCAATGTGAATTACGTACTCATTTTCCTCTACTAAATTTTCAGATATTGTAAAGTTTTGAGTTCGTCCAAGCCAATTGCAAAACAAATGCTACTGAACCAATTGCAGAACAATGACAGTAAGGTTTACTTAGCAAGTTTGCACTTGGGAACTATAAACATGACAATTATGGCTGAATGGTGTAGCTACATTAAAGATAGCTGATCAACTGGCAGATGAACAATTAGATTCCTTTGTGGCAAGAGTAAGAAGAGGCCACACACCTTGCGTGCTATCTTCTTTATGACAGCTTCATTAAAGTGAGGTAGCTGCAGAAAGGGTGCAGTGCCCTCAGCAGACCCTCCAGCAGCCTTCTTAGCACTAAGAGGAACAGCCTGCATCAATGTTCACAGTTAAACAACACTTCCTTGTAGCATCACAATATGGAAACAAAACTCCAAGTATAGGGTTCAATGTGATACGGAAACTCTAAACCTAAAAGGTCTGAACATCAGACATAATATTTATGTGCTCAGGATGAAGGTAGAGCCAACGGCAATAACTCCATGACAAGATCAGATGCATCACGCATAGCCATTAGCCATTATTCAACACATACTTCAAAAATTGTGCATCAAACCTAGAAGTTCACCTATCATTAGATACTTCAAGCACTTAGCAAACAGATTATCCTAGAAAATGAAAAAATGACTTTGCATCAAAATCTAAGGAAATCAAGATACACGGTCTAGATTTCAGGGAAAAAATAAACAATAAATTGCAACATAGTTAATTCATATACATCTTTCTTTTTCAGTTCTTAAAAGTTAAAGCACAACTTCTTGGTAGGTGTACTTCTTAGTTCTATTTTATGATATGATCCTTACGCGGGGCAACTCTCCAAATAAGTAAGCTGGTTTTTCCCCAGTAACTGCGCATGTAAACTAGTATGTCTAAATATGATAACATCTGAAATCAGAAACTATGAGCATTAAGAAGATTTTGCAATTCAGGAATTATACATCTGCCACGAGCAATTCGGAGCAGACAAAAACATATTGAAAATTTTAGAGCATATTTGAGCAAATGAAAAACAATGCACATCGTGTTAAGCGTAGCTGCTTGAACTAAGGACAGTGAGGGATAAAAGGTATAGATTCAGGAGTTACTATAGATTTCTGCAATTTATTCAAGAATAATTTGCATTGATGTGGATTAAATAACTTCTTTTAAAACTGGTCTATCCTGCACAACTGACCATGAATAAGATATCCATATGCTTTAATATAAAAGATAAAAACAAAAACTAAACAAAACAAAAACATAAGTCAGCTTTAATCCAAATTTTTTCTCAAAAGAAACCAAGAATTTTGTTACAATCAATATATCAGTAAATAGTCCTAAGATACAAACCTGAATAACACATTGAGAAAGTTCAACTACCCCAACTGCAGGTCTTAGCCAGCCATGCCCCTGAGCAGTGCGAGGTATTACCGCCATCTGCATATAGCAATTAATACATTATTAAGTATGAGACCCAGGTTTCTTCACAAATCAAAAGAACAGGATAAAGACTTCAACCCATAATTGTATGACAACAAGTATGTTATATTTTTGAATAAATACAAAAAATAGATATATATGTAGTGGTCAAACAAAACTACAGAACACCAAACAATACAAGAGTCAATGTAGGTCAACAAGGGATTATCCAGGCTGCTTGTGATTATCACATTTGTTTCAGTGAGGATGCTTGGCTGGAGTTGTAGAGGTTCAAAGTTGTCATGCATTTTCTCGTCTCGCTCAGACTGCTTCCATTTTTTCTTAGAGTTGTAAGCTTGACCCTAAGTTTAGAGATCTAGGATGGAACAAAACTCACAAAATTCTTTTTTTATGATAAGTCAAGTGTGTTTACCTTGAATATTGTGGCCGTCCTCCAATGGAAGCTTTTGTGGTTTACTATTTGCAGTTAAATAAGATTTGGAAAGCTGTTGTTATTTAAGTGACACGTTCTTTACTTCTTTTCCCATTGTTTTCTATTAAAGGGTGGACTTCCCGTCCTTGCTATTGTTACTCCCCCCTCCCCCACCCATCTTTCAAACTAAAATATCTTTTTGTATAAAAAATCATGACATAAAATGAACTTGAGCTCAAAAGCAGCAGAAAAGAGCTCGGTGCTTTGCCAAATAGACTAAATATATCAGATCCAAAATGCAACCTTATACAGATTTTTGCCGGCGTCTCGATTTTCCATTATTTTCTAGTTTTCCATCAATTGTACTGAGAAACCTTTGACCTTCCTTCACCTCAAACATTTAGCTAAAATTTGAAAAACAATCTTCCCAAGAAAGTGAACGAGGATGGGACATTATTTATATACAGGTAAGACAACCATGAAGAATATAAGTAACAACTTCCCCAAATTTACCAGATGACTTTTGCCAAATACTGGAGACACTAAGACCAGCTATAGTATTCCCTAGAAGCAAGTACATCAAAAAATGTGCAAATTAATACTTGGGTAGATTGCAGATGTACTTACAGAAGGGATTTTAGACAATTCTCTACGACTATATCCATAGTTGTTAAGGAGTCGCCTAGGCGATGCCAAGGCGTCCAGTCGGTAGGAGGCAACTAAGGCAATAGGGCGACTTGGTCTTGGGTTGAAAGTTGAGCACCTAGTAAAGGAAGTTGCCACCATGGGCGTCGACTTTCCGACAGATAGAGTGACTTGGCCACTCCGGATCGACCCAAATGTCAAATGGGTTAAAAAAACGACGTCGCATCGCAGTAGAACTAGCCGTAGTCGAACTCGAAGTCGATTCGCATAATCGCATCGCAATAGAACTTATAAGAAGATCAAGATTGGAAGATCAAAACTGTGAGAGCGACTTAGACTCTGAGAGAGAGACTGTGAGCGCGAGAGAGACTTCTAGCGACGGTGATGCGACTTCGATAGACAGATATTTCATCTTCTTCTTTTTTTCTTCCCCTTTACTCCTTGGTTGCCTGCGCGACTTTAAAGTGGTTTCTTTTATGTATAAATATATAAAGTGCATACTGCTTTCTTTTTCTTTCTGCTGGTTTTTCCCGCTTATCCTTATCCTTTCTACTGACTGTTGGTTACATATATATATATATATATATATATATATTTATATATGTATTTATTTATATTTTATATATGTACTCTTTACATTTTATCCATTGATATGTAACATTTATGTACTTGATTTGGTTTATAGTGGTACAATTTATTTGCTTTATTTTTGGATTGTTATTGCTAAGTATTTACATAATTGTGTTTTTAATATTATTCCATAATGTTATGTTTTGGGTTTTAATATAGATGAAATTTTATTGCCAATATACTTGTTAAGTAAAATAAATAATATATAAATAAATTGTAAATTGTAAACGACTTATTGTCATACGGATGCCATGGTAGTCGCCTTGCCGTCTAGGCGTCCTGGCAGTCGGCTACCGCCATAACTCGCCATGGCGTCGTGAGAACTATGAGTTCTTTCTAAAGCTCAGAATATATCTTGATAAAAGCATGTAGGAATTTTAAGAAAACTGATGAGTTCTATCTATATGCTAATGCAGAAAGTTGATTTCAACAAACACATGACACAATGATACTCCACTTCCCAGTGTCATTTTCTTCGCCAAAGGGAAACCAAATTTAGGCAAATGCCACAAATTTAATTTCCAATTTCACCATCACCAAGAGTGCACTTGGAAAGTGTACAGGATATCTAGAAATTACCTTCATCAACTCTTCAAGAAGTCGAGGTGCAAGTTCAAGCACACGCTTGAAGTCTCGCTGCAATTCTGTTGATAAAGCGGCTGTTTCACGAGTTAAATGGGCTTGAATCAACAACTCTGTCTGAAAGGAAAAGAGCATCGTAGTAAGAATATGACTCATTTTAAAATCAAAAAATGCAAATCTAAAGCCAAAACTTAGATCCTGCTGGCTGCAATTTATTTGATCCATTTGCCCTTTAGTACATTAATTTTCATCAGGAATCAACCTTAACAAGTGCTGGATGCTGCTTCCAAAACTTCGCCTGCTCTTGTTTTATGTTCTTAAGGTCCAAATTCAACTCACTTCTAACTACCACAAAAAGCTTCTGAAGGGGTTCACCATCTGACCTACGAACTGGAATCTCCATGTATTCAGCAGCCTTTATAAACACGTCCATGACTTTGCTGTAAATTTATATATTATAGAGGAATAAGGATATGTTACTACAGATACATGTGAACCTTGTTACCTACAATCAAGTTATCAAGTAATAATGTCTTAAAAAGAAATTTGGTTTTGCCAATCAAAGTAAAATAACCATGTACATTACAGCTAAACTGAGGCCAGGTATAGGCAAAGGCTAGTAGCAACAATGCAGATAGCAATTTAAATGAGCCATTATTATTGACTGGTTAAAGAGCCAAAGTGAGTGCTCCTACACATATAAAGGAACAAAATTCTCTAAAGTGCACACACACACACACGTAATAGCATGTGTGATATCAAAAATAACATACACCGCTTTCATGAATAAAGGTCTATTAACTAACAAGTTTTAACATTCAGTATTTGTGTAGATATCATACTGCACTGTATGTTCAAATTATGTAAAAGTCATTCATAAGAAAGATTCCAAATACCTATATATTAAGAATGATTACCATACCTTGGGGCCAATGAAGGTTTCATAAAGTAATAATATGCCGATAGTGTTTGATGCATGACATAATTTCCCGTATATTTGGATGACCTTGATAGATATACAACAGCTATCACCAGTGGCAACAGAATACAGACACCTACAATCCAAAGCAACAGTATCCCACCAGATGCTCCATCAATGTTAAGCAGAAATTGGGGAAGAGCTATACCCATTTGAAACCCCTGCAATAAAAAAATAGTATAGTAGTTTTTATATACATGAATATAACCGCATTCTAACTACTTATCACACCACAAATACATAAAAGGGCTATTGGCTCCTTGAGACAAAGGTATGAATACCTGTCTGCCATCTGGATGGCCATATTTTTCAAAATTCTCGCGTGAAATTGGATCTGTCAGAGCTTGATAAGCCTTGGATATGTACTCAACAAAGTACTTATTCGCGTCTGAAAATTTAAACAACACAAAGCACTCATAATTATCAGGATTCTAGTTCATACAAACTAAAGACAGCACACATATAAACTGAGAGTTAGAACACCTTCAACCTGGATCTGGATTTTTATCGGGGTGGTATTGTATAGAAAGTCTCCTATATGCCTTCTTTATTTCAGAATCTAAAGCTCCAGGTTCTAATCCAAGTATACTAAATGGCTCAAATACTTGAACCTGACAATAAAAAGTATGCCAATTTAATGAAATATTCAAACATATGAATACCTGTTGTTAGTATATTTATTATATAAAACAATCCTGACACAATTTTCAGAATAAGCTGAGAGAACTGGAAGTTTAAAATAAACTAAATTAATGAAACATGGTCAATATCCATCAAGACACAACCTTTTACAAATGTATTTACCTCACGACTTATATGCTTAATGTAATAAACAAGGACGCCCATGATAACCCAGAGAAGCACCACTGTCATGTTACTGCATGTTGAGAAATTTGAAATCTGCAAAAGTAATTTTGAAATAGATAAAAATAAAACTACACTCAGGATCACAAGATACTCATACTACATAAAGGTGACTCATTCCTTGAGGTAAAAACAGGCACTCACCCGTTTAAAAATTGATTTGCGATACTTTCCAGATCGAGAGCAAACCGAACACTCACAGTGGATAGTCTTGGCTTTCTTTGAGGCAGCACGGCATAATTTCAGTATTGTATAGGGCACTAAAGGCAGGGCAAGAATTGTCAAAATGAAAATTGGGAACAATCCACTATTTTCTTCCGAAGCAGCCATGGGGAGCTTCTGTCTGCACCAAGTTGTATATGCCTCCTGCACCTGCTAACTGATTCTAAATGGATGGTCAGCTGATCCACGGCAGAGTACACCACTAATATCACCATCATATTCAAAATAAAAGATCACATTGCAAGTCAAACTTATAAAAAAAATTATGTAATTCACTTGCCATTATCCACAAATTAGAAGCATATAAATCACAACATTTATAAATTAAATGTGTAATTTCGAGGGTTACTTTCAGACATTATAAGACTTAATGGCTTGATCTTTCAAGAAGGCTCCCAAAATGTGACAACCCGAAAGATAATAGAGGCTTAATAGAAACATGTGGGCCAAGTTTGTTTGCAACAACTATTTGGATTAATTGGACTGTAATCCTTTAACAAGTGCTTAAACTATGTTTGGCATCAAATATTTACTCTGGACTATAATCCCCTAATAAGTCCTTAACCAATGTTTGGTACCAAATATTACTCTGAGCAATAATCCAAATATAGAATAGAAACTTAAAAGGTGGTACACAGTTATTTGATCCTTGCAAAGTCATGGAACATATGACTCAATCTTGAACTCTTACTATTTTATCTTTATGTTTTGGCAAGTATCTGGAACTCCTGTTACTATCCAATTAAAAATGTTATTCAACTAAAATCTGCAACTATCTTCATAGTTCGAATGATTCAACTTAGAATCAAGTATGTCCTGATTTTAATATGTAACTAAGCTCAAAGTTTAGAAGTTTAAGTTAAGTTATTCTTTGAAGATAATAGTTGATCATGCATACTTATATTCTCCATTGCTTAAAAAGAATTAGCCAACATATAGAAAGAAAAGGAAGATAATAAGAATAAGAACTAGATAGAATAAGAAAGAAATGGCAATCTAAAATCACATCATCTGCTAGACATAAAAGTGCATCCTTCGTCTATTTTGGTCAAAAGTTGACAATCAAATCCTTTAGAGATTAAACAAATTAGCGCAAAATTTATAACCTAAATTTTAATGAACAGCTCATGGAAATACATGGTACAGAGTTCAAAACAAATCAACTACAATATAATACGGAGTCAATTAAATACTGATGGATACTAGAAGAGCATCAGCACAGTCAAATTCAATGCTTTTTCCATATTAAAGTGGTAAGCTGGCCAGGTCGTGCCCAACTCCCAAGACCAAACAGACTATCATCCAGATGATAGAATCATTTGAAACAAATCTACCTGTATCGACAGTAATAAATAAAGTTGGAGTGGATTCATTGAAATCTATTAAATATCTAAAACCCACAAATAAACCTATATTCGAGCATGTAATTTCAGATTAAAACAGCACGAAAAATGAAAGATCAAAAGCCTCATCTACAATTCACACCATAAAAATAGCTGATACATCTAATCATACACATTGAATTAAAAAACTAATGTATGTAAAAGATAATTCACACACTTGTATATGTAGTTTGATTACCAGATACCCGAAAAAGAGATAGGGGATCTGCTTCTTATCCTGAACAATCAAACGCCGGGATTTAGTTACAGGGCACCAAGGTTGAGAAAGAAGAGACCGGAGAAAGAGAAATGGGCGTCTCTGCTTCTCGGATACAAATATAAGGAGTACATACTGTCTTCAGATCCGGAAACGTATGTGTATATGAATTTTCCTATATTAGCCCTTAAGATTATCAGGATAAGTGCTTTTTGTAAGAGATATTGGTAATAAACCATATTATTATTTATTACACCTCCGTCCCATTTTCCGGGTTCAATTTTTTCTGTTGTTGCCTTTTTAATTATATTTTTTGTTTTTATTATTTAAAAGAAAAATGATTTGTGCCTTCGTTTGTAATTATATTTTTTGTTATTTTTAATTAATTTTTTTTTTTGCATTTTTAATTATATTTTATTGTTTTTATTATTCAATCTTAAGAATGTAGGAGAAATTTTGGACCTTTGTAATACATATATATGTTTTTAGTTTTGACTGTATTAACTTTTTGATAATTAAATTGAAAATTGTGACCCTACATTACATAGTAAAATATTAAATTTATCACTAGTTTATCATATTTTATCTAAACATCTTTATCTTCTTACGGCAGAAAACTAAAAAAATCTGTATTATTAAATTTTAAAATAGACAAAAAAATGTATGTCCATTTTATTTGTTACTTAGTTTTTTGGTGAATAGAAAAACAAACAAAATGAACAGAAAATGTAATCATTTTTTTGGCTAAATTTTTTCTTTAAAAATTGAAAAAAAAAACTAAATAACATAAGATAATTTTTCTATAATTCTTATTATGTCCTCTATATTATAATAAAATTAATATAAGAACAATTTAATAATTTTAATGTAAAATTTAAGTTTTTTCTTCTTCTTCTTCATTTTTATAAATTTAGTAACAACATGAAAGAATATATATACATATATATTTTGGGGCTATAAATTAAGTTTCCATTATTTGCTTTTTAATCTCAAACTCAAAAGATAAGGGGTAAAATTGTAAAAAAATGGACCATACTTTATTCTTAAATTAATCAGCAATTTTTTATTGTTTAATTAACATGCCTGATTCTTAGAAAAGCGAATATTGTCCCAAGATTGGGGAAAAGCTAATTGACGAAAAAGTGAATACTTTTCATTTAAAAAAATTATTTCTTAAATAAAAAAATCACTGAAATTTGAAATTACTAAGACTTGGATAGGATTAGGATTTAGGAGTAGTGGAAGGTAGCTCCAGGACATTTAACAGTGCTTAAAATCAAATCCAGACAATAAAAAAAATCAGTAGATATGAATATTTTCGACTCTTCTTGCTAAAGAACCGAACAACAGATAATAATTAGGGAGAAAAATTCATACAAAAATGGCGACCACGACCGAACCCCGCCACAACCATCCACTCGACAAAATTTATGGCTATATCCAATCCACTGCCACCAATTTATCATCTATCCTTCCTAAAACGCCGCCGGTAACCCCTACTCCGTCCAAGATATTATCGCCGCTTATTTTTCCTGCACAAAAGGCACTATCTTTACCAATATCGTCGCTGTTTGAGCCGACTCAGAGCGACGCGTTATCTTTGAGACCATCTACGTCGTCGTCAGAAAAGAGTATGTCGGCCGAGCCCAGTTCTGGGTTTCCGTCGACGGTCAGGATTGCCGGTCTGAATTCGAACGGAAAGGGTGGTGGACCGGCCTTTGTGGGTCAGGTTTTCAGTATGTGTGATCTTTCCGGAACTGGTCTTATGGCTGTCTCTACTCACTTCGACATACCCTTTATTTCCAAAAGGTATTTCCTTTAGCCCTCACTCTACTTTGTTATATATTTGTCAATTATTGTTATTTTTGAATTCGTGTTTCAGTGTAAGTTATTACTTTATTTTTGGTATTTATGTTTAGTTAATATGTTGTATTGCTATTTGGGTGATAGTTATTCTCATGTTACTTTATGAATCGTCGTGTTGTTTGAATACGTAGTATAGTTTGTGCTTGAACTAGAAACAGTGACCCTTTCTCAGAGACTCACCAAAAAGAACAGAAGAAAACTGGGAATGGTGCAATTAAGACCCATTAGTAGGTAACACAAGAAAGTTGAATTAGCCTTTTCGTGTTTTTCTACAATAATGTATATTTACTTTTGGGTCAATACATTTCCACAATATGGTTATTTTGACTGGTATTTGTGCTTTATGTAAATTTGTGTTTGGGTCAATAAATTTGCACAATATTGCCATTTTTATTGGTATTTTGTGTTTTTGAGTTTATGTAAATTGTAAGAAGAATTTAGCAAAAATAAATTAAAAAAAAATTGTAAGAAGCGTAGCAAACTGCCAACCTTTGGTGATTGGCGGATCTTCTGAACATTTTATTGTTGAAGTGGATGGTTTAGATAAAAGAAGAACCTGGACATTAAAGATTTATTTGTAATCATATGCTTGTAAATTTGATGTATGTTGGTTTCTGGCTATGCTGCTTGTATTGTTTTACTTGTTTGATTTTGCTTTGATGTTGAAAGCGTGATTCTTTTCTTTTGGCTTTTAATTTTATTTTCAGTTTGCAGTTACAATGTGTATAATATTGCTACCTATCTGTTTCCCTTGTTTTCTTCTTCTTGAGAAATGCACATTCCAGTTTATAATTATGGCGTGGGCTCTCTAAGTGTAGTGGGATAAAGCAACCCAGTTGCGATATTAGTGACAGGTTTTTCATTGTATTCCTTTGGCACAGAACTCCAGAGTGGCTTAAGAAGATGTTTGCAGCAGTTACTAAGAGCGAGAGGAATGGCCCTGTCTTTCGCTTTTTCATGGATCTAGGCGATGCAGGTATTGGCGTATTGCTTAACGATACATTTTCTGTAATCACTTGATCTCTCTCTCTTTCTCTCTCCTCGTTTAATTTTTCCTCCTGCTACGACCAGTATTAAAATATGATATAAGTACTATTTTTCTTGAGGAAACTTCTATAGGTTTTGATAGGAGCTACTGGATTTTGATTACTTAGGCCAAGCACATTTGTGAATGAATTTGAAATCTATAGATCCTCAGTCCTCAAGCAGGGGCAGACGCAATAGTTTCATCAAGAGGGAGCACCCTTATAATTAAATATTATTTCCCCGGTCCCTCAAAAACTGGCTAAGTTTGACTCTTTTTTCGTCAAATTGACTAATTTTTATTAAGAATTAAGCATATTTGTTTATACTTTCAAACCTATGAAAATTGGAGGTGATAGTAAATTCGATATAGTTTCTTATGATTATAGTTTCTCCATCTATATTTACAAGAAATTAGTACAAAATTTGATTACAAAATTAGTCAATTTGACTGAAAAAATCAAACTAGGCTAGTTTTTGCGGGACTGAGGGAGTAATAATAATAATAATAAAATTACTTATGGCGTCACACAATAAGAGTCTCATTCATAATATATGCATATGTTAGTGATATATTTTTATTTCATATTTACCATTAAATATAATGAGTGTTTAGTTCCATAGTGGTGGCATATAATGGAATTATGATGACAAAATTGAGAATATTGTGTCATTTTATACTACTCTTTTTGTGGCTGTTTTTTTGTTGTTGACAAAATGAGTTTTTTCATTTGTTTATGGAAATGTGACTATTTCTTTCTCCAAATTTCATTATACCTGTTTTAGGCTTTTAGGTAGAGATTACACTCACCACCTACTTTGTAATGTTTCCAGTTTCCTATGTTAAACGGCTCAACATTCCAAGTGGTGTGGTTGGTGCTTGTCGTCTTGATTTAGCATATGAACATTTTAAGGTATGGATTTTCTCAATTTAAAGGATCTTTCATGTGGATTGATGAATTATATGTATTTGTATCATATCATATACTATTGAAGGCTAAGAACAAACCTCTAGGTGTCTAATGTGTCTGAGTATTTCATGAATGACTTCTATTACTATTCCAAAAAAAATGAAAAAATGAAAAAATGAAATCCATTTACCTAATTGTTTTTGATATGAAGATTAATACATATATATACACACACCACACACACACACACACACACACACACAAACACATGTTGTTTGAGTCAATTGTTTCTGCATATTAGTTTCATATGAGTAACAGTCAAATAGATAATATGCTTGGTACCTATAATGCTAAGATTTAGGAAATGAAGAATTTTATAGTAAACAAGTGTTGTGGTGATAGATGTTGATGAATTGAAGCGGATGGCATTAGGTGATATGATAGCAAGTTAATGCAATTATAAGAACTCGGAAGAAGCACTTGCTTAGAACAAGATGTGTGCCAAATTCTTGAATGTTTGGTCAATTGTTTGTTGCATGAGCCTTAAGCTTATCAGTTACCACTGATGGTTCTGTATAAGGTAATCAAATCAATTTAGGTGGAGAAGGCCTCCTTTTGACTTTTGGATCACTTCTTAAAAATTTACTACATTTCAAGCTTAGCAATTTCATTATATAGGGACAAAGAGATGAGCTGCTGCTGGTTTAGGAACGAACATGCATTTGGATTTGCAATCTGAAAGTGGATCTTAAAAAAACTGATGTCCTTCTTTAGGTAAACCTGTAGTTTCTAGTAAGCATTCTCATATGACTCCATGTACTGTTATGAGAGGCAAGATTTAATGAAAGCTCTATCTCGTACCAGATTAGGTTGCCATCTAGGATTTAGGTTCACCATCTACAACTCTATTCCTGCTTGTCATCAGTTTTCTGCTAAGCTTGAGCTTTAGTTGACACAGATTGAGGCAATCTTTATTTCAGCTTGGCTCAACTGAAGTAAATAACTAAGCCACTTGAGCTTGAATTTGTGCTGGATAACAGGCTCAGTCCAACCTTAACACGTGCTCCGTCTATAGTTGATGAAACGCAAAAATTCCCCCGCCCTATGAAGCTGAGTCTATTCTTCTTATGTTTGATCTTTATTTTGGGTCTAATCAAGTGATTTTACGAGGCTTATTGAGCCCGGATTGCTTACTTGATAACTAGAGTGAGTCTGTTTGAGCTTCACGTATTTATTAGCCAAGCCTAAATATGTTTCTCAAGCTCACTTTGGTGGCTGAGCTTGAGCTATTTATGCAGAATGTGTTCCATTTCCAGCCAAACTTGGTTCCGCCGACTTACTTAAACTTTGGTCTTAAAGCTTTTGTTGGAGAGTTTCTACAAATGCTTGTCCTGGACCAATGTGACAGTTGCGAATAACAGAGATTTGTAGTATAGCGGGGTAGTAGACATGACTGGTGAAAAAAATACCCATCTTCTCATTCTGAATATAGTTGTGACATTGGTTTCTTCTTGTTCTTGAGTTGAGCAATCTTCTTACAAATGATATGATGCATGTTTACCACTTTTATAGAAGCTAGATTGATAGCAAATGCAAGGCAGGGGCTAGTTCTAGAATTAGTTTGATTCAATCCGTGATATGTGATCAACCAATGACATAAAGTACAACAGATTGTGATTAAAATGATGATAGTTATAGAGATTAAGTTAATTGTAAAGTAAAACTGAGTATCTCTTCATTAAGCAATATTGTGTTGCTATTGAAAATTTGCTTAGTGCTAAGATTCATGTTGTCCCAAATTCTCATTACTCTCTAACCTTGATTGTAATTTTTTTAATATATATAGCATGGCCTTTTTAAAAAGATCAAGGTGTATGTATGGTAAATATGTTGTAGGCAAAGAGATGTATCTTTTATGACTCTTCACTATGTACATACATTCAAATGTCTTGCACTTTGAATCAGGAAAAGTCACACATGCAGACATTTATTATTAATAGAAATCGAACAGCTACTAAAAATTAGTATTTACCTTGTAAGAGATACAATGGATCAGAGAACCATCCAAATGAACTCAATATGAATTTTAGGTCAACTTCGATATTAATTACATTATGTTTTATGGGTCATCTCAAATATTGATTATATTATCTGTGATGACCAACTGACTCAACTGACTAATTCTTTAATTAAGTATAAGTTATCTCCTTACGGACTTTTATATATAAAATATAGATTAGGACACAAAAGCCATGCATAGTTACCAAAAAGAAGGTCATTCATAGATTATTTTGTTTTGTGGTATATTCTAAAGGTATATGCTTTATTTACTTCTCTCATTCCTCTCTGTGTTTTATTACGTTCAGTTCTTTGGACTGGTGTAATTAATTTTGGTACATGTTCCGTTCCATGCAGGAAAAGCCACACTTATTCCAATTTATTCCTAACGAGAAGCAGGTAAGAAATCATGGTCATCTCTTTTCTCGTCAAAGATAATCACCTCTTGCAAATATTAGCATTGTTTTGAATTAATCTGGCTGCTTTATGCAGGTCAAGGAAGCAAATAAACTTCTTAAGACAATGCAGCAAAATGGTCAAAGGAACAGAGTTGAAGGAGTTCCCGTTTTCAGTGCTCAAAACTTAGACATCGCGATTGCAACCGCAGACGGTATCAAGTGGTATGTTATTTTTCAGAGTGTGAAAATATTTTAATTTTCATGATAAAATTCTTAAAAGTTTTGAAATTGGTACCCTGACTTTCCAAATTTCCCTTCAAGCGAGTTCGTTAGGTAATTATAATTGGTATAGTGCTGAATGTCAAGACTGATGAACTTTAAATGTTTAATTTAAAACACTGCCTTGGGGCCTATATATTATTCAATACTCCATCCATCCCTTTTTATAAGACAAATTTTTGAGTGGCAAAAAGTTTAATAAAACAGCATTTCAAGCTTTAAGCAAATTTCTCTCGGACTTTATCCTTATTAATATGGAGAATTATATTCAAATTTAACTTGGACATTCATTCTCTGTTTGTTTCTAGCTTCTTTTCTGCGGCTTACATGAACAAGTTCTTAAATGGTTTGCTGAGAGTTGCATGAATTAGATTATAGCACAAGTTAAACTTAACACAGTCAAGATTATTCATTGACCGGAGATGCTCAGTGTGTAAATTTCCAATCCATGATTTCCGTGAATCCTCTCACAATAAATAGACATGTGGGAGTGGGATTGTAATTCCTCTCGTTGACTAGGGAACTTTGGTTTACTAAGATTTTCATTTAGGATAGTTACTTCCATGTTAGTTCGGAAAGTGAGATGTTTATCCTTATTTACATAATTACATTCTAGAAGAAATAAGAAATATTAGTTCAGCCTATAGTTGTTCTACGATCTTCTTTACAGTTAATTATTATATCTGATGCTCTGCGCTCTTGCTTAGGTACACTCCTTACTTCTTTGATAAGAACATGCTAGACAACATTCTTGAAGAATCCGTAGATCAGCATTTCCATTCGTTAATCAAGACTCGGCATTTGAATCGTCGACGGGATATCATTGATGACAATATGGCGGCAGAAGCGCTTGAAGAAAATGCAGAGAGCATATGGGAACCCCCAGAGGTACACAATCCATTTGTCACTGATGCCCGTGTGAAAAGAAATAGAAAGCTGGGAGGCCAATAGCTGCAAAAGGTTAAGCAAATATGGACTAAAAATTACTATGGAAAGAACGTACTTCTATGATTTTGGGAAAGCTTGTTAGAGTGGCTCAGAAATCAATAAACAAATTGAAATTTACAACATGGCATTGTACCATAAATCCATCTATCATCTATGCTTATTTTTCTATTTTTGGTTTTGGTTCCTGCATTTCTCTCATTGGCAGGTTCAGGAAGTGATGGATGAAATTGGTCCTGCTGGAATTCCTTTCAGTGTCATATCAAAGGCTGCTGAACTTCAGCTGCTTTATTCTGTTGACAAAGTACTACTTGGGAACAGGTGGTTGCGGAAAGCCACTGGAATTCAGCCCAAATTTCCTTATATGGTTGACTCATTTGAGAAAAGGTACTCCCAACCATTTTCAGTATATTGAATGTGAAATGAAGACTTTGAAGCCAAATTTTGTGACCCATAGTTTATTTATGAGGGTGAAAGAGAAATCTTAAACCAGTCTTTAAAAGGCCATGCTTATAGATTGTCTACCCATAATTGAAAAAATCAAGATGATCATCATATTCTGTCAAGTCAAGTAATAGTCGGAGTCAGGAGAAAGCCCCATCCACAGTTTCTGTTCTTCGAGAGTTCTAGTGTCTGGTGGTGAGGTGTATTTTCTGCAAACCTTAATTGCAGAGTGCAATTTCTTTTTACCATAACTTTTATCATATAGTCTTGCAGGCTGAAATTATATTTCTTATCTCAAATATACTCTTGCAAGTCTTTTAAATAGAGTGGTGTTTTTGCATTATTTAATTCCTGACAAATTTAATGATTCCACAAATTCTTTTGGCAAAACTGCTAACTATATGTTATGAATTTCTTGCAAAAATGTTGCTAGCTGAATTTGTTAGAATAATTTTGTAAAATGGAGTATTCATGCAGCAGCCTGCCATCCTTAAAGTTATAGTTATTTACTTCTTTGTAAATTATATTTGGCAAGTATCGATTTGGTTAGCTAAAGCATGTGAATATCATAAAGATCTATTCAACGCGCAGTCCTTATTTTCTATATATTTCTATTTTGAACTATTGTATTCTTCTTGCAAGGAGCTGATCCTATATATTTGCTTAGTACCTTTTCTGAGCATTCATGTTTTATTTGGTTGTAGGACTGCAGCTTCCTTTCTGAGAGCATCTGAGTCATCCAGCTTTGTTTCCAACTCTGAATTAGGAACCGATTGTAAGCAACTTGAGTACCTTAGCACTTCAGAAGTTGAACAAAAAGATAATTTTCAGGTTTCACAGGGAGAGCGTCAAGATTTCCAGTTTCCTTTTCCATGGTCAAAACCACTACGAAAGCACCAGAATTTACCAGATAAGAGGTGCCACCCTAATTGTATTGTTGATACGATTTTATGACGATAGATTTCTGCAAACCTTGTGTGCTTACGTTCTCAATGCTCTTACTTTTAACAGGATGCAAAGAACCTCCAGTGAAAATGTTAAACAAGAAATACATTCAAGCCCATTTCTACCCAAGATTACTATGGTTGGTATTTCAACTGGGGAGGCAGGGCAAATGAGCAAAGCCACTTTGAAAAAGACGATGGATGATCTGACTAGAGAGTTGGAACAGACCGATCAGGGAAATGTCGGTAGTAATAATGAATTTAAATACGAAGATAGGGATCCACTCTTTGTTGCAAATGTGGGTGATTATTACTCGGGTATGTCAAAAGCTGGTTCAGCTAGATGGGTTCGCGGAGGTGCCCATTAAGAAGCTTCATCAACGAAAAAAAAATACATTTCTTTGCAGGTTTTAGTGTGTTAACTGACAAAAGAAAGATGTAAATCGAAGCGGAAGCAGAATTGTGTAGTTTAGCATATGTTGTCCGTAGCTGAATGACAGCTTTTCATTTGTTTTTTTTTTAAATTTGGAAGCATCCTATGCCATTAACTTATTATTCCATTCATTCCTTATGATAACTGATTCTTCAAGCGGATGATAATGACTGTAGGGTTGCGCAAATTTGGTGTGTTGTAATTTTAAATTGTAGATTATAATAATGAAAAATAAAAAAAATTGATTCTAAATTTACTGTCATGAGCTCGTTAACATTCTTATTAGTGATTTTCATGTTGGTATGTTGTATCATTTACAGTGATCATCTCCACTAGGAGGAGTTGTTTTGGTTAATTATGTCAACTATTTTGAAAACTTGACTATTGGTGAACTTTTGATGTGAAGCTGTCCGAGTTTTTTCCGGAGGTTTTCGTTTTGAGGTACTGGACAACTCGGACATTGATTCAAGCTCCAAATTCTCCCCTAGCTACCCTACCTGTGATTGAGCGAGGCTCTTGCAAGTACCTATTGATGCTTAGCCCATGGATTCGTGAAGACCGAAAGGTATGTCCTGGAACTTGTTTTGGTTGTTTGACTTTAGTCTTTAAATTGAAAAATGGGGTTGTCTGTCTGGTTTTTAGATACTTGGATATTTTTAGCCATTTGACTAAATAGTCTTAACTAGGAGACACTGGAGTTATTGGTAATGAGAGGGAATAGTTATACATCATTCATAGGATAGGAATATCTGGTACAGGGGAACAAAATAGTAGCTGCTATCTTTGGATACCAAAAGCACAAAGAAAGGCTAAAAATTTATGCTCCTCCTCCTCCTCTTACTACTGAGTTGAACAATGATAATAAGCAATAGGAAAGAATTATAATGTGGGATCAAGATTGTGTTAGTGCCCATTGATGGATGGATGGATTGATTGGCTCATTTTCGCTGCTGACGGTGGGGATCCCCCCTATTTATCAGTGTGTGGTGCTCTTTTCTAGACACTAGAAAGTGCGTGGCAGACTGTTACTGGACTAGTGTTCTCACTATGTGAGCAAACATATCTTTGACCGTCAATAGAAGATCAGACAGTTCAATTTTAAATATTTTAATAATTCAAAAAAATATAAAATCTGAACAGTCTGTTTCTTATATGGACGGTCAGAAATGTGTTTGCCGGAATAGTGATATAGCAAGCACTATGGATCACTCCTGAAGTAAATATGGGCAGGCAGAAAACTGGGGAAAAAGAACAAAAAGATTTAGGAAGGGGTATCTCTATTTCTCCATCACCTGCTTATCCTTCATCCTTCTGCCAAACTGTGAATAGCCGGCCCCTACCTTTTCATTCTCATCAGTTTTACCAAACCCACCTCTCCCTCTCTCTCTCTCTCTCACACACACAAGGTTGACAGAAAGAACTGGGCAGGGGTGACCAGATGATAGCAACCTTTTCAAGTGCGTAGCATGTGATGATCTTATCTCAATTAAAGTAAAGCCTCCATTAATTCCTTGTATCTGTCTAAGTCTAATCTTTTATCTAACTAACTAACTATAGAGAGAGACCAAAAGAATTTCAGTCTTATCATCAGAATGACCCACCCACCCTGATTTAGTAGTAGATAAGAGGACAAATAAAGTACCCAGGATTACTGTAGTAGTTTCAATTCAAATAGATGTCTCAAGAATGGAGTCTCTAGACTTGTCAAGAATTTAGGCGGTAGCCTTGTTCTTTTTTACTTCATTTCTTCATCTAATGATTCTCTCTCTCTCTCTCTATATATATATATATGTGTGTGTGTGTGTGTGTGTGTGTGTGTGTGTCACGTCTCTTTTGGAACCTTTTTCTGTCATCATCAACAACAAATTAAGAGGCTGAAATCTTCTCTAGACTGCTAAAATTCTTTGATTGCAAGTTTAGGACCAAGTCAATTCTCCAAAACCCGAAGAAAAATATTGTTGTATGGTGACTAATTTTATGTCGAAGGTAAATTGCTATTAGCATGAAAGCGTAAATGATAAACTAAAATATTTGTATTTGTATTTTTTTTCTTACATCCTCTTGTTTCTTTTCGTGTATTCAGGTAATTTTTTTATTTAATCTTAACATAGATTTGTTGTACACAAACTGTCTGTTTTAAATTAAGTCGGATTAAACAGTCCTGTCCTATACACGCAGTTGAAGTTTATAAGGTTTTTCCCTCATGCATGATCGCATTTACTAGATCTGGGAGGTAAGTGAAGAACAAGTGGTAGTAAAGAAAAGTTTCTACATATAGTGGGACCACCAAATTGGATGACTAGCAATCAGAACAATAGATTTGGTGGGTAAGGACCGTAAGGTTATTTTTAAGATAACCATGATCCCCACAACATCTCTACCTTCTGTGTGCACTTAATATAACCACCAGATTTTACTAGTTATGAAAAGGGAAAAGATTTTACTAGACTCTTATAATTTTATTCAATTTATTTGTTGATGTTTTACAATTGTAATTCAGCACAAACATAGCATGTTTTTTTTCTTCATAATTTAATTTTAACAAGCGTTCTAAATTGAAAATAAAATGGTACCCGAAGGATAGTGGGTTGTGAGTTCCTCTATGACCAACAAATCCTAATATTGTACATGTTTAAATATTTGTTTGTGTACATGCAAATAGTTTATTTCAAAGCCAAACTATTTAACGATCTCAAACATGCTACAATATTTTAGTATAATGGCCAAATGCTCTGAATACAACTACTGCAAACAGTGAGAACCAAACATATGTTAAGAGTATGATTGTTTGCAAGAATTATACTTGGACTATTAATTTCAAGTCTCTTGTTTGTTTTTAAAAATAGATTTTGGACTACTAGTTCCAGGATAATAAAATAACTTGAAATTCTGGACAAAACAAAGATAACATAGGATTATTTTAAGTTGTCTCATGAATAATTGTATAAAAAATAAACATATGATTAAGACTATTTATTAATAGTTTTGAAATTATAATTCATGGGAATATAGTTGTAGAATTATATTTCTTGCATGTCCAAAGAATTCGGAAACAGGGAATGTTGGCATAAATTATGGAGAGAATAAACAGGTTAGAAATAAGAAAAAGTGAAGGCCACAAATAGTGCATCTAATACGTATATTTAGTTGTTTGTATCGGATGACAAAGTTTTGTATTCCTAGTCTATCCCATCGATACCTTTATTCTTTCTGCTCTGTCCTCTCGCAACCTGTTCCTACCGAGTGTTTGTCTCTATAGCCATTTAGCCAGCCCCTACTCAATATTATGGGGCCAAAAAGCCAAACATAGTGGCATGTTCGAGATTTTGGAGCCAAAGCCAAGATTCCGTATGTGTCACTCTCTCGTGTTTTGCTAGAGGCATTGCCCCGACTTTTGACATTTTAACCAAGTCAATGCATAAACAATAGAAAAGAAAGAGAGAGAGACAAGCAGCACTAACAAGCCAAACGCAATAACAACTACCACTTGCTTTAATTCTCCCTATTTCTACACAGCAAAAATATACATTTGACTAGTTGATAATGCTGATTCATAGGAGTATAAATATTTAACAAATCCTCTTCACTCAGTGCTCCTCCATCTCTCTAAATCTGCTCTCTTTCGTTCGAAAAGTCAGCGCCATCTCTCTTATTCTATCTTCACACGTTAGAATAACTGAGAATTATTATTAATTCACGACTAGCAGACAGGGACTCATCATTCATAACAATAATGACGGACGGTTGGGATCTGTATGCAGTAGTCAGAAGCTGCACCACCACGGCTGCCACTGCCACCCCTTCTGTCGGTGACAATCACCATATGGTGATGGAAGATGATGAGGATCCTAATCCTGATTTTGGCTCTGTTCTCAACACCCCTTTATTCTCTTATCCACCTGATGATCAAATTACTATTGCAAACCACTCACGGGTTCAGGGATTGGAAGAAATTTATAACCAATTCTCTATTGGAACGCAGCCCCAACAAATCCACCAACCACAACATCAGGCGCTCCTTGCTCCACAAGCCATAATCACAAATTCTCAGACTAGCACTACCACTCGATCTCGAAGAAGGTGTATATCACTATCTCATGTCTATTTCTTCAGTTTGTATTTTTTTATTAAAAAAATAACCTTTTCTTCATAACTAAAATATAACGTCTCTACTTTAACACCAGACACGGTTCGGGGTTGTTTGATAAAATTGAATGAAATAGTTCTAAATGAGCTGAATGTAGCAGAATTCTGAATCAAAAAAATTATTTAATAATTGACATGAAATATCTGAGTAACAGATTTTTATTATTTTATCCATTTGAAAAAATTCAAATTTATTGTAAATTTATTTAATATTACTTAATATAATAATTAATATTGTAAAAAAATTAAATATAAAATACTTCATTCGGCAGTCATTCAACCAAAAAAATTATACTTGGTCATTCAGCCTAAAAATCTGACCAACGATTTTTATTCAAAACAAAATCACTGAATGGCTGACCGATTCAGCCATTCAACTTCATTCGGCTCTAAACAAATATACCCTTAGTATACACATCTATTAGTCATGAGCGCTCATAAAATTATTCTAAATTAAGTCTCTTAGGCCATGTTTGTTTGTTAAGATTATAATCCCAAGACTATTAATCTTAGGATTAAATAGCCCTAGTTACATGTTTGTTTTTTATGGAATTATTTATGGAATAATTTAAAATAATCTTATGCTATGTTTTGTTTTTTCCAAGATTAATTAAAGGATTGGATAAAAAAATATCGTTTGGACTATTATACCCTTATATACCAATAATAACATAATTTTTCAATAGTTTCATTATAATATTAAATATATTATGTTATTATGGGATTTAAATATATTAATTTAATTATAATTTGTGTAATATATTAGTTTCATTATACGTATTATTATTATTTAATAATATACAGCTATGAAATATATTAGTATTTTCAATGTAACACGTACTGCATGTATGTTTACAAACTTATTATTTTGTTTACTTCTATTAAAAAAAATACGATCAATGTAAATATACTGAAGACAAAAATGTAATACATGAATGTAAAAAAAAAGTACGAACTGAATGTATGTTTCTAAATTGTTTTTTACTTCTATTAAAAAAGAAATATGATCAATGTAAATGTATGTATTAATTTAGCAAAAAAAAAAATGTTTTGCATGTAAAAAATACGTACGTATGTTTTTAAAAAAAGATATTATATGCAAAAAAAAAAAAAAAAAAACTGTTTCGTACGTATGTTAAAAAAAGGGTATTGTATGTAAAATAAAAAAACTTACTACATGTATGTATTATTTAATAAATTTATTTAGCTTATTTAATTAGCACTAAAAAAATTATGTACATGCAGTACGTACAACATGTATGTACTATTTAATAAGTTTATTTAACTAGCACTAAAAAAAACGTACATGCAGTACGTACTGTATGTATATATTATTTAATAAGTTTATTTAATTAGCACTAAAATAAAGGTATTAAAAAAAGTTACTTACATGGAGTACGTAGTGCATGATTAATGTTTTATCATGTATTACAAGCTTTATGCGATGTAAACAAAGTTAAAAGCTAATTTAGTTCATAAATTGTTAGTTTTAAATGGTATTGTATCATAATACATCTTAACGGTTCATCTATTAATAGGAGCAGATTCAGTCCATTAGTTCAGTGGGGTCAATTTTTTTAAAACAAAAATTTATAAAAAAAATAAAATACAATAAAATAAAGGCGTCAGAATGCGAGGGATATTGCAAATAATTGTGTGAGCTATCATATAAAATTGATATTGTTTTATGTAATTGAATACACTTCGAGTCCTCGATCTTATGTTATATATAAAATAATATTTTATAATTTTTTAAAACACTGTTATTTATAAGAGACACTTCTGGTGTCCTCTAAAATAAATTATAAAACTAAATAATATTATAAAAATATTATTTATAATAATATTTTTCGAGATTTTATTGTTTGAAACTATCGTAATGATGGTCTCATTTCAATAGATACAAAAATATCATGTTCAATGTAAGTTACTAAACAATATAAAAGAGTGGAGTGTTTGCATTAGTAAAATTTGAGACATTTAATAGTCTTTTAGTCTGAATTTTTTATTTTCACTAAACACTTTATAAAATTAAAATCAAATTAAAAATTAACTCCCAAAAATTCAGTGGGGTCAATTGACCCCACTGCCCTAAGGTAGATCCACCCTTGCCTATTAATGCATTTTAACAGCCCACATTTTTGTATTAAGAGATCTTCTGAATAGTTTAGACTCGTATTTATATTTTAACTATTCAGAGGAGCTCTTAAAATAAATATATGAGCTCTTAAGAGACATTAAAGGTGGACTGTTAAGATGCATTAAGATACAATCAAACATCTCATTAAATATGGTATTAAATAATTCCATTTTTCAAATCATTTTATTATCCGAGATTAATAATTTCAAATCTATTTTAAAAAACAACCAAGAGACCGTTCAATTCCTTACAAACAAACATAATCTTAATTTAATATTTTTCCCCCTTTTTATCGATAGGAAAAACCAGCAGATGAAGATGGTGCATCAAATGACACAAGAAGAACTCTATGGTGATTCTTGGGCCTGGCGGAAATACGGTCAGAAACCCATCAAAGGCTCACCCTATCCAAGGTCGTTTCATTTCTCTTCTTTATTTAATTTCTTTTACTACCAACCCTATATATCTAATTAATAATTACTCCTAAAGAAGTCTCCAGGAAATTAAAGTCCAATTATATATATATATATATATATATATATATATATATATATATATAGCAGAAATTATTATAGGTGTAGCACATCAAAAGGCTGCGCGGCAAGGAGACAAGTGGAGAGAAGCCCTATAGATGGCACCATTTTGATCGTATCTTACACCGGCGACCACACTCACCCTCGTCCGACTCACCGGAGCTCTCTCGCCGGCAGTACCCGCAATAAATTATCCACGGTGTCAAAACCAGCTTCATGCTCTTCATCTTCAGCAGCCTCTGCTTCAAGCTTCTCTCCACCATTAATGGAAGGAGAGAGTCATGAAGCTCAACACGACAATAATGTGAAATTAGTGGAGTTGGAGGTTGACGATGATGATGCTGATGAGGAGGAGCCCGAGGAGGAGGAGGAGGAGGAGGAGGACATTCTTATTCCGAACAGTGTCAGGAATGAAGATGTATTCAAAGGGTTTCATGAACTCAATGGAGGAACTGGATTTTTTGACTAGTTACCTACCATTTAATTTTCCTCCTTTCCTTAATTTTCCTCCATGAGAGTAGCTTTTGAGTTGCCGGAAAAGTTGGGACACATTTTTAGTTGCAATCTATATCTATATCTTTATATGGGGACAGATCCAAAGCAAACGTTGTCAATTTAAATTTTTTCTTACAATACATAGTGAGCGTCTATTCGATTATCTAACGGTTTAATAGAGTTCCCGTTTGCAATTTAATTTTCAGCATTTCGCAATTTAATACTGCAGACGGGACGGATTACAAAAATATCCCTCCTTTACAATTCTTTGATCTACAGTATTAAACTGTAAACCCTAAGTATAAAAAATAAAATAAAATTGGCATCCACAATATTAAATTGTGAAGCCTTATGGTACCGTACTTTTATCTTCTCATGGTCCTAATGTTGTCCCCTCTCCTGCACCAACCCTGCAAATTCCTCCCCTTCCTTTTCCAGTTTCGTCTACTTCTCCAATGTCACTAATTGATGCTCCTGACCCAATTAACAACAATAATTATGTTACCAATCTTCTCAAACCCTCTTCTTTCTTTACACCTCCTTCTTCCTCATCAGCACCGGTGACACCTCTTATCTCGTCACCTATGTCAATTGTTGCGCTTCAGCCTCCCTTGAATATTCGTACGATGACGTAATTATTGGTGGACTCCACAGCGGAATAACTGTCATATATAGAAAGCGACAGAAATAATATTTATATAAAAATAATGATGAAACTTTTACCGTTAAACTGTTGAAATATCCGGTGACAAAAATACAGTAATACGCGTTGTTACACAGTTGCACACCGTGTTGCACAGTATCTCTGATAATTAATTCTTACATAAGAAGTCACTCAACATTTCATTTAATAATTGACACAGTAGTTACTGCATAATATTTCATATTATTGATTTAATAATTGTTACAGTGATAATTGAATAGTATTTTATATTATTGATTTAATAATTGGCACGACACAGTAACTCATTGTAAGACCCCGAATTTTATGAAATAAAAGTATTCAATTTTTCTTATAATTACGATTCAGTAAATGGTTAAATTGATAAAAAGTTAAAGTTAAAGGTGATATATGAATTTTTTTCAAAATACGCAAGTGGTTATAAAATAATCATTGTTGTCGGGGAATATTCGTTTGGTCGTGGAATATTCTTTCTGTCGTGGAATATTCGTACGACGGCGCAGCTATTTGTGGGCCCCATAACGAATAACTGTCGAATGAAGATAACGACAAAAAAAAATTAAGTTTTTATAAATAACGGCGTAGTTGTTACCGTTAACACTGTTGGAATACCCGGTGATTAAAATACAGTAATACGCGTTGTTACACAGTAGCACACGGATTGCACAGTATTTTTGAAATTATTGATTCTTACGTAAGAAAGCATTACTGAATAATTGTCACAGTAATTACTGTTCAATATTTTATTTTATTGATTCAATAATTGTTGCGTTGATATTTTATATTATTGTTGTTTCAATAATTGTTGCTGCACAGTATTTTCCATTATCAGATCAATAATTCATATTATTTGAATAATATTATTAGATAACATTATTGGCAATGTCTAGAAAGTTCTGTCTAAGGAGAGGTTTGGTCATCTAATTGCGCGCCAGTAAGGAAAAATCCTTATTAAAAAGCCCTCTCTTTCTTGGGAACGGCCTGGTTGTCATAAATGTGATTCTGTAATATTATTTGTGAATAATTAATTATTGATTCATATGATAAGGAAATATTTATTTTATGTGGATATAAATGTTGGATATATTTTTGTGGTTAAAAATGAAGGAGTTAATGTTGAGGTGTTTTATCAGTATTTTTGTTAGAATGGAGGTATTAAAAATCAAATTAGGGTTTTTGAGTTATTTTGTCGGGGCTATAATTTTTAATCCGACCGTTGGATCGTGGTAATTTTTGGATATGTTATTCATATATAAGTTGAGTATATGTCCACAAATTTTGAACCGTTAAAAATGAACGTATGATTTGTTATGAATTTTACGAGATAACTGGTTCAGAAATTGTTGAATTTTCGGAGTTAATCATTTTGGTGGAAAATTATAGAATTGGTGGGCCCCACTCTTGGTTGGTGAAGAAATGTGCTGAGATTTTTATTCAAATGTGGTGGGTGGGAATAGTAGCAGGTAAAGCCATCAGGTTGCAGGTTAAGTCTGCTTCGGCGTGCTAACATTTTCCTATAAATAAAGGGCTAAGTTAGAATTGAAAATCACACCAGAAATAAGTTTTCTCTCTTTCTCTCTCTAGATTATTGAGTGTATTTTGTGAGTATTTAGATACTTGGTGAATTGCTATTCATCAGTGCAAGTTTCCTTCAGCGTTATATCTGATATCCGGTCAAAAGTGCTGCTATTTTGAGGTAAGGGATAGTAAGGGATTGTAAGGGATAGTAAGGGGTGTTATATTATTCTTAAAATGATATTTTCTTTAATATCATTATACCGAAATGTTGGTATGAGCTTTTTATCAAATTTGAAATTTTTTGAGTCGGGGTTACTATTCACGTATACGGCACTATTCACGTATACGGCACTATTTATGTATATGGCACTATTTACGTATATGACATTATTTACGTATACGGTACTATGTACGAATACGAAATACTATTCATGAGTTACTATTCATGAGTTACTATTCACGAGTTACTATTCATGAGTTACTATTCACGAGTTACTATTCACGACAAAAAAATTAGTTTTTTTTTTCTGACCAAATTATCGTTGATTTATGATTGTTGCTTTCGAAAATAAATACAGTTGTTGATCATATTGTTTTTATTATCATATATAACATTTTTATAACCCTAATGATGATATTGATTTCTCTTTGACTTGAGTGTAAAGATGGGTAGATTTTTGGTATGATCAAGACTATGGGTTCTCTTTGGCCAGTAGTGCAAAGTTGAATTGGTGACTGGTATGATCATGACCATTAAATTTATAAGTGAATATCTTTAGCTTAAGTGCAAAGGTGAATTGATCAACATGGTTATAATTATTGTTTATATAAATTCTGAAATGATTATATATTTCTTTGAGATATGAATATATTTGGTCTGTAGTGTAAATATGAACTGTTGATGAATATCTTTGGCCTGTAGTGCAAAGATGAATTATTGATGAATATCTTTGGCCTGTAGTGCAAAGATGAATATTATTGATGAATATCTTTGGCCTGTAATGCAAAGATGAATTGTTGGTGAATATCTTTGGCCCGTAGTACAAAGATGACATGTTGTTGAATATCTTTGGTCAGTAGTGCAAAGATGAACAGGTGTTGAGATGAACATGACCAACTGGTGATACAAATGAATATCTTTGGCCGTAGTGCAAAGATGAAGTTATTAATATGATTATGAACATGAACTGTGATTTGGTATAACCATGATCTTTGATCTTTCAGGTAAAGATAGGTGATAAAAATTATCTTCGTCCTGGATGAGAAGAGGAATTTTGAGCTACAGTTATGATTATGAGTTATTCATATGATTGTGGACCAGAATTGTTGATTGATGTTACAGGGATAAAACATTGTTGGTGGATTTTTAACATGAAGAAGATAATAGATTTTATAGTCTATTTGACTCTTCTAATGGATTGCTCGTTTCGCTACAACTATGGTTGAAATTTTTATCATTTATCATATGTTCTAAATCTCTGATTTATTATTGATGAAGGCTATTGATAATTTAATTATCTTTAGTCATGATATTCTTTACTGGGCTAGTTGTGCTCACCCTTTTGTTTCACAATTCCTTTCAGGTAATAAGAGTGTAGCTGGGTCGAGCGGGGGTAACAGGGGAATAGAACGGTGGTCATCATTTAGTAGTTATATTTGGTGAATCATCTAGGGTGAAGCGAACCCAACGTTGGAAGGGTGTTTTGCCACTATCATACAAGATGTCTAATGACATACAACCTCGTGTCATCATAAGACAAGATTGTGCTCATCCACTTGTTGAGTATATTTACGAGCACTACCTATATAATATTGGTGTTTGTTTGAAGTATAATTTTTAATTAGAGACAGTGGAGATAATGATATGTCAAGAGAAGACTCACCATTGGGAAGAATATGATAGTAAACTTCTCGTTTTTCTTTGGGGTCTATTGGGTCAACCAAGGATAATTCTGTGGCCATATGATATCTATCATAACCTAGAAGCATGGCCTCCCATGTACGAAGGTTTTCTTGAGCACTTCCCAAAGATTCTAGTTTTTAAAATAATTTTTGACTGTACCTTTATGTAAGGTACCTTTGTGAGGTGCTAACACATGATGGTGTCCAATGTCACATTTGGTATATATTTGTATTCAAACTCACAGTATATGTGTTGTTGTATTTTGTATGACAATTGTGATAATAAAGTTGTAATTATTTTCTGTACCATGTATTTGGCGACTCAGAATAGGTTGGATGGAATGGACCTATTTTGGGGATGTCACACTCATATTATTGAAATAATATTATTAGATAATATTATTAACAATATCTAGAAAGTTCTATCGAGTAAAATGGTTATGTTAAATATAATTACGAGCTAGTAAGGAGAAATTATTATCGGAAAGCCCCCTCTTTCCTAAGAACGATCTGGTTGTCAGTATTGTGAATCTATAATTAATATTAAATAGAAATAATTATTAAAATATTAATGAATAAAAATTATTGGTAAATATAATAAGTAATATTTGTTCAATTTTGATATAAATGGAGGAATTTTAGCATTAGACATTTGTTGAAAGTTTGACATATTATCTCCTCCGATAAAATATTTATTCAAATATATTATTATAATATTACATTATAATAGTATAATGTGATAATTTAATAGTATAATTTTATAATTTAAATGATAATATTATTATAATAAATTTATGGCATAAGAATAAAATAAGGAGAAATATAGCAAATTGAATTTGAATTCCTTTTTAATTATAAATTGTTTTAAAGGTATATGATAAAGGGTGGAGCTGAGCAAGTTGGTTTTGAAAGCTTTGCTTCAAAATGTGTGTGCTGCAAAACAACTGTGTGCAAAATTTGTCAATCCTGATGTGCTAGCATTTTTCTATAAATAGGTTACTTAGTTAAACAATGAAACTCACACCAGAATCAAAAAATTCTTTCTCTATTATATTGAGTGTATTTCTTGTGAGTATAGGATTATTTTGAGTGTTGATAACAGTGCAAGATTTCCTCAACATAATCTTCGTTATTTCAATCAGAACTACTTTCCTATTAAGGCAAAGGATGCTATTTTTTTTCAATACTCGTAAATGATATTATTTTCTTTCATACTCGTAAGTGATATCATTTTCTTTCATACTTCATATTATGTAAGTGATATTATTTCATATCATATTTCTAAATTTAAACTTACTATGGTAAGTATTGCTTCTATAATTCCTGAAATGATTAAAAATTTCTTGAGGTTTGCGCTTCATCTAATATCATTTCACTGAAATATTAGTCTGAACTTTCTTATTAAATTTAATCTTTCCATTTCGGGGTACTATTCATTTGTGATACTATTCATACTATTCATCTGAGGTACTATTCATGTACTATTCACGACGAAATTTAGTTTTTTTTTTGTCCAAATTATCTTTGAAATATGAATCTTAAATATCATTCTTGAATTTTACTCCACAATTGGTGATCATGCTAACAATTTGAACATTCTTGAACTCTAGATAAATTAAATTACAATTCTCTAATATTTATCCTTGATCTCACTTGATTCATTCTTTATATCATTGTCATCATCCTCATGCTTATATTGTGGTGAAAGTCATCTTTGGCCCGTAGTGTAAAGATGGACTGTTGATTGGTATGATTATGACCAAAAATTGTGTATTAGTATAATCATGACATTTAATGTTACAGATAAAAATTTGTGGTGAAAGTCCTCTTTGACCTGTAGTGAATAGATAATTCGTTGGTTTGAAACAATTATTGATTGCATTACTAAAAAAATGGTCATTTGTGATGGCCAAAATCGATCACAAAAAGTAGGAAAATCATCACGAAATGTTTACGTGATGGCTTTAAGCATCACAATGGCGGTCTTGTATACGCCCATCATGAAAGGTTTTACACTATAAGAAAAAGCCTTATTTCCGACGGACGTTTCCCTCGGAAATAAGTCTATTCCGTCGAATATAGGTTATTTTCGACGGAATATTCCGTCGGAAATTCGGTCGTATCTATACGCGTCGAATATACCATCCGTTACAAATTTCGTCGTACCTATCTTATCTTCGACGCACGTATCTCCGACAAAATTTCGTCGAAAATTAGCTATCTACGACTAAATAAATAGGACGAAACTTTCCGTTGAGTATAATATTCCTTATTTTCGACGGACATATTCCCTCGGAATTAACTTATTTACGACTGAAAATTAAAATACACCGGTATTTATTAAAAATGGCTAATTATTAAATCCGACTGAATTTTCATCGGAGATACCTTATTACCGATGGAAATATTCCCTCGGAATTAACGTATTTCCAACTGAAAATTAAAATATACCGGTATTTATTAAAAAATGACTAATTATTAAATTCGACGAAATTTCCATCGAAGATACCTTATTCTGTCGGAATTTACTATTTTTTTAATGCAAATTTGAAAAGTGCAGTTCCTAGGTGTTTAAACTCATTTATGTACGTGTAACCTGTCACAACCCAATACACAGTAATATAAACATGTTTCTCACATTCAAATATTCAACGTAGCGCAAAAACGATAGCAACACATCCAGCAAAACGTAATCTACTAATTGATTATCATCAACACTACTGAGCTAACAATTACAAATATAAGCTAATTTTTCATAAATGATAAACAATATAATTTACAATACTTATACAGACGCTATTAGACACATACAATATATACAAATGTTCTACGACTTATACAGATGCAATTAGACATTACAACTTATACAAATGGTCTACAATAACATGAATACAAAAGAACTATAAACTAGTAAAAGTATCATCATCGGGCGGAGGTGAACGACGCTGCTCTGGTGCATGAAAATTAGTGTCGTCCGCCTGCTCGTCATCGCCAGTCTGCTCGCCATCGCCACCTTGTTGATAGAATCAAAAATATAAATCATTAGTCCGTATATATATATATATATATATATATATATATATATATATATATATATATATATATATATATATATATATGTAAGACCCCAATTTTTTTTTTTTAATAAAGATGAGTATTTTATAAATATCATTTTTAAATATTATGGAATGAATTTGATATAATGTTATAGTTGTGGGTAATATTTATAAATTTTACAAAGTACGTAAATTGTTGTATAATATTCGATTGGTCGGGGAATATTCGTTTTAACAGGGAATATTCGTACGACAGCACAATCATTGGTGGACCCCACAACGAAATTATTGTCGGATTGAGAAAACGACAAAAATACTTTATGGAAGAAAAAAAACGGCAGAAATTTTACCGTTAACTGTTGAAACACTCGGTGTTAAAAGTACAGTAATACGCGTGGTTGCATAGTGCCTGCATAGTATTTTGCATAGTAAAATCTTTTATAAAGTTATTCATTTTATTAGATTATAAATAGAATATATTATATTTTATTTAAAAGATTTTGCTTTAAATATGGATCGTACGATTAAAAGTAAATCAATCTGGACCGTTCATGAATTAGTTACTATGCAGTCCATTCTTCTATAAATAGAAGCTCATTCCTTCATTATTTCTTACGAATTCACTGAAACTCTAGAGAGAGAAGTTATAGAGGAAAAAAGAAAAGTATTCTGCTACTGCACTAATCATATATCCAGTACTCTTCTTCTTAAGGTAAGGGGTATTATTTCTTTTGTATTCATGAAGAGAACTTCTGTTATTCCATTATTTATTATTCTATTGAAATATCCTGTCTGTGCGTTTTATGCCGGACCTGGTTCCGTCTTTATTATTCTGTTGGAATATCCTGTCTATGCGTTTTACGCCGGACCTGATTCCGTCTTTATTATTCTGTTGGAATATACTGTCTGTGCGTTTTACGCCAGACCTGGTTCCGTCTTTATTATTCTGTTGGAATATCCTGTCTGTGTATTTTACGCCGAACCTGGTTCCGTCTTTATTATTCTGTTAGAATATCCTGTCTGTGCGTTTTACGCCGGACCTGGTTCTATTATTTATTATTCTGTTGGAATAACCTGTCTGTGCGGTCTATCGCATGCCTGGTGATTTCTTTTGTTATTCCATTCTTTATTATACTCAGGTGATTAAAGTTTTGGCTTCAATACTCCATAAAATTAGTGGAATATCCTTGATATTTGCGCTTCATTCAGTATCTTTTCATGAAAATATTCTTCTGAGCATTCTTGAATTTTACTCTACAAAGAAGTATCATGTTGACAATTTGGACGTTATTAGTTCTTGGATAAATTAATTCTTGAACTTGTTTTATTGAATGCTTATATCATTATCATCATCCTCATGTTTATCTTTTGTTGAAAGTCATCTGTGACATGTAGTGCATAGATGGAGTTGGTATGATTATAACTAGGGATTATTTGGTGTAATCATGACCGTAATGTTACTAATGATGTGGTAAAAGTCCTCATTGGCCGTAGTACATTGATGGACAGTTGTTGGCATGATCATGACCATTGATGAATACATGAATATCCTTGGCCCATAGTGCATGAATAATTTGTGGTTGTGATACTAATGAATATCCTTGGCCGTAGTGCAGGGATGATGTGGATTATTTATTAAGCTGAGTAACAGCGATAAAAGTGATGAAAAACCTTTTAAATCATAAAAGATAGTAGATTTTATTCTCTACTTGACTCTTTTAATGGATTGCTTGTTCCGCTGCAGTTAAACTTGATGTTTGTTATATTTTATTAGTTTAACACTGTTGAAGGCTAACGATAATTTATTATGCATTATCTTAGTCATAATATTTCTTACTGGGCTAGTTGAGCTCACCCTTTTGCTTTCATTGTTCTCTTCAGGAAATGAGAACGTATCGGGGACTAGTCGGGGAACGGAGTGACGGTTCAGAGGATAGCATTAGTAGTCCTCACTATTCTATGAAATAGAGTGGAAATAAATGTATTGAGGACTTATTTTGAGTTTGAATCTTGTTTAGAAGAAAGTGTTGTATTTAAACTCACAGCTTATGTTTTGTCGTATTTTACACGACAGTTGTATAATTAAGTTTTATTTGTATTTTGTACCATGTATTTGACAACTCAGAATATGTGATGTATACCTATTTTGGGGGCGTCACAGTTGGTATCAGAGCTTAGGGATATGATCCCTGGCTAAGATGTGAGACTAGAACTAGGAGGAGAGAGACGGGAAATTCCTTCGTTAGTATGACCTACCTAAGTTTATTTGGTATTTAATTGGTCGGTCAGAGTATAGGGATATTATGTTAAATGTCAATTAACCTTTGTTTTGTGGCAGTATCTGTAAATAACATCCGAGAATGTTGAGAATAGCATTGGAGCATAGGAGACCGTTGAGGTTCCACATATCAATAATCAGGATAATGTGCATCAGGAAGGCGACAATCCTCATGTAAACAACAACACTGACCAAATGATGAATGATGGAATGTTCAGAGGCTTTATGCAATTCATACAACATCAGGCGAGAGAGGCTCCTGTCCAAAATGTAGGTGGAAACACTGAAAACTCTCGGACGGTCACCGCTAAGCAGTTCAAGGAGCTGGGACCACCAGAGTTTATTGGAGAGCCAAAACCACTTAAGGCGGAAACGTGGATCAAGCAGATCACCAAGATATTTGATGTCTTGGGATGCGCCGAGGAGCAAAAGATTCCCTTTGCCACCTTTATGTTGCTAGGAGAGGCAGATTACTGGTGGGAATCGGCAAAGCGTACTCAACTTGCCGCATTGAAGATGTCTTGGAAAAAGTTTCAAGAACTGCTCAATGACAAGTACTTTTTCGAAAGTATTCGTCACATGAAGGAGGTAGAGTTCATCAAGTTGGAGCAGAATAATATGACCGTGTCGCAGTACGAAGCTAAGTTTGCTGAGTTATCCCGGTTTGCGTCCCACTTGGTTGATAATGAGGAAAGAATGACGCATATGTTTTTAAGAGGTTTGAAATCGGAGATACGTCAATATCTTATTTCTGTGTTTGTATTCAGATGTTGTAAATAGGGCTCAGTTATTGGAGCGCGATAATGAGTCTACGCAACCAAGAGAAAGTAGCCAGCAGAATGAAAATATCAATGATAACAGTCATCGAAGCGGTGACAACAAACGTGGAGGGAATCAACATGCCAGAAATGGTAACCACTTTGGTGGTAATCATGGCCAAAGTAATAAAAGTGGACATTTCAAGAAGAGGAGATTCAACAATGATGGAAAGACGTCAGCACCAACACCCATTGATAAGAAAGGAGAACGACCACCTATCATATGCTTCAAATGCGGAGGGGAGGGACATATTAGTCCAAATTGCGCGATGCCATCCAAAGCGTGTTATAATTGTGGAAGAGAAGGTCACCTAGCCCGATTTTGTCGTGCACCGAAAACAAGTCCAGTTGGAACTGTGACGCCCCCAGAATAGGTATACAACACCCATTCTGAGTCGCCAAATACATGGTACAGAAAGCAAACTACAACTTCAATAATACAATTGTCGTGCAAAATACGACAACACATACTGTGAGTTTAAATACAAATATTGTCTTCTAGACAATATCCACACTCAAATAAATTCTCATTACAATTATTCAAACACTATTTTACAGAAATAGTGAGGACTGCTAATACATCTTTCTAGAACCATCACTCCATACCCCGACTAGATCCTGCTATGTTCTCACCTCCTGAGAAGAAAAATGGAACAAAAAGGAAAAGGGTGAGCTCAACTAGCCCAGTAAAGAATATTATGACTAAGATAATATACAACAAATTATCGTTAGTCTTCAACAGGGAAAAATCTGATAAAATATAATCGACAACAAGTTTTAGATCAACAACTGCAGCGGAAACAGCAAACCATTAGAAGAGTCAAGTAGAGAAAGAATTCTACTATCTTCTAAGATTTAAAAGTCCATCATCAATATTTTATCCCTGTAACATCAATTAATAATCATCTTTAACCAAATATTCATCTTTGCACTACAGGCCAAAGATATTCATTTGTATCATCAGTCGGTCATGTTCATCTCAACACCTGTTCATCTTTGCACTACAGGCCAAAGATATTCATCAAGTAATTATACATCTTTGCACTACAGGCCAAAGATATTCAGTAATATCATCATTTAGGACTGAGGAAGATGAAAAATATCTTAAAGAGAACGAATCCAATGAGACAGAAGGACAAATAGTAGGGATTCGTATAACAGTTTATCCAAGATCAATAATACTTCATAATAATCAATTGTGAAGATGAATTCAAAAATAAAGATCAAAACATGGATACAATCAAAGATAGTAACCATAATAGACATCTTGGACAAAAAGGGAAAATTTTATTTTTCGGTGAATAGTGCCGTATTCGTGAATAGTGCCGTATACGTGAATAGTGCCGTATACGTGAATAGTAACCCCCGACACAAAAAGTTCCAAATTTGATAAAAACTCATATCAATATTTCAGCATAATGATATTGAAGAAAATAATATCATTAAGAAGAAAATAATATCCCTTACCTCAAAATATCAGTACTTCTGGTCGGAATACCGGTATAAGGCTGAAAGAAACTTGCTCTGATGAATAGAAACTCTCAAAGTATCTAAATACTCACAAAATACACTCAATAATCTAGAGAGAGAAAGAGAGAAAACTTGTTTCTGGTGTGATTTTCAATTCTAACTTAGCCCTCTATTTATAGGAAAATTTTAGTAGGTTTGACCTGCAACCTGATGGCTTTACCTGCTACTATTCCCACCCACCACATTTGAAATATAATTCAGCACATTTCTTCACCAACCACAAGTGGGGCCCACCAATTCTAGAATTTTCTACCAAAATGATAAACTCCGAAAATTCAACAATTTCTGAACCAGTCATCTTGTAAAATTCGTAATAAATCATACGTTCATTTTTAACGGTTCAAAATTTGTGGACATATACTCAACTTATATATGTATAACATATCCAAAAATTACCACGATCCAACGGTCGGATTAAAAATTATAACCCCCGCAAACTATCTCAAAAACCCTGATTTTTAATACCTCCATTCCGACAAAAATACTGACAAAAACCTCAACATTAACTCCTTCATTTTTAACCACAAAAATATATCCCTCATTTATATCCACATAAAATAAATATTTCCTTATCATATGAATCAATAATTAATTATTCACAAATAATATTACAGAATCACATTTATGACAACCAGGCCGTTCCCAGGAAAGAGGGGGCTTTCCAATAAGGATTTCTCCTTACTGGCGCGCAATTAGATGACCAAACCTCTCCTTAGACAGAACTTTCTAGACATTGCCAATAATGTTATCTAATAATATTATTCAAATAATATGAATTATTGATCTGATAAATGAAAATACTGTGCAGCAACAATTATTGAAACAACAATAATATAAAATATCAACGCAACAATTATTGAATCAATAAAATAAAATATTGAATAATAACTACTGTAACAATTATTGAGTAGTGCCTTCTTACGTAAGAATCAATAATTGGTGCAATACCGTGTGCTACTGTATTTTAACCACCGGGTATTCCAACAGTATTAACGGTAACAACTACACCGTTATTTATAAACAACTTATACTTGTCGTTTTCTTCATCCAATCGCTTTCCGTTATGGGGCCCACACAAGGCTGCGTCGTCGTACGAATATTCCCCGACAGCAAGAATATTCCACGACCAACCGAATATTCACCGACCAAAAATAAATATTTTATAACCACTTGCTTATTTTGCAAAATTTGCACATTTCACCCATAACCAAAGTATTATATCAAATTAACCCCTTATTATTCACAATAATATTTAGAGAAAATTTGATTTTATTCATTAATAAGTTGGGGTCTTACAACCTCCCCTCCTTATGAAATTTCGTCCTCGAAATTGACGTACGTACCTGATGTTTCAAAAAGGTGAGGATACCTCGCTTTCATTTCTGATTCCAACTCCCAGGTCATTTCTTCAATAGCATGGTTTCTCCACAAAACCTTAACTTGTGGTATAACCTTCGTGCGTAGGACATGCTCTTTCCTATCCAAGATCTTAATAGGTACCTCCTCGTACGTTAAATCTTCAGCTATCTCGTCTGGTTCTAACTCAATAATGTGGTTCGGGTCTTTAACATATTTACGAAGCATAGATATGTGAAAAACATTATGAACACGAGACATGCTTGGAGGTAATGCGAGTCTATATGCCACATTTCCTATTCGCTCAAGAATCTCAAATGGACCAACAAATCTTGGATTGAGCTTTCCTCTCTTCCCAAATCTTGTAACTCCCTTCCATGGTGCAACACGTAACAATACATGATCCCCAATATTAAATTCCACGTCCTTCCGATGAAGATCCGCATAACTCTTTTGTCGATCCTGTGCCGTTTGTATACGTTGTCGAATCGTTTGGATCTTCTCTGTAGTAATGCGTACCAATTCTGGTCCCAACAATGTTGCTTCACCCACCTCGTCCCAGCATACTGGAGAACGACATTTTCTTCCATACAACGCCTCAAATGGAGCCATACCTATGCTCGCCTGATAACTGTTGTTGTAGGAGAATTCCACCAATGGTAGGTACTTATCCCAACTCCCTTTGAGATCTAAGACACAAAGTCTTAATAGATCTTCAAGAGTTTGAATAGTCCTCTCTGATTGTCCGTCCGTTTGAGGATGGTATGCTGAACTGAATCGTAAATCCGTGCCCATAGCTTTCTGCAAGCTAACCCAAAATCGTGAAGTGAATCTTGGGTCACGATCCGAAACTATGGATACTGGCATGCCATGCAATCTCACAATCTCGTTCACGTACATACTAGCAAGACGTTCAAGGGAATAAGTCTCACGTATCGGCAAGAAATGAGCGGACTTGGTTAATCTATCAACAATAACCCAAATCGCATCTATGCCTTGAGAAACCTTGGGAAGACCTGTAACAAAATCCATAGTAATGTGTTCCCACTTCCATTTCGGAATCTCAAGTGGTTGCAATGGACCCTTTGGTACTTGATGCTCCGCTTTTACACGTTGACAAGTTAAACATCTCGAGATAAACTCCGCGATCTCTCTTTTCATATTGCTCCACCAAAATGTATGTCGAAGATCGTGATACATTTTGGTACTCCCAGGATGGATTGCAAACGGTGTGTTGTGTGCCTCCATCATTATTCTATGCTTCAAGTCAAAATCGTTAGGAACACAAAGTCTGGAGTTGACTCGAAGTATTCCTTCTTCATCGATTCTTGCTTCTGGAATAGCACCTTCTTGCACTTTCTTCTTCATACGCATCATCTCTATATCCGTAGCTTGAGCAGCTTTAACTTTATCGATTAAAGTCGGTTCTACTCGTATATTTGATATCATCATGTGGGTACTTGGAGCCTTCATCTTTATCTCCATCCTTTGCAAGTCATACAAAATGGGCCTTTGTGTTAAAAACATTGCACTCGTACCCGCATATGATCTTCTACTCAATGCGTCAGCTACTACGTTTGTAAGACCCCGAATTTTATGAAATAAAAGTATTCAATTTTTCTTATAATTACTAGTCAGTAAATGGTTAAATTGATAAAAGTTTAAAGTTATGGGTGAAATATGAATTTTTTTTCAAAATAAGCAAGTGGTTATAAAATAATCATTGTTGTCGGGGAATATTCTTTCTGTCGGAGAATATTCGTACGACGGCGCAGCTATTTGTGGGCCCCATAACGAATAACTGTCGGGTGAAGAAAAACGACAAATTTGAGTTTTTACAAATAACGGCGTAGTTGTTATCGTTAATACTGTTGAAATACCCGGTGGTTAAAATACAGTAATACGCGTTATTGCACAGTAGCACACGGTATTGCACAGTATTTTTGAAATTATTGATTCTTACGTAAGAAGGCACTACTCAATAATCGTTACAGTAATTACTGTTCAATATTTTATTTTATTGATTCAATAATTGCTACGTTGAAATTTTATATTATTGTTGTTCAATAATTATTGCTGCACAGTATTTTCCATTATCAGATCAATAATTCATATTATTTGAATAGTATTATTAGATAGCATTATTGGCAATGTCTAGAAAGTTCTGTCTAAGGAGAGGTTTGGTCATCTAATTGCGCGCTAGTAAGGAGAAATCCTTATTGGAAAGCCCCCTCTTTCCTGGGAACGGCCTGGTTGTCATAAATGTGATTCTGTAATATTATTTGTGAATAATTAATTATTGATTTATATGATAAGAAAATATTTATTTTATGTGGATATAAATGAGGGATATATTTTTGTGGTTAAAAAATGAAGGAGTTAATGTTGAGATTTTTATCCGTATTTTTGTCGGAATGGAGGTATTAAAAATCAGGGTTTTTTGAGAAATATTGCGGGTGTTATAATTTTTAATCCGACCGTTGGATCGTGGTAATATTTGGATATGTTATACATATATAAGTTGAGTATATGTCCACAAATTTTGAACCGTTAAAAATGAACGTATGATTTATTATGAATTTTACGAGATGACTGGTTCAGAAATTGTTGAATTTTCGGAGTTTATCATTTTGGTGGAAAATTCTAGAATTGGTGGGCCCCACTTGTGGTTGGTGAAGAAATGTGCTGAATTATATTTCAAATGTGGTAGGTGGGAATAGTAGCAGGTAAAGCCATCAGGTTGCAGGTCAAACCTACCAAAATTTTCCTATAAATAGAGGGCTAAGTTAGAATTGAAAATCACACCAGAAACATAAGCTTTCTCTCTTTCTCTCTCTAGATTATTGAGCATATTTTGTGAGTTTTTAGATACTTGGTGAGTTGCTATTCATCAGTGCAAGTTTCCTTCAGCATCATATCCGATATCCAGCCAGAAGTACTGCTCTTTTGAGGTAAGGGATAGTAAGGGATAGTAAGGGATAGTAAGGGATTTTAAGGGTTGTTATGATTTTCAGTTTCGTAATTTTTCTGAACTTCAAAAATTCTGGAAAAATTTGAAATGATAATTTGATTAGTTTTCTTGATTGTGTCCAAAAATGGTGATTTTTGGATGTATAGATTGAGAGTTGTGAATTTTATGAGAAAAGACTATTTTAAAAGTAATCGCTTATAATTCCTTGTGGTTAACTCTAAAATTGATGAAATTTTTATTGGGAGTACATGTATATGATAGGAGTATACTCTATGAATTTCAGAATTTTTAGATAAAAGTACAATTTTTGATAAATGTCTAAATATTCGGCTGTTTTGGCCATATGAAAAATAGTAAATGACTCTTAAAAATTTTGAGAAAAATATATGTTCACTATGGGACTATATTATACTAAATCCCAGAAAAGAAATATTTTTGGAACTGATTTGGTATTTTTCATGAAAATGGTCTAGTTATGAGTAAATGAATTAAATATGTTTTGTGAAGAAAGAAAATTGGAAAATAGGATTTTATGGCTTGAGAATCCTATATGAGGTATATGCATATTTTTGATGAGGGTTTTGGTTATTGATGATGAAATTGTAAGAGTTGACATTTTATGATGATTAAATGCATTAATTAGTAAAGTGTAAACAATTTAAATAAATTATTTATAAGCTTAAGAAATGTTATTCTTTCAATATCATTATACCGAAGTATTGGTATGAATTTTATTGTGGAATTTCTACCTTTTTGAGTCGGTGTTACTATTCACGAGTTACTATTCATGAGTTACTATTCACGAGTTACTATTCACGACAAAATTGGTTTCTTTTTCTAACCAAATTATAGTTGATTTATGAATATTACTCGTGAGATTAAATCTATATGTTGATTATATTGATTTTATTATCATATATAACATTTTTATAACTCTGACGTTGAATTTCTCTTTCACTGGAGTGTAAAGATGGGTAGATTATTGGTATGATCATGACTAGGGTTCTCTTTGGCCTGTAGTGCAAAGTTGAATTGTGACTGGTATGATCATGACCATTGAATTTACAATTGAATATCTTTAGCTTAAGTGTAAAGATGAATTGATTAACATGGTTATAATTATGGTGTATATAAATTCTGAAATGATTATATATTTCTTTGAGATATGAATATATTTGGCCTGTAGTGCAAATATGAATTGTTGAGGAATATCTTTGGCCTGTAGTGCAAAGATGAATTGTAGAGGAATATCTTTGGCCTGTAGTGCAAAGATGAATTGTAGATGAATATCTTTGGCCTGTAGTGCAAAGATGGTCTGTTGATGAATATCTTTGGCCCGTAGTGCAAAGATAAACTGTTGTTGAATATCTTTGGTCGTAGTGCAAAGATGGATTTATTAGTATGATTATGAACAGGAACTGTGATTTGGTATAACCATGATCTTTGATGTTTCAGGTAAAGACATGTGATGAAAATATTCTTCGTCCTGGGTGTGAAGAAAAATTTAGAATCACAATTATGATTATGAGTTATTCATATGATTGTGGAAAGGAACTGTTGATTGATGTTACAGGGATAAAATATTGTTGATGGATTTTTAACATGGAGAAGATAATTGACTTTATAGTCTATTTGACTCTTCTAATGGATTGCTCGTTCCGCTGCAACTATGGTTGAAATTTTTATCATTTACCATATGTTCTAAATCTCTGATTTATTATTGATGAAGGCTACTGATAATTTAATTATCTTTAGTCATGATATTCTTTACTGAGCTAGTTGTGCTCACCCTTTTGCTTCACAATTCCTTTCAGGTAATAAGAGTGTAGCTGGGTCGAGCGAGGGTAAAGGGGAAATAGAACGGTGGTCTCTAGCTGTGGATGTTCTCCCGAAGCAGTATAGAAAAGTTCATTTAGTAGTTATATTTGGTGAATCCAATAGGGTAAGGTGTACCCAACGTTGGAAGGGTGGTTTGCCACTATCATACAAGATGTCTAACGACATACAACCTCGTGTCATCATAAGACAGGGATGTGCTCATCCACTTGCTGAGTATATATACGAGCACTACCTATATAATCTTGGTGTTTGTTTAAAGTATAATTCTCAGTTAGATACAGTGGAGATAATGATAAGTCAAGAGAAGACTCACCATTGGGAAGAATATGATAGTAATCTTCTCGTTTTTCTTTGGGGTCTATTGGGTCAACCAAGGATAATTCTGTGGCCATATGATATCTATCATAACCTAGACGCGTGGCCTCCCATGTACGAAGGTTTCCTTGAGCACTTCCCAAAGATTCTAATTTCTAAAACAGTTTTTGACTATACCTTTATGTAAGGTATTATTGTGAGGTGATGTCCACGGTTGGAACATGAGTAACATTTGGTATATATTTGTATCCAAACTCACAGCATATGTGTTGTTGTATTTTGCACGACAATTGTTGTAATAAAGTTGTAGTTATTTTCTGTACCATGTATTTGACGACTCAGAATGGGTTGGATGGAATGGACCTATTTTGGGGGCGTCACAGGTGGTATCAGAGCTTAGGGATATGATCTCTGGTGGAGATCGGGGAATATAACTAGGAGGGGAGAGATGCGTAAATCCTTCGCTAATGTGTCCTACCTAAGCTTATTTGTTGGTTAGTCATAATATTGGGATATTATGTGATATGTTAATTTGTTTAATTAACCCTTATTTTATGGCAGTATTTGAGAATGGCAGCTGAGAATGCTAACAATGGAGTGAATGAGACTGTGGGGATACCTCTAATCACTAACCATGATAATGTGATGTCAGACGAAGAAGGAATTAGAGATATCTATGTGGTGAGTGAAGAATTGATAGTTGCACCCGAGATAGTCGCAGAGGTAACAGCTGAGACTGAGGAAGAAGAGGAAGAAGAAGTACCAGAGGAGAGTTTATTAGAGGTATTATATGATCAAAATGTAGAATTTCAAAATCGTATTCATGAGTTAGAAGAGCAGGCAGAAGAACGACAGGCGGTCGTGGAACAAAAGGATGCAACAATTCAAGCTTGTGTTACCCGATATGTGATGCTTGAACAGAAGCATTCTTTGGCAGAGTATAAGATGATAAAAATGGAATCTGAGCTGAAAGAAGAAAAAATTGAACGAGTGAGAATAAGTGATGCATGGGCAAAAGCCGCACGACACGTGGATATTGTGGAAAGAGATGTTCGATCTAAGAAGGCTAAAATAGATGATATGAATTTCTCTTTTTGGAAAGCAATTGGGAGAACCCAACATCGAGTTTTGAATTACCCTGTACATAGCGGTCAACCTGAATCCGATATGGATCGAAGATTGATGATTCAGATCATGAATGAGGAGTACGAAGAGGCAGTTGAGGGAGGAATATGTCCTATAGAAAGGTATATTCCAACGGTAATGATGACGCCAAATGCTGCTCCAGACAAGTCAAAGCCGAGTAGTTCGAGGGATGGCGGTTGTCATGACTTCCCAACAAATGAGGAACCCAAATGAAGTTATCATGGGAGATGAGCAATGGAGAAATCATGATGATCTGAGAGATAGAATCTGAAATGGAAGCAAGGTATTCTCAACTCTTCGAAATACCAGGTACGTAAATTTCGGGGACGAAATTTCATAAGGAGGGGAGATTGTAAGACCCCGAATTTTATGAAATAAAAGTATTCAATTTTTCTTATAATTACTAGTCAGTAAATGGTTAAATTGATAAAAGTTTAAAGTTATGGGTGAAATATGAATTTTTTTTCAAAATAAGCAAGTGGTTATAAAATAATCATTGTTGTCGGGGAATATTCTTTCTGTCGGAGAATATTCGTACGACGGCGCAGCTATTTGTGGGCCCCATAACGAATAACTGTCGGGTGAAGAAAAACGACAAATTTGAGTTTTTACAAATAACGGCGTAGTTGTTATCGTTAATACTGTTGAAATACCCGGTGGTTAAAATACAGTAATACGCGTTATTGCACAGTAGCACACGGTATTGCACAGTATTTTTGAAATTATTGATTCTTACGTAAGAAGGCACTACTCAATAATCGTTACAGTAATTACTGTTCAATATTTTATTTTATTGATTCAATAATTGCTACGTTGAAATTTTATATTATTGTTGTTCAATAATTATTGCTGCACAGTATTTTCCATTATCAGATCAATAATTCATATTATTTGAATAGTATTATTAGATAGCATTATTGGCAATGTCTAGAAAGTTCTGTCTAAGGAGAGGTTTGGTCATCTAATTGCGCGCTAGTAAGGAGAAATCCTTATTGGAAAGCCCCCTCTTTCCTGGGAACGGCCTGGTTGTCATAAATGTGATTCTGTAATATTATTTGTGAATAATTAATTATTGATTTATATGATAAGAAAATATTTATTTTATGTGGATATAAATGAGGGATATATTTTTGTGGTTAAAAAATGAAGGAGTTAATGTTGAGATTTTTATCCGTATTTTTGTCGGAATGGAGGTATTAAAAATCAGGGTTTTTGAGAAATATTGCGGGTGTTATAATTTTTAATCCGACCGTTGGATCGTGGTAATATTTGGATATGTTATACATATATAAGTTGAGTATATGTCCACAAATTTTGAACCGTTAAAAATGAACGTATGATTTATTATGAATTTTACGAGATGACTGGTTCAGAAATTGTTGAATTTTCGGAGTTTATCATTTTGGTGGAAAATTCTAGAATTGGTGGGCCCCACTTGTGGTTGGTGAAGAAATGTGCTGAATTATATTTCAAATGTGGTAGGTGGGAATAGTAGCAGGTAAAGCCATCAGGTTGCAGGTCAAACCTACCAAAATTTTCCTATAAATAGAGGGCTAAGTTAGAATTGAAAATCACACCAGAAACATAAGCTTTCTCTCTTTCTCTCTCTAGATTATTGAGCATATTTTGTGAGTTTTTAGATACTTGGTGAGTTGCTATTCATCAGTGCAAGTTTCCTTCAGCATCATATCCGATATCCAGCCAGAAGTACTGCTCTTTTGAGGTAAGGGATAGTAAGGGATAGTAAGGGATTTTAAGGGTTGTTATGATTTTCAGTTTCGTAATTTTTCTGAACTTCAAAAATTCTGGAAAAATTTGAAATGATAATTTGATTAGTTTTCTTGATTGTGTCCAAAAATGGTGATTTTTGGATGTATAGATTGAGAGTTGTGAATTTTATGAGAAAAGACTATTTTAAAAGTAATCGCTTATAATTCCTTGTGGTTAACTCTAAAATTGATGAAATTTTTATTGGGAGTACATGTATATGATAGGAGTATACTCTATGAATTTCAGAATTTTTAGATAAAAGTACAATTTTTGATAAATGTCTAAATATTCGGCTGTTTTGGCCATATGAAAAATAGTAAATGACTCTTAAAAATTTTGAGAAAAATATATGTTCACTATGGGACTATATTATACTAAATCCCAGAAAAGAAATATTTTTGGAACTGATTTGGTATTTTTCATGAAAATGGTCTAGTTATGAGTAAATGAATTAAATATGTTTTGTGAAGAAAGAAAATTGGAAAATAGGATTTTATGGCTTGAGAATCCTATATGAGGTATATGCATATTTTTGATGAGGGTTTTGGTTATTGATGATGAAATTGTAAGAGTTGGCATTTTATGATGATTAAATGCATTAATTAGTAAAGTGTAAACAATTTAAATAAATTGTTTATAAGCTTAAGAAATGTTATTCTTTCAATATCATTATACCGAAGTATTGGTATGAATTTTATTGTGGAATTTCTACCTTTTTGAGTCGGTGTTACTATTCACGAGTTACTATTCATGAGTTACTATTCACGAGTTACTATTCACGACAAAATTGGTTTCTTTTACTAACCAAATTATAGTTGATTTATGAATATTACTCGTGAGATTAAATCTATATGTTGATTATATTGATTTTATTATCATATATAACATTTTTATAACTCTGACGTTGAATTTCTCTTTCACTGGAGTGTAAAGATGGGTAGATTATTGGTATGATCATGACTAGGGTTCTCTTTGGCCTGTAGTGCAAAGTTGAATTGTGACTGGTATGATCATGACCATTGAATTTACAATTGAATATCTTTAGCTTAAGTGTAAAGATGAATTGATTAACATGGTTATAATTATGGTGTATATAAATTCTGAAATGATTATATATTTCTTTGAGATATGAATATATTTGGCCTGTAGTGCAAATATGAATTGTTGAGGAATATCTTTGGCCTGTAGTGCAAAGATGAATTGTAGAGGAATATCTTTGGCCTGTAGTGCAAAGATGAATTGTAGATGAATATCTTTGGCCTGTAGTGCAAAGATGGTCTGTTGATGAATATCTTTGGCCCGTAGTGCAAAGATAAACTGTTGTTGAATATCTTTGGTCGTAGTGCAAAGATGGATTTATTAGTATGATTATGAACAGGAACTGTGATTTGGTATAACCATGATCTTTGATGTTTCAGGTAAAGACATGTGATGAAAATATTCTTCGTCCTGGGTGTGAAGAAAAATTTAGAATCACAATTATGATTATGAGTTATTCATATGATTGTGGAAAGGAACTGTTGATTGATGTTACAGGGATAAAATATTGTTGATGGATTTTTAACATGGAGAAGATAATTGACTTTATAGTCTATTTGACTCTTCTAATGGATTGCTCGTTCCGCTGCAACTATGGTTGAAATTTTTATCATTTACCATATGTTCTAAATCTCTGATTTATTATTGATGAAGGCTACTGATAATTTAATTATCTTTAGTCATGATATTCTTTACTGAGCTAGTTGTGCTCACCCTTTTGCTTCACAATTCCTTTCAGGTAATAAGAGTGTAGCTGGGTCGAGCGAGGGTAAAGGGGAAATAGAACGGTGGTCTCTAGCTGTGGATGTTCTCCCGAAGCAGTATAGAAAAGTTCATTTAGTAGTTATATTTGGTGAATCCAATAGGGTAAGGTGTACCCAACGTTGGAAGGGTGGTTTGCCACTATCATACAAGATGTCTAACGACATACAACCTCGTGTCATCATAAGACAGGGATGTGCTCATCCACTTGCTGAGTATATATACGAGCACTACCTATATAATATTGGTGTTTGTTTAAAGTATAATTCTCAGTTAGATACAGTGGAGATAATGATAAGTCAAGAGAAGACTCACCATTGGGAAGAATATGATAGTAATCTTCTCGTTTTTCTTTGGGGTCTATTGGGTCAACCAAGGATAATTCTGTGGCCATATGATATCTATCATAACCTAGACGCGTGGCCTCCCATGTACGAAGGTTTCCTTGAGCACTTCCCAAAGATTCTAATTTCTAAAACAGTTTTTGACTATACCTTTATGTAAGGTATTATTGTGAGGTGATGTCCACGGTTGGAACATGAGTAACATTTGGTATATATTTGTATCCAAACTCACAGCATATGTGTTGTTGTATTTTGCACGACAATTGTTGTAATAAAGTTGTAGTTATTTTCTGTACCATGTATTTGACGACTCAGAATGGGTTGGATGGAATGGACCTATTTTGGGGGCGTCACAACGTTTGCTTTTCCAGGATGGTATTGGATGGTATGATCGTAATCTTTCAACAGCTCAAGCCAACGTCGTTGCCGCATGTTGAGTTCCTTTTGGGTGAAGAAATATTTGAGGCTTTTATGATCTGTATAGATCTCCACTTTCTCCCCATACAGGTAGTGTCTCCAGATCTTCTGTGACGCCCCCAGAATTGGTATACAACACCCATTCTGAGTCGCCAAATACATGGTACAGAAAGCAAACTACAACTTCAATAATACAATTGTCGTGCAAAATACGACAACACATACTGTGAGTTTAAATACAAATATTGTCTTCTAGACAATATCCACACTCAAATAAATCCTCATTACAATTATTCAAACACTATTTTACAGAAATAGTGAGGACTGCTAATACATCTTTCTAGAACCATCACTCCATACCCCGACTAGATCCTGCTATGTTCTCACCTCCTGAGAAGAAAAATGGAACAAAAAGGAAAAGGGTGAGCTCAACTAGCCCAGTAAAGAATATTATGACTAAGATAATATACAACAAATTATCGTTAGTCTTCAACAGGGAAAAATCTGATAAAATATAATCGACAACAAGTTTTAGATCAACAACTGCAGCGGAAACAGCAAACCATTAGAAGAGTCAAGTAGAGAAAGAATTCTACTATCTTCTAAGATTTAAAAGTCCATCATCAATATTTTATCCCTGTAACATCAATTAATAATCATCTTTAACCAAATATTCATCTTTGCACTACAGGCCAAAGATATTCATTTGTATCATCAGTCGGTCATGTTCATCTCAACACCTGTTCATCTTTGCACTACAGGCCAAAGATATTCATCAAGTAATTATACATCTTTGCACTACAGGCCAAAGATATTCAGTAATATCATCATTTAGGACTGAGGATGATGAAAAATATCTTAAAGAGAACGAATCCAATGAGACAGAAGGACAAATATTAGGGATTCGTATAACAGTTTATCCAAGATCAATAATACTTCATAATAATCAATTGTGAAGCAGAATTCAAAAATAAAGATCAAAACATGGATACAATCAAAGATAGTAACCATAATAGACATCTTGGACAAAAAGGAAAAATTTTATTTTTCGGTGAATAGTGCCGTATTCGTGAATAGTGTCGTATACGTGAATAGTGCCGTATACGTGAATAGTAACCCCGACACAAAAAGTTCCAAATTTGATAAAAACTCATATCAATATTTCAGCATAATGATATTGAAGAAAATAATATCATTTAAGAAGAAAATAATATCCCTTACCTCAAAATATCAGTACTTCTGGTCGGAATACCGGTATAAGGCTGAAAGAAACTTGCTCTGATGAATAGAAACTCTCAAAGTATCTAAATACTCACAAAATACACTCAATAATCTAGAGAGAGAAAGAGAGAAAACTTGTTTCTGGTGTGATTTTCAATTCTAACTTAGCCCTCTATTTATAGGAAAATTTTGGTAGGTTTGACCTGCAACCTGATGGCTTTACCTGCTACTATTCCCACCCACCACATTTGAAATATAATTCAGCACATTTCTTCACCAACCACAAGTGGGGCCCACCAATTCTAGAATTTTCCATCAAAATGATAAACTCCGAAAATTCAACAATTTCTGAACCAGTCATCTCGTAAAATTCATAATAAATCATACGTTCATTTTTAACGGTTCAAAATTTGTGGACATATACTCAACTTATATATGTATAACATATCCAAAAATTACCACGATCCAACGGTCGGATTAAAAATTATAACACCCCGCAATATTTCTCAAAAACCCTGATTTGATTTTTAATACCTCCATTCCGATAAAAATACTGATAAAACACCTCAACATTAACTCCTTCATTTTTAACCACAAAAATATATCCCTCATTTATATCCACATAAAATAAATATTTCCTTATCATATGAATCAATAATTAATTATTCACAAATAATATTACAGAATCACATTTATGACAACCAGGCCGTTCCCAGGAAAGAGGGGGCTTTCCAATAAGGATTTCTCCTTACTGGCGCGCAATTAGATGACCAAACCTCTCCTTAGACAGAACTTTCTAGACATTGCCAATAATGTTATCTAATAATATTATTCAAATAATATGAATTATTGATCTGATAAATGAAAATACTGTGCAGCAACAATTATTGAAACAACAATAATATAAAATATCAACGCAGCAATTATTGAATCAATAAAATAAAATATTGAATAATAACTACTGTAACAATTATTGAGTAGTGCCTTCTTACGTAAGAATCAATAATTGGTGCAATACCGTGTGCTACTGTATTTTAACCACCGGGTATTCCAACAGTATTAACGGTAACAACTACGCCGTTATTTATAAACAACTTATACTTGTCGTTTTCTTCATCCAATCGCTTTCCGTTATGGGGCCCACACAAGGCTGCGTCGTCGTACGAATATTCCCCGACAGCAAGAATATTCCACGACCAACCGAATATTCACCGACCAAAAATAAATATTTTATAACCACTTGCTTATTTTGCAAAATTTGCACATTTCACCCATAACCAAAGTATTATATCAAATTAACCCCTTATTATTCACAATAATATTTAGAGAAAATTTGATTTTATTCATTAATAAGTTGGGGTCTTACAACCTCCCCTCCTTATGAAATTTCGTCCTCGAAATTGACGTACGTACCTGATGTTTCAAAAAGGTGAGGATACCTCGCTTTCATTTCTGATTCCAACTCCCAGGTCATTTCTTCAATAGCATGGTTTCTCCACAAAACCTTAACTTGTGGTATAACCTTCGTGCGTAGGACATGCTCTTTCCTATCCAAGATCTTAACAGGTACCTCCTCGTACGTTAAATCTTCAGCTATCTCGTCTGGTTCTAACTCAATAATGTGGTTCGGGTCTTTAACATATTTACGAAGCATAGATATGTGAAAAACATTATGAACACGAGACATGCTTGGAGGTAATGCGAGTCTATATGCCACATTTCCTATTCGCTCAAGAATCTCAAATGGACCAACAAATCTTGGATTGAGCTTTCCTCTCTTCCCAAATCTTGTAACTCCCTTCCATGGTGCAACACGTAACAATACATGATCCCCAATATTAAATTCCACGTCCTTCCGATGAAGATCCGCATAACTCTTTTGTCGATCCTGTGCCGTTTGTATACGTTGTCGAATCGTTTGGATCTTCTCTGTAGTAATGCGTACCAATTCTGGTCCCAACAATGTTGCTTCACCCACCTCGTCCCAGCATACTGGAGAACGACATTTTCTTCCATACAACGCCTCAAATGGAGCCATACCTATGCTCGCCTGATAACTGTTGTTGTAGGAGAATTCCACCAATGGTAGGTACTTATCCCAACTCCCTTTGAGATCTAAGACACAAAGTCTTAATAGATCTTCAAGAGTTTGAATAGTCCTCTCTGATTGTCCGTCCGTTTGAGGATGGTATGCTGAACTGAATCGTAAATCCGTGCCCATAGCTTTCTGCAAGCTAACCCAAAATCGTGAAGTGAATCTTGGGTCACGATCCGAAACTATGGATACTGGCATGCCATGCAATCTCACAATCTCGTTCACGTACATACTAGCAAGACGTTCAAGGGAATAAGTCTCACGTATCGGCAAGAAATGAGCGGACTTGGTTAATCTATCAACAATAACCCAAATCGCATCTATGCCTTGAGAAACCTTGGGAAGACCTGTAACAAAATCCATAGTAATGTGTTCCCACTTCCATTTCGGAATCTCAAGTGGTTGCAATGGACCCTTTGGTACTTGATGCTCCGCTTTTACACGTTGACAAGTTAAACATCTCGAGATAAACTCCGCGATCTCTCTTTTCATATTGCTCCACCAAAATGTATGTCGAAGATCGTGATACATTTTGGTACTCCCAGGATGGATTGCAAACGGTGTGTTGTGTGCCTCCATCATTATTCTATGCTTCAAGTCAAAATCGTTAGGAACACAAAGTCTGGAGTTGACTCGAAGTATTCCTTCTTCATCGATTCTTGCTTCTGGAATAGCACCTTCTTGCACTTTCTTCTTCATACGCATCAGCTCCATGTCCGTAGCTTGAGCAGCTTTAACTTTATCGATTAAAGTCGGTTCTACTCGTATATTTGATATCATCATGTGGGTACTTGGAGCCTTCATCTCTATCTCCATCCTTTGCAAGTCATACAAAATGGGCCTTTGTGTTAAAAACATTGCACTCGTACCCGCATATGATCTTCTACTCAATGCGTCAGCTACTACGTTTGCTTTTCCAGGATGATATTGGATGGTATGATCGTAATCTTTCAACAGCTCGAGCCAACGTCGTTGCCGCATGTTGAGTTCCTTTTGGGTGAAGAAATATTTGAGGCTTTTATGATCTGTATAGATCTCCACTTTCTCCCCATACAGGTAGTGTCTCCAGATCTTCAACGCAAAAACGACTGCTGCCAACTCCAAATCATGAGTAGGATAATTCCTCTCATATTCTTTGAGTTGTCGTGAGGCATAGGCTATGACTTTCCCATGTTGCATGAGAACACATCCTAACCCTTTGCCTGAAGCATCGCTGTAGATAACAAATCCATCCGAACCAGATGGTATTGTCAAAACAGGTGCCGAAATGAGTCTCCTCTTGAGTTCTTGGAAACTCTTCTCGCATTCCTCACTCCATACGAATTTTGTATCTTTCCGAGTCAGCTGAGTTAACGGAGTAGCGATTCGAGAAAATCCTTCCACAAATCTCCGATAATAACCAGCTAAGCCCAGAAAGCTACGTACTTCGGTTACCGACTTCGGTTGCTCCCAACTTTGTATGGCTTCAATCTTCGCCGGGTCGACAGATACTCCATGTTTTGACACCACGTGCCCAAGGAATGCTACTTCCTCAAGCCAGAACTCGCATTTCTTCAGTTTGGCATATAGCTTGTTTTCACGAAGCCTTTGCAGTACCAGCTTCAAATGGCGCTCATGATCTTCACGGCTTTTGGAATAGATGAGGATGTCATCAATAAAGACAACAACGAACTGATCCAAATATTCTTTGAATACACGGTTCATCATATCCATGAAGGCAGCAGGAGCATTAGTCAATCCAAAAGACATTACTAAGAATTCATAATGCCCGTACCGAGTTCTGAAGGCAGTCTTTGGAATATCCTCAGTTTTAATCTTCAGCTGATGATATCCAGAACGAAGATCGATCTTTGAAAAGAATTGTGCTCCTTGCAACTGGTCAAACAGGTCATCAATGCGAGGTAGCGGATACCTATTCTTGATGGTGACATGGTTCAATTCTCGATAGTCAATACAAAGTCGCATACTCCCGTCTTTCTTCTTTACGAATAAAACAGGAGCACCCCAAGGAGACGTACTAGGACGAATAAAACCGATGTCCAACAACTCCTGTAGTTGGACTTTTAACTCCTGAAGTTCAATAGGAGCCATTCGATATGGGGTTTTAGAAATGGGCTTTGTACCGGGTTCAAGGTCAATAAAGAATTCAATTTCTCGTTCCGGGGGTAGACCGGGAAGTTCTTCAGGAAATACATCGGAAAATTCTCTAACAATAGAAATATTATTCAAATCTGACTTGTCTTTGTTCAAATCCATAACATGGGCTAAGAAAGCTTGACATCCGTTTTTCAATAAACGAATAGCTTTGTGGCTTGATATGACAGTGACTGATTTTAGTGGTTTAGTAGTTTGAATTCGTATGACAGGTTGGTTAGGAATATGAAAACTAACAACCTTACGAAAACAATCAATTTTAGCATGATGAGTGGTTAACCAATCAATTCCTAAAATCACATCAAAAGCAAGTATCTTTAAAGAGATAAGATCAACAGGTAATGTGATAGTGCCAACTTGGATCATGCAAGATTTATAAACTGTAGATGTAACGAAGGTTTCACCCAACGGAGTTTCAACAGATAAGTTAAAGTCCAATTTCTCCGGAGTCAAGTTTAAACGTTGAGCACAAGCAGGAGAGATAAAAGAATGGGTAGAACCGGTATCTAGTAAAGTATAAACTTCGCAAGAATTCAAGATTAGCTTACCCGTGATCACCTCGTTCGGGTTTCTCGCGTTTTGGCCAGTAACGACAAACGCCCTTCCAGGAACCGCTGATTTCGACTTATCCGGGATAACTTTTGGAGTCACCATCCCCGCTGAACTTGGTTTTGCTACAGAACACTCTCGAGCTATATGACCTTCCTTTCCACAGTTATAACATACCTTGGATTGTTGTGGGCAGTTTGGGCTGATATGTCCCTCTTTCCCACATTTGTAACATACGACCGGTGGTCGTTCTCCTCCCCTAGAAACAGTTGATGTTTGTGCTGACGTCTTCACGTTATCATTGTTGTACCTTCTCTTCTTGAAATCTCCTCCCGACTCGCTCCTTCTATTATCACGACCACGATTACCACCAGAGTGGTTACCGCTTTTGTCCGAATGTTTTCCTCCCTGCTGGTTTTCATTGCTTCGATGACTGCCGCCACCGGTATGACCCTGGTTGTGGTCCCTCGGTTGCACATACTCATTATCTCGCTCTAATAATTGAGCCCTGTTTACAACATCTGAATATAAAGAAAATTTATGAGAGATAAGATATTGCCGAATCTCGGGTTTTAGACCTCTCAGAAACATCCTTGTCATTCGTTCCTCATTTTCGACCAAATGAGGTGCAAACCTGGATAACTCTGCAAACTTCGCCTCGTACTGGGACACCGTCATGTTGTTTTGTTCCAGTCTAATAAACTCAACCTCCTTCATATGACGAATACTTTCAGGAAAGTACTTGTCATTGAACAGTTTTTGAAATGTTTCCCAGGACATGTTGAGTGCGTCAGGCTGGGTACGCTTCACAGACTCCCACCAGTAGTCTGCCTCACCGCGGAACATAAATGTGGCGAATGGAACCTTCTGTTCCTCCGTGCATCCCAAGACATCAAATATCTTGGTAATTTGCTTGACCCACGTTTCCGCCATGATCGGATCCGGCTTTCCCTTAAATTCTGGTGGTCCCAATTCTTTGAACTGCTTAGCTGTGACAAACCGCGCGTTGTTATCATTTCCACCCGTATTCTGCACACGAGTCTCCCTCGTCTGATTTTGCATGAACTGCAAAAAGCTCCTAAACATTCCATCATTCATCGTTTGCTCGGTAACGTTGTTTACAGGAGGAATATTGCCTTCCTGTTGCACGTTCCCCTGGGTAGTGATCAAAGGTGTCTCCACGGTCTGATTTACTCCATTATTAACGTTCTCAGCTGCCATTCTTAAATACTGCCATAAAACAAGGGTTAATAGTCATGTCATATATTATCCCTATACTCTGACCGACCAAATAAACACCAAATAAACTTAGTCAGGTCATACTAGCGAAGGAATTCCCCGTCTCTCCCCTCCTAGTTCTTGTCTCACATCTCAGCCAGGGATCATATCCCTAAGCTCTGATACCAACTGTGACGCCCCCAGAATAGGTATACAACACCCATTCTGAGTCGCCAAATACATGGTACAGAAAGCAAACTACAACTTCAATAATACAATTGTCGTGCAAAATACGACAACACATACTGTGAGTTTAAATACAAATATTGTCTTCTAGACAATATCCACACTCAAATAAATCCTCATTACAATTATTCAAACACTATTTTACAGAAATAGTGAGGACTGCTAATACATCTTTCTAGAACCATCACTCCATACCCCGACTAGATCCTGCTATGTTCTCACCTCCTGAGAAGAAAAATGGAACAAAAAGGAAAAGGGTGAGCTCAACTAGCCCAGTAAAGAATATTATGACTAAGATAATATACAACAAATTATCGTTAGTCTTCAACAGGGAAAAATCTGATAAAATATAATCGACAACAAGTTTTAGATCAACAACTGCAGCGGAAACAGCAAACCATTAGAAGAGTCAAGTAGAGAAAGAATTCTACTATCTTCTAAGATTTAAAAGTCCATCATCAATATTTTATCCCTGTAACATCAATTAATAATCATCTTTAACCAAATATTCATCTTTGCACTACAGGCCAAAGATATTCATTTGTATCATCAGTCGGTCATGTTCATCTCAACACCTGTTCATCTTTGCACTACAGGCCAAAGATATTCATCAAGTAATTATACATCTTTGCACTACAGGCCAAAGATATTCAGTAATATCATCATTTAGGACTGAGGATGATGAAAAATATCTTAAAGAGAACGAATCCAATGAGACAGAAGGATAGGGATTCGTATAACAGTTTATCCAAGATCAATAATACTTCATAATAATCAATTGTGAAGCAGAATTCAAAAATAAAGATCAAAACATGGATACAATCAAAGATAGTAACCATAATAGACATCTTGGACAAAAAGGAAAAATTTTATTTTTCGGTGAATAGTGCCGTATTCGTGAATAGTGCCGTATACGTGAATAGTGCCGTATACGTGAATAGTAACCCCGACACAAAAAGTTCCAAATTTGATAAAAACTCATATCAATATTTCAGCATAATGATATTGAAGAAAATAATACCATTTAAGAAGAAAATAATATCCCTTACCTCAAAATATCAGTACTTCTGGTCGGAATACCGGTATAAGGCTGAAAAAAACTTGCTCTGATGAATAGAAACTCTCAAAGTATCTAAATACTCACAAAATACACTCAATAATCTAGAGAGAGAAAGAGAGAAAACTTGTTTCTGGTGTGATTTTCAATTCTAACTTAGCCCTCTATTTATAGGAAAATTTTGGTAGGTTTGACCTGCAACCTGATGGCTTTACCTGCTACTATTCCCACCCACCACATTTGAAATATAATTCAGCACATTTCTTCACCAACCACAAGTGGGCCCACCAATTCTAGAATTTTCCATCAAAATGATAAACTCCGAAAATTCAACAATTTCTGAACCAGTCATTAGTAAATCCATAATAAATCATACGTTCATTTTTAACGGTTCAAAATTTTGGACATATACTCAACTTATATATGTATAACATATCCAAAAATTAGACGATCCAACGGTCGGATTAAAAACTGGTAACACCCGCAATAGGTCTCAAATACCTGATTTTGATGGTGAATACCTCCATTCCGATAAAAATACTGATAAAATACCCCAACATTCTCCTTCATTTTTAACCACAAAAATATATCCCTCATTTATATCCACATAAAATAAATATTTCCTTATCATATGAATCAATAATTAATTATTCACAAATAATATTACAGAATCACATTTATGACAACCAGGCCGTTCCCAGGAAAGAGGGGGCTTTCCAATAAGGATTTCTCCTTACTGGCGCGCAATTAGATGACCAAACCTCTCCAAAGACAGAACTTTCTAGAAATTGACAATAATGTTATCTAATAATATTATTCAAATAATATGACTTATTGATCTGATAAATGAAAATACTGTGCAGTATGACAATTATTGAAACAACAATAATATAAAATATCAACGCAGCAATTATTGAATCAATAAAATAAAATATTGAAAATAACTACTTTAACAATTATTGAGTAGTGCCTTCTTACGTAAGAATCAATAAATGGTGCAATACCGTAGCTAACTGTATTTTAACCAACGGGTATTCAACAGATAAGTTAACAACTCCAATTTATCCGGAGTCAAGTTTAAACGTTGAGCACAAGCAGGAGAGATAAAAGAATGGGTAGAACTGGTATCTAGTAAAGTATAAACTTCGCAAGAATTCAAGATTAGCTTACCCGTGATCACCTCGTTTGGGTTTCTCGCGTTTTGGCCAGTAACGACAAACGCCCTTCCAGGAACCGCTGATTTCGACTTATCCGGGATAACTTTTGGAGTCACCATCCCCGCTGAACTTGGTTTTGCTACAGAACACTCTCGAGCTATATGACCTTCCTTTCCACAGTTATAACATACCTTGGATTGTTGTGGGCAGTTTGGGCTGATATGTCCCTCTTTCCCACATTTGTAACATACGACCGGTGGTCGTTCTCCTCCCCTAGAAACAGTTGATGTTTGTGCTGACGTCTTCACGTTATCATTGTTGTACCTTCTCTTCTTGAAATCTCCTCCCGACTCGCTCCTTCTATTATCACGACCACGATTACCACCAGAGTGGTTACCGCTTTTGTCCGAATGTTTTCCTCCCTGCTGGTTTTCATTGCTTCGATGACTGCCGCCACCGGTATGACCCTGGTTGTGGTCACTCGGTTGCACATACTCATTATCTCGCTCTAATAATTGAGCCCTGTTTACAACATCTGAATATAAAGAAAATTTATGAGAGATAAGATATTGCCGAATCTCGGGTTTTAGACCTCTCAGAAATATCCTTGTCATTCGTTCCTCATTTTCGACCAAATGAGGTGCAAACCTGGATAACTCTGTAAACTTCGCCTCGTACTGGGACACCGTCATGTTGTTTTGTTCCAGTCTAATAAACTCAACCTCCTTCATATGACGAATACTTTCAGGAAAGTACTTGTCATTGAACAGTTTTTGAAATGTTTCCCAGGACATGTTGAGTGCGTCAGGCTGGGTACGCTTCACAGACTCCCACCAGTAGTCTGCCTCACCGCGGAACATAAATGTGGCGAATGGAACCTTCTGTTCCTCCGTGCATCCCAAGACATCAAATATCTTGATAATTTGCTTGACCCACGTTTCCGCCATGATCGGATCCGGCTTTCCCTTAAATTCTGGTGGTCCCAATTCTTTGAACTGCTTAGCTGTGACAAACCGCGCGTTGTTATCATTTCCACCCGTATTCTGCACACGAGTCTCCCTCGTCTGATTTTGCATGAACTGCAAAAAGCTCCTAAACATTCCATCATTCATCGTTTGCTCGGTAACGTTGTTTACAGGAGGAATATTGCCTTCCTGTTGCACGTTCCCCTGGGTAGTGATCAAAGGTGTCTCCACGGTCTGATTTACTCCATTATTAACGTTCTCAGCTGCCATTCTTAAATACTGCCATAAAACAAGGGTTAATAGTCATGTCATATATTATCCCTATACTCTGACCGACCAAATAAACACCAAATAAACTTAGTCAGGTCATACTAGCGAAGGAATTCCCCGTCTCTCCCCTCCTAGTTCTTGTCTCACATCTCAGCTAGGGATCATATCCCTAAGCTCTGATACCAACTGTGACGCCCCCAGAATAGGTATACAACACCCATTCTGAGTCGCCAAATACATGGTACAGAAAGCAAACTACAACTTCAATAATACAATTGTCGTGCAAAATACGACAACACATACTGTGAGTTTAAATACAAATATTGTCTTCTAGACAATATCCACACTCAAATAAATCCTCATTACAATTATTCAAACACTATTTTACAGAAATAGTGAGGACTGCTAATACATCTTTCTAGAACCATCACTCCATACCCCGACTAGATCCTGCTATGTTCTCACCTCCTGAGAAGAAAAATGGAACAAAAAGGAAAAGGGTGAGCTCAACTAGCCCAGTAAAGAATATTATGACTAAGATAATATACAACAAATTATCGTTAGTCTTCAACAGGGAAAAATCTGATAAAATATAATCGACAACAAGTTTTAGATCAACAACTGCAGCGGAAACAGCAAACCATTAGAAGAGTAAAGTAGAGAAAGAATTCTACTATCTTCTAAGATTTAAAAGTCCATCATCAATATTTTATCCCTGTAACATCAATTAATAATCATCTTTAACCAAATATTCATCTTTGCACTACAGGCCAAAGATATTCATTTGTATCATCAGTCGGTCATGTTCATCTCAACACCTGTTCATCTTTGCACTACAGGCCAAAGATATTCATCAAGTAATTATACATCTTTGCACTACAGGCCAAAGATATTCAGTAATATCATCATTTAGGACTGAGGATGATGAAAAATATCTTAAAGAGAACGAATCCAATGAGACAGAAGGACAAATATTAGGGATTCGTATAACAGTTTATCCAAGATCAATAATACTTCATAATAATCAATTGTGAAGCAGAATTCAAAAATAAAGATCAAAACATGGATACAATCAAAGATAGTAACCATAATAGACATCTTGGACAAAAAGGAAAAATTTTATTTTTCGGTGAATAGTGCCGTATTCGTGAATAGTGTCGTATACGTGAATAGTACCGTATACGTGAATAGTAACCCCGACACAAAAAGTTCCAAATTTGATAAAAACTCGTATCAATATTTCAGCATAATGATATTGAAGAAAATAATATCATTTAAGAAGAAAATAATATCCCTTACCTCAAAATATCAGTACTTCTGGTCGGAATACCGGTATAAGGCTGAAAGAAACTTGCTCTGATGAATAGAAACTCTCAAAGTATCTAAATACTCACAAAATACACTCAATAATCTAGAGAGAGAAAGAGAGAAAACTTGTTTCTGGTGTGATTTTCAATTCTAACTTAGCCCTCTATTTATAGGAAAATTTTGGTAGGTTTGACCTGCAACCTGATGGCTTTACCTGCTACTATTCCCACCCACCACATTTGAAATATAATTCAGCACATTTCTTCACCAACCACAAGTGGAGCCCACCAATTCTAGAATTTTCCACCAAAATGATAAACTCCGAAAATTCAACAATTTCTGAACCAGTCATCTTGTAAAATTCGTAATAAATCATACGTTCATTTTTAACGGTTCAAAATTTGTGGACATATACTCAACTTATATATGTATAACATATCCAAAAATTACCACGATCCAACGGTCGGATTAAAAATTATAACCCCCGCAAACTATCTCAAAAACCCTGATTTTTAATACCTCCATTTCGACAAAATACTGACAAAAACCTCAACATTAACTCCTTCATTTTTAACCACAAAAATATATCCCTCATTTATATCCACATAAAATAAATATTTCCTTATCATATGAATCAATAATTAATTATTCACAAATAATATTACAGAATCACATTTATGACAACCAGGCCGTTCCCAGGAAAGAGGGGGCTTTCCAATAAGGATTTCTCCTTACTGGCGCGCAATTAGATGACCAAACCTCTCCTTAGACAGAACTTTCTAGACATTGCCAATAATGTTATCTAATAATATTATTCAAATAATATGAATTATTGATCTGATAAATGAAAATACTGTGCAGCAACAATTATTGAAACAACAATAATATAAAATATCAACGCAGCAATTATTGAATCAATAAAATAAAATATTGAATAATAACTACTGTAACAATTATTGAGTAGTGCCTTCTTACGTAAGAATCAATAATTGGTGCAATACCGTGTGCTACTGTATTTTAACCACCGGGTATTCCAACAGTATTAACGGTAACAACTACGCCGTTATTTATAAACAACTTATACTTGTCGTTTTTTTCATCCAATCGCTTTCCGTTATGGGGCCCACACAAGGCTGCGTCGTCGTACGAATATTCCCCGACAGCAAGAATATTCCACGACCAACCGAATATTCACCGACCAAAAATAAATATTTTATAACCACTTGCTTATTTTGTAAAATTTGCACATTTCACCCATAACCAAAGTATTATATCAAATTAACCCCTTATTATTCACAATAATATTTAGAGAAAATTTGATTTTATTCATTAATAAGTTGGGGTCTTACAGGAACGGTGACACAAAATACCGTCCCAGGCAAGTTAAAACCAGTAGTTCAAGGGAGAGCGTTTGTTGTGACATCCCAAAAAGCAAGGAAACCGAACGAGGTTATCACGGGTAAGCTTCACATAAACTCTAGCGAAGTCTATACCTTATTTGATACCGGTTCTATCCATTCTTTTATTTCTCCTACTTGCGCTCAACGATTAAATTTGACTCCAGAGAAATTAGAATTTGACTTATCTGTAAAAATTCTGTTAGGAGAAACCTTTATTACATCCACTGTTTATAAGTCTTGTTTGGTTCAAATCGGCACCCTCACATTACATGTCGATCTTATTTCATTGAAATTTCTTACATTTAATGTGATTCTAGGGATTGATTGGTTAACTACTCATCATGCTAAAATTAATTATTTTCGTAAGGTTATTAGCTTTCATATTCCTAATCAACCTATTATGCGAATTCAAGTGACCAAACCATTAAAATCAATCACTGTCATCTCAAGCCATAAAGTTATTCGTTTATTGAAAAACTGATGTCAAGCTTTCTTAGCTCATGTCACATATCTAAACAAAAATACGTCAGTTTTGAATGATATTTCAATTGTTAATGAATTTCCTGACGTATTCCCTGAAGAACTTCCTGGCCTACCCCCAGAGCGTGAAATTAAATTTTGTATTGACCTTGAACCCGGTACAAAACCCATATATCGGATGGCTCCTATTAAACTTCAGGAGTTAAAGACCCAATTGCAGGAATTGTTAGATATCGGTTTCATTCGACCTAGTACTTCTCCTTGGGGTGCTCCTGTTCTATTCGTGAAGAAGAAAGATGGAAGTATGCGACTTTGTATTGATTATCGGGAGTTAAATCATGTCACCATCAAAAATAAGTACCCGTAGCCTCGAATTGATGACGTGTTTGACCAGTTGCAAGGAGCACAATTCTTTTCAAAAATCGATCTTCGTTCTAGATATCATCAGCTGAAGGCTAGAACTGAGGATATTTCAAAGACTGCCTTCAGAACTCGGTACGGGCATTATGAATTCTTAGTCATGTCTTTTGGATTGACTAATGCTCCTGCTGCCTTTATAGATATGATGAATCGAGTATTCAAAGAATATTTGGATCACTTTATGGTTGTCTTTATTGATGACATCCTTATTTATTCCAAAAGCTGTGAAGATCAAGAGCAACACTTGAGACTGATACTCTAAAAGCTTCGTGAAAACAAACTTTATGCCAAGTTGAAGAAATGCGAGTTTTGGCTTGAAGAAGTGTCATTCCTTGGGCACGTAGTATCAAGTCATGGAATATCTGCTGACCCGGCAGAGATTGAAGCTATTCAAAGCTGGGAGCAACCCAAATCAGTGACCGAAGTACGTAGCTTTCTCGGCATAGCTGGTTATTATCAGAGATTCGTGGAAGGATTTTCTCGAATCGTTACTCCACTAACTCAGCTGACTCGGAAAGATACAAAATTCGGTTGGAGCGAGGAATGTGAGAATAGTTTTCAAGAACTCAAGAGAAGACTCATTTCAGCACCTGTTTTGACCATACCATCTGGCTCGGAGGGATTTGTCATCTACAGTGATGCTTCGAGCAAAGGATTAGGATGTGTTCTCATGTAACATGGGAAAGTCATAGCCTATGCCTCTTGACAACTTAAAGAATATGAGAGAAATTATCCTACTCATGATCTAGAGTTGGCACCTGTTGTCTTCGCACTTAATATTTGGAGGCATTACTTATATGGGGAGAAAGTGGAGATCTTTACGGATCATAAAAGCCTCAAATATTTCTTCACCCAAAAGGAACTTAACATGCGGCAACGACGTTAGCTTGAACTGTTGAAAGATTATGATCATACCTTCCAATACCATCCTGGAAAATCGAACGTGGTAGCTGACGCATTGAGTAGAAGATCATATGCGGGTACAAGTGCGATATTGACAATGCAAAGGCCTATTTTGTGTGACTTACAAAGGATGGAGATAGAGTTAAAGACTCCGGGGGCCCATGTGATGATGGCAAATATACGAGTAGAATCGACTTTAATTGATAAAGTTAAAGCTGCTCAAGCTACAGACCTGGAGCTGATGCGTATGAGGAAGAAAGTGCAAGAAGGTGCGATGCCAGAAGAAAAAATCGATGAGGAAGGAATACTTCGAGTCAACTCCAGACTTTGTATTCCTAACGACCCTGATTTAAAGTATAACATCATGATGGAGGCGCACAATACACCATTTGCAATCCATTCTGGGAGTACCAAAATGTATCATGATCTTCGACATACATTTTGGTGGGGCAATATAAAGAGAGAGATAGCGCTGTTTATCTCAAGGTGTCTAACGTGTCAACGAGTCAAGGCGGAGCATCAAGTACCAAAAGATCCATTGCAACCATTTGAAATTCTAGAATGGAAGTGGGAGCACATTACCATGGATTTCGTCACCGGTCTTCCCAAGGTTTCTCAAGGTATAAATACAATTTGGGTCATTGTTAATAGATTGACCAAGTCGACTCATTTCTTACCTATACGAGAAACTTATACACTTGAACGTCTTGCTCGTATGTACATAAACGAGATTGTAAGATTGCATGGTATGCCAGTATCCATAGTTTCTGATCGAGGCCCAAGATTCACTTCACGATTTTGGGTTAGTTTACAGAAAGCTGTGGGCACGGATTTACGGTTTAGCTCGGCATATCATCCTCAAACGGACGGGCAGTCGAAGAGGACTATTCAAACTCTTGAAGATCTATTAAGACTCTGTGTCCTTGATTTCAAGGGAAGTTGGGACAAGTTCTTACCATTGGTGGAGTTTTCCTACAACAACAGCTATCAAGCAAGTATTGGCATGGCTCCATTCGAAGCGTTGTATGGAAGAAAATGTCGTTCTCCAGTATGCTGGGATGAGGTGGGTGAAACAACGTTATTGGGACCGGAGTTGGTACGAATGACTACGAAAAAGATTCAAAAGATCCGACAACGTATAAAACCTCACAAGATCGACAAAAGAGTTATGTTGATCTTCATCGAAAGGACGTGGAATTCGATATTGGAGATCATGTGTTGTTACGTGTTGCTCCATGGAAAGGAGTTACGAGATTTGGAAAGAGAGAAAAGCTCAATCCTCGATTCATTGGCCCATTTTTAATCCTTGATTGAGTAGGAACTGTGGCCTATAGACTCGCTTTACCGCCAAGTATGTCTCGTGTTCATAACGTTTTTCACATATCTATGTTACGTAAATATGTGAAAGACCCGCACCATATTATTGAGTTAGAACTGGACGAAATAGCGGAAGATTTAACGTATGAAGAGGTTCCTGTTAAAATCTTGGATAAGAAGGATCATGTGCTACGCTCCAAGGTTATACCTCAAGTCAAAGTTTTGTAGAGAAACCACGATGTTGAGGAAATGACCTGGGAGTTAGAATCTGAAATGAAATCAAGGTATCCTTACCTCTTCGATATATCAGGTGCGTACCCTAATTTCGAGGGCGAAATTTCATAAGAAGTGGAGGTTGTAAGACCCCAATTTTTTTTAATAAAGATGAGTTTTCTATAAATATCATTTTTAAATATTATGGAATGAATTTTATATAATGTTATAGTTGTAGGTAATATTTATTAATTTTGTAAAGTACGCAAGTTGTTGCATAATATTCGATTGGTCGGGAAATATTCATTTTAACAGGGAATATTCGTATGACGACACAATCATTGGTGGACCCCACAACGAAATTATTGTCGAATTGAGAAAACGACAAAATTACTTTATGAAAAAAAAACGACGAAAGTTTTATCGTTAACTGTTGAAACACTCGGTGTTAAAAGTACAGTAATACACGTGGTTGCATAGTGTCTGCATAGTATTTTGCATAGTAAAATATTTTATAAAGTTATTCATTTTATTAGATTATAAATAGAATATATTATATTTTATTTAGAAGATTTTGCTTTAAATATGGATCGTCCGATTAAAAGTAAATCAATCTGGACCATTCATGAATTAGTTACTATGCAGTCCATTCTTCTATAAATAAAAGCTCATTCCTTCATTATTTCTTACGAATTCACTAAAACTCTATAGAGAGAAAGAAGAAAAGTATTCTGCTACTGTACTAGTCATATATTCAGTACTCTTCTTCTTAAGGTAAGGGGTATTATTTCTTTTGTATTCATGAATAGAACTTCTGTTATTCCATTATTTATAATTCTGTTGAAATATCCTGTCTGTGCGTTTTACGCCGGACTTGGTTCCGTCTTTATTATTCTGTTAGAATATCCTGTCTGTGCGTTTTACGCCGGACCTGGTTCCATCTGTGTGTTTTACGCCGGACCTGGTTCCGTCTTTATTATTCGGTTGGAATATCCTGTCAGTACGTTTTACGCCGGACCTGGTTCCATTATTTATTTTCCTGTTAGAATAACCTGTCTGTGCGGTCTATCGCATGCCTGGTGATTTCTTTTGTTATTCCATTCTTTATTATACTCAGTTGATTAAAGTTTTGGCTTCTATACTCTATAAAATTAGTGGAATATCCTTGATATTTGCGCTTCATCCAGTATCTTTTTATGAAAATATTCTTCTGAGCATTCTTGAATTTTATTCTACAAAGAAGTATCATGTTGACAATTTGGACGTTATTAGTTCTTGGATAAATTAATTCTTGAACTTGTTTTATTGAATGCTTATATCATTATCACCATCCTCATGTTTATCTTTTGTTGAAAGTCATCTGTGGCATGTAGTGCATAGATGGAGTTGGTATGATTATAACCATGGATTATTCGGTGTAATTATGATCGTAATGTTACGAATGATGTGGTAAAAGTCCTCATTGGTCGTAGTGCATTGATGGACAGTTGTTGGCATGATCATGACCATTGATGAATACACGAATATCCTTGGCCGTAGTGCAAGGATGATGTGGATTATTTATTAAGCTGAGTCCCAGTGATAAAAGTGATGAAAAACCTTTTAAATCATAATAGATAGTAGATTTTATTCTCTACTTGACTCTTTTAATGGATTGCTTGTTCCGCTGCAGTTAAACTTGATGTTTGTTATATTTTATCAGTTTAACACTGTTGAAGGATAACGATAATTTATTCTGCATTATCTTAGTCATAATATTTCTTACTGGGCTAGTTGAGCTCACCCTTTTGTTTTCATTGTTCTCTTCAGGAAATGAGAACGTATCGGGGACTAGTCGGAGAACGGAGCGACGGTTCAGAGGATAGCATTAGTAGTCCTCACTATTCTATGAAATAGTGTGAAAATAAATGTATTGAGGACTTATTTTGAGTTTGAATCCTGTTTAGAAGAAAGTGTTGTATTTAAACTCACAACTTATGTTTTGTCGTATTTTACACGACAGTTGTATAATTAAGTTTTATTTGTATTTTGTACCATGTATTTGACAACTCAGAATAGGTGATGTATACATATTTTGGGGGCGTCACACACACACACACACGCACATATATGTGTATATATATGTGAGAATTAACAAGCTAGCATTAATTGAAAAAAACATAAACAATAAGAATACATGAGTAGGCGGGGGTGGACGAAAGGCCTCCTCCAAGAGGGTAATCACCATCCGGAGCATCTCGCCGCTCCAAGCGTCGAACTGCTCCCGCGGTAATCCCGTACTCTCTGCGGAGGCCCTTGCTATAATATCCTGAGCAATCTGGTGAAGACGAGAACTGGTAGGCTACTGCTGAGGCAGAAAGACCGGATCAGTACAGAACCTATCCGACAAGGCCCCTATCAGCCACCAGAAGATCTCGTCATCCAAGCCAGCGCCCATATGAGATGGTCCGACATGTGCTATCAGACGCTGGCGCTGGCTGGAGTTCATATACGTTACCATTAAAAAAATTATGATGATAACTTATTAATGTACAACAATTTTATGTCAAAATATTGAAAATAAACACTAAATATTACATTTAAAAATTATATAAATTGAATATTAAATTAATAATAACAAAAAAAATAAACATATTATTAACATAGAATTGTAAGTCTTTTATAATTGTTTGTTTGCGTGAAGTTTGTAATCATTTTATAATAAGTTAAATTAAAATTTAGAAAAATATTTTATAATCATTATATATATAGAATAAATAAGGAATTAAAATCAATTATTTAAAAAAATAAACTCATTTTTTTCGCACGAGTCACTTAACGAGTGGGTTGTAAGAGCATTCACAAGAGTTTTCTTATCTTTATCCCTACTCTACAATTCTTTTGGATCATTATGCAAATTAGGGATTCAATTTTTTCACTATGTACCCAACAGGTTCCTTATATTGATTCCTAAAATAATAAAATTTAAAAATTAAAAGTTAAAAGTTTCAACAGCCAAAATATCAAATTAATAATAATCTTATAATTTATATATGACTCTCCCAAAATAGGTATACATCACCCATCTTGAGTCGCCAAATACATGGTACTGAATACAAATACAAACTTAAATATATAACTGTCGTGTAAAAATACGACAAAACATAAGTGAGAGTTTTAACAGGAATATTGTCTTCTAGACAATATCCAAACTCATATTCAATCCTCATTATATTTATTATCACACTAAATAGTGATGACTGCTAAAATAACCATCTCGGACCGTCACTTCATTCCCCGACTAGTCCCGGCTATGTTCTCATTTCCTGAAGAGAACAATGAAATTAAAGGGTGAGCTCAACTAGCCCAGTAAGAAATATTATAACTAAGATAATGCAAAATAAATTATCGTTAGCCTTCAACAGTGTTAAACTGATAAAATACAATATATATCAAGTTTAACTGCAGCTGTGACGCCCCCAAAATAGGTATAGATCACCTATTCTGAGTCGCCAAATGCATGGTACAGAATACAAATACAATCGTTAATATACGACAAGAGATCTGTGAGTTTTAATACAAATACTGTCTTCTAGACAATATCCACACTCGGAATAAGTTCTCGTTACATTTATTATCACACTATTTAACAGAATAGTGAGGACTACTAATACTATTATCTGGTCTATCACTCCGTTCCCTGACTCGTCTCAGCTATATTCTCATTTCCTGAAGAGAACAATGAAAGAAAGGGTGAACTCAATTAGCCCAGTAAGAAATATTATGACTAAGATAATGCAGAATAAATTATCATTAGCTTTAAACAGTGTTAAACTGGTACAATATAACAAACATCAAGTTTAACTGCAGCGGAACAAGCAGCCCATCAGAAGAGTCAAGTAGAGAATAAAATCTACTATCTTCTATGATTTAAAAGATTTTTCATGACTTTTATCGCTGTGACTCAGCTTAAAAAATAATCCACATCATCGAATCACCCCTGCACTACGGCCAAGGATATTCTTTAGTATCACGACCATAATTATCCATACACTACGGGCCAAGAATATTTGTGTATTCATTAATGGTCATGATCATGCCAACCACTGTCCATCAATGCACTACGGGCCAATGAGGACTTTTACCACATCATTTGTAACATTACGGTCATGATTATACCGAATAATCCCTGGTCATAATCATACCAAGTCCATCTATGCACTACAGGTCACAGATGATTTTCAACAGAATATAATCATGAGGATGATGACAATGATATAAGAATTCAATAAAAACAAGTTTAAGAATTAATTTATCCAGGAACCAATAACGTCCAAATTATCAACATGATACTGCTTTGTGGAGTAAAATTCAAGAATGCTCGGAAGAATATTTTCATGAAAAGTTACTGGATGAAACGCAAATATCAAGGATATTCCACTAATTTCATAGAGTATAAAAGTCAAAACTTTAACCAACTGAATATGATAAAGAATGGAATAACAAAAGAAATCACCATGCATGCGATAGACCGCACAGACAGGTTATTCCAACAGGAAAATAAATAATGGAACCAGGTCATGCGTAAACGCACCGACAGGATATTCCGACAGAATAATAAATATTGGAACCAGGTCCGGCGTAAACGCATAGACAGGATATTCCGACAGAATAATGAATAATGAAATCAGGCCCAGCGTAAAACGCACAGACAGGATATTCCAACAGAATAATAGTAAAGATGGAACCAGGTCCAGTGTAAACCGCACAGACAGGATATTCTAACAGAATAATAATAAAGACGAAATAATAGAAGAATGTTACCAAGTAAAGGGTAGTCCGCGTATACTGGTTATTCCAGCAGAATAATAAAGAATGGAATAACAGAAGTTCTCTTCATGAATACAAAAGAAAATAATACTCCTTACGAGTACAACAAATAATATCCCTTACCGTAAAAGAAACTTGATATCGGAGTAGTGAAGTAGCTGAATACTTTTCTTCTTTCTCTATATAGTTTCTCTCTCTAGAGTTTCAGTGAATTCGTAAGAAAATAATGAAGGAATGAGCTTCTATTTATAGAAAAATGGACTGCGTGGTAACTAATTCGTGAACGGTCTAGATTGATTTACTTTAATCTGACGGTCCATATTTAAAGCAAAATCTTTTAAATAAAATATAATATATTCTATTTATAATCTAATAAAACGAATAACTTTATAAAAGATTTTACTATGCAGGCACTATGCAGGCACTATGCAAACACTATGCATAATAAAATATAATATATTCTAATTATTGTCTAATAAAATAGATAACTTTATAAAAGTATTTTGTTTTATATAAAAAAATTTACTATTAGCCTAATAAAACGAATAACTTTATAAAAGTATTCTGTTTTATATAAAAAACTTTTCTGTTTTATTACATTAATAATACCAATAAAATAAAATTGAGTGACTTATCACGTAAGCATCAATAATCAATACCGTGTGCTACTATTCAACCATGCGTATTACTGTACTTTTACTACCGAGTAGTTCAACAATATCAATGGTAAAACTTTCGCCGTTATTTTCATAAAGTATTTTTGTCGTTTTCTCAATTCGAAAATAATTTTGTTGTAGGGTCCACCAATGATTGTGTCGTCGTACGAATATTCCCTGTTAAAATGAATATTCCCTGACCAATCGAATATTATATAGCAACTTGCGTACTTTGCAAAATTTATAAATTTTACCCACAACTATAACATTATATCAATTTCACTCCATAATATTAAAAAATGATATTTATAGAAAATTCATCTTTATTTATAAAAGTTGGGGTCTTACAACCTCCCATTCTTATGAAATTTCGCCCTCGAAATTAGGATACGTATCTGGTATATCGAAGAGATAAGGATACCTTGACTTCATTTCAGATTCTAACTCCCAGGTCATTTCCTCAACATCGTGGTTTCTCCACAAAACTTTAACTTGAGGTATAACCTTGGAGCGTACAATATGTTCCTTCTTATCCAAAATTTGAAGAGGAACCTCTTCATACGTTAAATTTTCCGCTATTTCGTCCAGTTCTAACTCAATAATGTGGTTCGGGTCTTCCACATATTTACGTAACATGGATATGTGAAAAATATTATGAACACAAGACAAACTTGGTGGTAAAGCGAGTCTATAGGCCATAGTTCCTACTCGATCGAAGATTAAAAATGGGCCAATGAATCGAAGATTGAGTTTTTCTCTCTTTCTAAATCTCGTAACTCCTTTCCACGGAGCAACTCGTAACAACACATGATCTCCTATATCAAATTTCACGTCCTTTCGATGAAGATCAGCATAACTCTTTTGTCGATCTTGTGAGGTTTTTATACGTTGCCTGATCATTTGAATCTTTTTCGTAGTCATACGTACCAACTCCGGTCTCAACAACGTTGCTTCACCCATCTCATCCCAGTATACTGGATAACGACACTTTCTTCCATACAACGCCTCGAATGGAGCCATGTCAATACTTGCTTGATAACTGTTGTTGTAGGAAAACTCCACCAATGGTAAGAACTTATCCCAACTTCCCTTAAAGTCAAGAACACAGAGTCTTAATAAATCTTTAAGAGTTTGAATAGTCCTCTCTGACTGTCCGTCCATCTGGGGATGATATGCTGAACTAAATCGTAAATTCGTGCCCATAGCTTTTTGCAAACTAACCCAAAATCGTGAAGTGAATCTTGTGTCTCGATCAGAAACTATGGATATTGGTGTGACGCCCCCAAAATAGGTATACAACACTCAATCTGAGTCGTCAAATACATGGTACAAAAAACAAACTACAACTTCAATAATACAATTGTCGTGCAAAATACGACAACACATACTGTGAGTTTAAATACAAATATTGTCTTCTAGACAATATCCACACTCAAATAAGTCCTCATTACAATTATTCAAACACTATTTTACAGAAATAATGAGAACTGCTAAAACATCTTTCTAGAACCATCACTCCATACCCCGACTAGATCCTGCTATGTTCTCACCTCCTGAGAAGAAAAATGGAACAAAAAGGAAAAGGGTGACCTCAACTAGCCCAGTAAAGAATATTATGACTAAGATAATATACAACAAATTATCATTAGTATTCAACAGGAAAAAATCTGATAGAATATAATCGACAACAAGTTTTAGATCAACAACTGCAGCGGAAACAACAAACCATTAGAAGAGTCAAGTAGAGAATGAATTTTACTATCTTCTAAGATTTAAAAGTCCATAATCAATATTTTATCCCTGTAACAGCAATTAATAATTATCTTTAACCAAATATTCATGTAACGATCCCAAAATAGGTTCATTCCATCCAACCTATTCTGAGTCGCCAAATACATGGTACAGAAAATAACTATAACTTTATTACAACAATTGTCGTGCAAAATACAACAACACATATACTGTGAGTTTGGATACAAATATATACCAAATGTGACTCATGTTCCAACCGTGGACATCACCTCACAATAACACCTTACATAAAGGTATAGTCAAAAACTGTTTTAGAAATTAGAATCTTTGGGAAGTGCTCAAGGAAACCTTCGTACATGGGAGGCCACGCGTCTAGGTTATGATAGATATCATATGGCCACAGAATTATCCTTGGTTGACCCAATAGACCCCAAAGAAAAACGAGAAGATTACTATCATATTCTTCCCAATGGTGAGTCTTCTCTTGACATATCATTATCTCTACTGTCTCTAATTGAGAATTATACTTTAAACAAACACCAAGATTATATAGGTAGTGCTCGTATATATACTCAGCAAGTGGATGAGCACATCCCTGTCTTATGATGACACGAGGTTGTATGTCGTTAGACATCTTGTATGATAGTGGCAAACCACCCTTCCAACGTTGGGTACACCTTACCCTATTGGATTCACCAAATATAACTACTAAATGAACTTTTCTATACTGCTTCGGGAGACCATCCACAGCTAGAGACCACTGTTCTATTTCCCCGTTACCCTCGCTCGACCCAGCTACACTCTTATTACCTGAAAGGAATTGTGAAGCAAAAGGGTGAGCACAACTAGCCCAGTAAAGAATATCATGACTAAAGATAATTAAATTATCAGTAGCCTTCATCAATAATAAATCAGAGATTTAGAACATATGGTAAATGATAAAAATTTCAACCATAGTTGCAGCGGAACGAGCAATCCATTAGAAGAGTCAAATAGACTATAAAGTCTATTATCTTCTCCATGTTAAAAATCCATCAACAATGTTTTATCCCTGTAACATCAATCAACAGTTCCTTTCCACAATCATATGAATAACTCATAATCATAATTGTGATTCTAAATTTTTCTTCGCACCCAGGACGAAGAATATTTTCATCACATGTCTTTACCTGAAACATCAAAGATCATGGTTATACCAAATCACAGTTCCTGTTCATAATCATACTAATAAATCTATCTTTGCACTACGACCAAAGATATTCAACAACAGTTTATCTTTGCACTACGGGCCAAAGATATTCATCAACAGACCATCTTTGCACTACAGGCCAAAGATATTCATCTACAATTCATCTTTGCACTACAGGACAAAGATATTCCTCAACCGTTCATCTTTGCATTACTGGCCAAAGATATTCAACAACAGGTCATCTTTGCACTACGGGCCAAAGATATTCATCTACAATTCATCTTTGCACTACAGGCCAAAGATATTCCTCAACAATTCATATTTGCACCACATGCCAAATATATTAATACCTCAAAGAATATATAATCATTTAAGAATGTATATAAACAATAATTATAACCATGTTGATCATTTCACCTTTGCACTTAAGCTAAAGATATTCAATTATAAATTCAATGGTCATGATCATACCAGTCAACAATTCAACTTTGCACTACTGGCCAAAGAGAACCCATAGTCATGATCATACCAATAATTTACCCATCTTTATACTCAAGCGAAAGAGAATTTCAACATCAAGGTTATAAAAATGTTATATATGATTATAAAAATAATATGGTCAAAACATGGATTTAATTTCAAGAGCAATATTCATAAATCAACTATAATTTGGTTAGAAAAAGAAACCAATTTTTTCGTGAATAGTAACTCATGAATAGTAACCTCGACTCAAAAAGGTAGAAATTCCACAATAAAATCTATACCAATATTTCGGTATAATGATATTGAAAGAATAACATTTCTTAAGCTTATAAACAATTTATTTAAATTGTTTACACTTTACTAATTAATGCATTTAATCATCATAAAATGTCAACTCTTAAGATTTCATCATCAATAGCCAAAACCCTCATCAAAAATCTGCATATACCTCATATAGGATTCTCAAGCCATAAAATCCTATTTTCCAATTTTCTTTCCTCACAAAACATATTTAATTCATTTACTCATAACTAGACCATTTTCATAAAAAATACCAAATCAGTTCCAAAAATATTTCTTTTCTGGGATTTAGCATAATATAGTCCCATAGTGAACATATATTTTTCTCAGAATTTTTAAAAGTCATTTACTATTTTTCATATGGCCAAAATAGCCGAATATTTAGACATTTATCAAAAATTGTACTTTTGTCTAAAAATTCTGAAATTTACAGAGTATACTTCTATCATATACATGTACTCCCAATAAAAATTTCATCAATTTTAGAGTTAACCACAAGGAATTATAAGCTGTTACTTTTAAAATAGTCTTTTCTCATAAAATTCATAACTCTCAATCTATACATCCAAAAATCACCATTTTTGGACACAATCAAGAAAACTCATCAAAATATCATTTCAAATTTTTCCAGAATTTTTGAAGATCAGAAAAATTACGAAACTGAAAATCATAACAACCCTTAAAATCCCTTAATATCCCTTACTATCCCTTACCTCAAAAGAGCAGTACTTCTGATCGGTATAAGGCTGAAGGAAACTTGCACTGATGAATAGCAACTCACCAAGTATCTAAATACTCACAAAATACACTCAATAATCTAGAGAGAGAAAGAGAGAAAGCTTATGTTTCTGGTGTGATTTTCAATTCTAACTTAGCCCTCTATTTATAGAAAAATTTTGGTAGGTTTGACCTGCAACCTGATGGCTTTACCTGCTACTATTCTCACCCACCACATTTGAAATATAATTCAGTACATTTCTTCACCAACCACAAGTGGGGCCCACCAATTCTAGAATTTTCCACCAAAATGATAAACTCCGAAAATTCAACAATTTCTGAACCAGTCATCTCGTAAAATTCATAACAAATCATACATTCATTTTTAACGGTTCAAAATTTGTGGACATATACTCAACTTATATATGTATAACATATCCAAATATTACTACGATCCAACGGTCGGATTAAAAATTATAACCCCCGCAAAATATCTCAAAAACCCTGATTTTTAATACCTCCATTCCGACAAAAATACTGATAAAAACCTCAACATTAACTCCTTCATTTTAACCACAAAAATATATCCCTCATTTATATCCACATAAAATAAATATTTTCTTATCATATAAATCAATAATTAATTATTCACAAATAATATTACAGAATCACATTTATGACAACCAGGCCGTTCCCAGGAAAGAGGGGGCTTTCCAATAAGGATTTCTCCTTACTAGCGCGCAATTAGATGACCAAACCTCTCCTTAGACAGAACTTTCTAGACATTGCCAATAATGCTATCTAATAATACTATTCAAATAATATGAATTATTGATCTGATAATGGAAAATACTGTGCAGCAACAATTATTGAACAACAATAATATAAAATTTCAACGTAGCAATTATTGAATCAATAAAATAAAATATTGAACAGTAATTACTGTAACAATTATTGAGTAGTGCCTTCTTACGTAAGAATCAATAATTTCAAAAATACTGTGCAATACCGTGTGCTACTGTGCAATAACGCGTATTACTGTATTTTAACCACCGAGTATTTCAACAGTATTAACGATAACAACTACGCCGTTATTTGTAAAAACTCAAATTTGTCGTTTTTCTTCACCCGACAGTTATTCGTTATGGGGCCCACAAATAGCTGCGCCGTCGTACGAATATTCTCCGACAGAAAGAATATTCCACGACCAAACGAATATTCCCCGACAACAATGATTATTTTATAACCACTTGCTTATTTTGAAAAAAAATTCATATTTCACCCATAACTTTAAACTTTTATCAATTTAACCATTTACTGACTAGTAATTATAAGAAAAATTGAATACTTTTATTTCATAAAATTCGGGGTCTTACAATCTCCCCTCCTTATGAAATTTCGTCCCCGAAATTTACGTACCTGGTATTTCGAAGAGTTGAGAATACCTTGCTTCCATTTCAGATTCTATCTCTCAGATCATCATGATTTCTCCATTGCTCATCTCCCATGATAACTTCATTTGGGTTCCTCATTTGTTGGGAAGTCATGACAACCGCCATCCCTCGAACTACTCGGCTTTGACTTGTCTGGAGCAGCATTTGGCGTCATCATTACCGTTGGAATATACCTTTCTATAGGACATATTCCTCCCTCAACTGCCTCTTCGTACTCCTCATTCATGATCTGAATCATCAATCTTCGATCCATATCGGATTCAGGTTGACCGCTATGTACAGGGTAATTCAAAACTCGATGTTGGGTTCTCCCAATTGCTTTCCAAAAAGAGAAATTCATATCATCTATTTTAGCCTTCTTAGATCGAACATCTCTTTCCACAATATCCACGTGTCGTGCGGCTTTTGCCCATGCATCACTTATTCTCACTCGTTCAATTTTTTCTTCTTTCAGCTCAGATTCCATTTTTATCATCTTATACTCTGCCAAAGAATGCTTCTGTTCAAGCATCACATATCGGGTAACACAAGCTTGAATTGTTGCATCCTTTTGTTCCACGACCGCCTGTCGTTCTTCTGCCTGCTCTTCTAACTCATGAATACGATTTTGAAATTCTACATTTTGATCATATAATACCTCTAATAAACTCTCCTCTGGTACTTCTTCTTCCTCAGTCTCAGCTGTTACCTCTGCGACTATCTCGGGTGCAACTATCAATTCTTCACTCACCACATAGATATCTCTAATTCCTTCTTCGTCTGACATCACATTATCATGGTTAGTGATTAGAGGTATCCCCACAGTCTCATTCACTCTATTGTTAGCATTCTCAGCTGTCATTCTCAAATACTGCCATAAAATAAGGGTTAATTAAACAAATTAACATATCACATAATATCCCAATATTATGACTAACCAACAAATAAGCTTAGGTAGGACACACTAGCGAAGGATTTACGCATCTCTCCCCTCCTAGTTATATTCCCCGATCTCCACCAGAGATCATATCCCTAAGCTCTGATACCAACTGTAACAATTGTCCCATCAGTGGACAGCACCTCACAGTGGTACCTATCAGTTTGCCACCGCAGAACGGCGTCCCCTACGGAGAGTCTGGCTTCGGTGCATCCCCCATCAACAGGAAGTCACCAGCGAGAGGCTCGGGACTCTTTACTTATAGCTCTGATACCAACTGTAACGATCCCAAAATAGGTTCATTTCACCCAACCCATTCTGAGTCGCCAAATACATGGTACAGAAAACAACTACAACTTTATTACAACAATTGTCATGCAAAATACAACAACACATATGCTGTGAGTTTGGATACAAATATATACAAAATGTGACTCATGTTCCAACCGTGGACATCACCTCACAATAACACCTTACATAAAGGTATAGTCAAAAACTGTTTTAGAAATTAGAATCTTTGAGAAGTGCTCAAGGAAACCTTCGTACATGGGAGGCCACGCGTCTAGGTTATGATAGATATCATATGGTCACAGAATTATCCTTGGTTGACCCAATAGACCCCAAAGAAAAACGAGAAGATTACTATCATATTCTTCCCAATGGTGAGTCTTCTCTTGACATATCATTATCTCTACTGTCTCTAATTGAGAATTATACTTTAAACAAACACCAAGATTATATAGGTAGTGCTCGTATATATACTCAGCAAGTGGATGAGCACATCCCTGTCTTATGATGACACGAGGTTGTATGTCGTTAGACATCTTGTATGATAGTGGCAAACCACCCTTCCAACGTTGGGTACACCTTACCCTATTGGATTCACCAAATATAACTACTAAATGAACTTTTCTATACTGCTTCGGGAGAACATCCACAGCTAGAGACCACCGTTCTATTTCCCCGTTACCCTCGCTCGACCCAGCTACACTCTTATTACCTGAAAGGAATTGTGAAGCAAAAGGGTGAGCACAACTAGCCCAGTAAAGAATATCATGACTAAAGATAATTAAATTATCAGTAGCCTTCATCAATAATAAATCAGAGATTTAGAACATATGGTAAATGATAAAAATTTCAACCATAGTTGCAGCGGAACGAGCAATCCATTAGAAGAGTCAAATAGACTATAAAGTCTATTATCTTCTCCATGTTAAAAATCCATCAACAATGTTTTATCCCTGTAACATCAATCAACAGTTCCTTTCCACAATCATATGAATAACTCATAATCATAATTGTGATTCTAAATTTTTCTTCGCACCCAGGACGAAGAATATTTTCATCACATGTCTTTACCTGAAACATCAAAGATCATGGTTATACCAAATCACAGTTCCTGTTCATAATCATACTAATAAATCTATCTTTGCACTACGACCAAAGATATTCAACAACAGTTTATCTTTGCACTACGGGCCAAAGATATTCATCAACAGACCATCTTTGCACTACAGGCCAAAGATATTCATCTACAATTCATCTTTGCACTACAGGCCAAAGATATTCCTCAACCGTTCATCTTTGCATTACTGGCCAAAGATATTCAACAACAGGCCAAAGATATTCAACAACAGGTCATCTTTGCACTACGGGCCAAAGATATTCATCTACAATTCATCTTTGCACTACAGGCCAAAGATATTCCTCAACAATTCATATTTGCACCACATGCCAAATATATTAATATCTCAAAGAATATATAATCATTTAAGAATGTATATAAACAATAATTATAACCATGTTGATCATTTCACCTTTGCACTTAAGCTAAAGATATTCAATTATAAATTCAATGGTCATGATCATACCAGTCAACAATTCAACTTTGCACTACTGGCCAAAGAGAACCCATAATCATGATCATACCAATAATTTACCCATCTTTATACTCAAGCGAAAGAGAATTTCAACATCAAGGTTATAAAAATGTTATATATGATTATAAAAATAATATGGTCAAAACATGGATTTAATTTCAAGAGCAATATTCATAAATCAACTATAATTTGGTTAGAAAAAGAAACCAATTTTGTCGTGAATAGTAACTCATGAATAGTAACCTCGACTCAAAAAGGTAGAAATTCCACAATAAAATCTATACCAATATTTCGGTATAATGATATTGAAAGAATAACATTTCTTAAGCTTATAAACAATTTATTTAAATTGTTTACACTTTACTAATTAATGCATTTAATCATCATAAAATGTCAACTCTTAAGATTTCATCATCAATAGCCATAACCCTCATCAAAAATCTGCATATACCTCATATAGGATTCTCAAGCCATAAAATCCTATTTTCCAATTTTCTTTCCTCACAAAACATATTTAATTCATTTACTCATAACTAGACCATTTTCATAAAAAATACCAAATCAGTTCCAAAAATATTTTTTTTCTGGGATTTAGCATAATATAGTCCCATAGTGAACATATATTTTTCTCAGAATTTTTAAAAGTCATTTACTATTTTTCATATGGCCAAAATAGCCGAATATTTAAACATTTATCAAAAATTGTACTTTTGTCTAAAAATTCTGAAATTTACAGAGTATACTTCTATCATATACATGTACTCCCAATAAAAATTTCATCAATTTTGGAGTTAACCACAAGGAATTATAAGCTGTTACTTTTAAAATAGTCTTTTCTCATAAAATTCATAACTCTCAATCTATACATCCAAAAATCACTATTTTTGGACACAATCAAGAAAACTCATCAAAATATCATTTCAAATTTTTCCAGAATTTTTGAAGATCAGAAAAATTACGAAACTGAAAATCATAACAACCCTTAAAATCCCTTAATATCCCTTACTATCCCTTACCTCAAAAGAGCAGTACTTCTGATCGGTATAAGGCTGAAGGAAACTTGCACTGATGAATAGCAACTCACCAAGTATCTAAATACTCACAAAATACACTCAATAATCTAGAGAGAGAAAGAGAGAAAGCTTATGTTTCTGGTGTGATTTTCAATTCTAACTTAGCCCTTTATTTATAGGAAAATTTTGGTAGGTTTGACCTGCAACCTGATGGCTTTACCTGCTACTATTCCCACCCACCACATTTGAAATATAATTCAGCACATTTCTTCACCAACCACAAGTGGGGCCCACCAATTCTAGAATTTTCCACCAAAATGATAAACTCCGAAAATTCAACAATTTCTGAACCAGTCATCTCGTAAAATTCATAACAAATCATACATTCATTTTTAACGGTTCAAAATTTGTGGACATATACTCAACTTATATATGTATAACATATCCAAATATTACTACGATCCAACGGTCGGATTAAAAATTATAACCCCCGCAAAATATCTCAAAAACCCTGATTTTTAATACCTCTTTTCCGACAAAAATACTGATAAAAACCTCAACATTAACTCCTTCATTTTAACCACAAAAATATATCCCTCATTTATATCCACATAAAATAAATATTTTCTTATCATATAAATCAATAATTAATTATTCACAAATAATATTACAGAATCACATTTATGACAACCAGGCCGTTCCCAGGAAAAAGGGGGCTTTCCAATAAGGATTTCTCCTTACTAGCGCGCAATTAGATGACCAAACCTCTCCTTAGACAGAACTTTCTAGACATTGCCAATAATGCTATCTAATAATACTATTCAAATAATATGAATTATTGATCTGATAATGGAAAATACTGTGCAGCAACAATTATTGAACAACAATAATATAAAATTTCAACGTAGCAATTATTGAATCAATAAAATAAAATATTGAACAGTAATTACTGTAACAATTATTGAGTAGTGCCTTCTTACGTAAGAATCAATAATTTCAAAAATACTGTGCAATACCGTGTGCTACTGTGCAATAACGCGTATTACTGTATTTTAACCACCGAGTATTTCAACAGTATTAACGATAACAACTACGCCGTTATTTGTAAAAACTCAAATTTGTCGTTTTTCTTCACCCGACAGTTATTCGTTATGGGGCCCACAAATAGCTGCGCCGTCGTACGAATATTCTTCGACAGAAAGAATATTCCACGACCAAACGAATATTCCCCGACAACAATGATTATTTTATAACCACTTGCTTATTTTGAAAAAAAATTCATATTTCACCCATAACTTTAAACTTTTATCAATTTAACCATTTACTGACTAGTAATTATAAGAAAAATTGAATACTTTTATTTCATAAAATTCGGGGTCTTACAATTCATCTTTACACTACAGGCCAAAGATATTCATTTTAATCACCAGTCGGTCATGTTCATCTCAACACCTGTTCATTTTTGCACTACAGACCAAAGATATTCATCAGGTAATCATACATCTTTGCACTACAGGCCAAAGATATTCAGTAATATAATCATTTAGGACTGAGAATGATGAAAAATATCTTAAAGAAAACGAATCCAGTGAGAAAGAAGGACAAATAGTAGGGATTCGTATAACAGTTTATCCAAGATCAATAATACTTCATAATAATCAACTGTGAAGCAGAATTCAAAAATAAAGATCAAAACATGGATACAATCAAAGATAGTAACCATAATAGACATCTTGGACAAAAAGGGAAAATTTTATTTTTCGGTGAATAGTGCCGTATTCGTGAATAGTGTCGTATACGTGAATAGTGTCGTATACGTGAATAGTAACCCCGACACAAAAAGTTCCAAATTTGATAAAAGAAAACTCATATCAATATTTCAGCATAATGATATTGAAGAAAATAATATCATTTAAGAAGGAAATAATATCCCTTACCTCAAAATATCAGTACTTCTGGTCGGAATACCGGTATAAGACTGAAAGAAACTTGTTCTGATGAATAGAAACTTTCAAAGTATCTAAATACTCACAAAATATACTCAATAATCTAGAGAGAGAAAGAGAGAAAACTTGTTTCTGGTGTGATTTTCAATTCTAACTTAGCCCTCTATTTATAGGAAAATGTTAGCACGCCGAAGCAGACTTAACCTGCAACCGGATGGCTTTACCTGCTACTATTCCCACCCACCACATTTGAATAAAAATCTCAGCACATTTCTTCACCAACCAAGAGTGGGGCCCACCAATTCTAGAATTTTCTACCAAAATGATTAACTCCAAAAATTCAACAATTTCTGAACCAGTCATCTCGTAAAATTCATAATAAATCATACGTTCATTTTTAACGGTTCAAATTTGTGGACATATACTCAACTTATATATGTATAACATATCCAAAAATTACCACGATCCAACGGTCGGATTAAAAATTATAACCCCCGTAAAATATCTCAAAAACACTGATTTTTAATACCTCCATTCCGACAAAAATACTGATAAAAATCTCAACATTAACTCCTTCATTTTTAACCCCAAAAATATATCCCTCATTTATATCCACATAAAATAAATATTTCCTTATCATATGAATCAATAATTAATTATTCACAAATAATATTACAGAATCACATTTATGACAACCAGACCATTCCCAGGAAAGAGGGGGCTTTCCAATAAGAATTTCTCCTTACTGGCGCACAATTAGATGACCAAACCTCTCCTTAGACAGAACTTTCTAGACGTTGTCAATAATGTTATCTAATAGTATTATTCAAATAATATGAATTATTGATCTGATAATAAGAAATGCTGTGCAGTGACAATTATTGAAACAACAATAATATAAAATATCAATGCAGCAATTATTGAATCAATAAAATAAAATATTGAACAGTAACTACTGTAACAATTATTGAGTAGTGCCTTCCTTCGTAAGAATCAATAATTCAAAAAATACTATGCAATCCGTGTGCAGTGTGCAACCACGCATATTACTGTATTTTAACCACCGGATATTCCAACAGTGTTAACGGTAACAACTACGCCGTTAATTATAAACAACTTATACTTGTCGTTTTCTTCATCCAATCGCTTTCCGTTATGGGGCCCACACAAGGCTGCGCCGTCGTACGAATATTCCCCGACAGAAAGAATATTTCACGACTACAAGAATATTCACCAACCAAAATTGAATATTTTATAACCACTTGCTTATTTTACAAAATTTGCACATTTCACCCATAACCAAAGTATTATATCAAATTAACCCCTTATTATTCACAATAATATTTAGAGAAAATTTGATTTTATTCATTAATAAGCTAGGGTCTTACAATTGGCATACCACGCAGTTTTACAATCTCGTTTATGTACATACGAGCAAGACGTTCAAGTGTTTAAGTTTCTCGTATTGATAAGAAATGAGCAGACTTGGTCAATCTATCAACAATGACCCAAATTGCATCAATGCCTTGAGAAACCTTGGGAAGACTAGTAACGAAATCCATGGTAATGTGCTCCCACTTTCATTCTGGAATTTTAAGTGGTTGCAATGGACCTTTTGGTACTTGATGCTCCGTTTTGACTCGTTGACAAGTTAGACACCTTGAGATAAATAATGTTATCTCTCTCTTTATATTGCTCCACCAAAATGTATGACGAAGATCACTATACATTTCAGTACTCCCAGGATGGATTGCAAACGGTGTGTTGTGCGCCTCCATCATGATTTTATACTTTAAATCAGGGTCGTTAGGAATACAAAGTCTGGAGTTGACTCGAAGTATTCCTTCTTCATCGATTCTTGCTTCCGGCATAGCACCTTCTTGCACTTTCTTCCTCATACGCATCAGCTCCAGGTCTGTAGCTTGAGCAGCTTTAACTTTATCAATTAAAGTCGGTTCTACTCGTATATTCGCCATCATCACATGGGTCCCTGGAGTCTTTAACTCTATCTTCATCCTTTACAAGTCACACAAAATGGGCCTTTGCGTTGACAATATCGCACTCGTACTTGCATATGATCTTCTACTCAATGCATCAGCTACTGTTCGCTTTTCCAATATGGTATTGGATGGTATGATCATAATCTTTCAACAGTTCCAGCCAACGTCGTTGTCGCATGTTGAGTTCCTTTTGAGTGAAGAAATATTTGAAGCTTTTATGATCCATAAAGATCTCCACTTTCTCCCCATACAAGTAATGCCTCCAAATTTTAAGTGCGAAGACAACAGCTGCCAACTCTAGATCATGAGTAGGATAATTTCTCTCATATTCTTTGAGTTGTCTTGAGGCATAGGCTATGACTTTCCCATGTTGCATGAGAATACATCTCAACCCTTTGCCCGAAGCATCACTGTAGATGATAAATCCCTCCGAGCCAGATGGTATTGTCAGAACAGGTGCTGAAATGAGTCTCCTCTTGAGTTCTTGAAAACTCTTCTCACATTCTTCGCTCCAACCGAACTTTGTATCTTTCCGAGTCAGCTAAGTTAATAGAGTAGCGATTCGAGAAAATCCTTCCATGAATCTCCGATAATAACCAGTTAAACCGAGAAAGCTACGTACTTCGGTCACTGATTTGGGTTGCTCCCAGCTTTGAATTGCTTTAATCTTTGCCGGGTCAACAGATATTCCATGACTTGATACTACGTGTCCAAGGAATGCTACTTCCTTAAGCCAGAACTCGCATTTCTTCAACTTGAAATAAAGCTTGTATTCACGAAGCTTTTGGAGTGTCAGCCTCAAGTGTTGCTCATGATCTTCACGGCTTTTGGAATAAATAAAGATGTCATCAATAAAGACGACCACAAAGTGATCCAAATATTCCTTCAATACTCGGTTCATCATATCCATGAAGGCAACAGGAGCATTAGTCAATCCTAAAGACATGACTAAGAATTCATAATGCCCATACCGAGTTCTGAAGGCAGTCTTTGGAATATCCACAGTTCTAACCTTCAGCTGATGATATCCAGAACGAAGATTAATTTTTGAAAACAATTGTGGTCCTTGCAACTGGTCAAACAGGTCATCAATACATGGCAATGGGTACCTATTTTTGATGGTGACATGATTCAACTCCCGATAATCAATACAAAGTCGCATACTCCCATCTTTCTTCTTCACGAATAGAACAGGAGCACCCCAAGGAGAAGTACTAGGACGAATAAAGCCAATGTCTAATAATTCCTGCAGATGGGTCTTTAACTCCTGAAGTTCAATAGGAGCCATTCGATATGGGACTTTGGAAATGGGTTTTGTACCGGGTTCAAGGTCGATACAAAATTCAATTTCACACTCCGGGGGTAGGCCAGGAAGTTCTTCAGGGAATACGTCAGGAAATTCATTAACAATTGAAATATCATTCAAAACTGAAGTATTTTTGTTTAGATCCGTGACATGAGCTAAGAAAGCTTGACATCCATTTTTCAATAAATGAATAGCTTTATGGCTTGAGATGACAGTGATTGATTTTAATGGTTTGGTTGTTTGAATTCGCATAATAGGTTGATTAGGAATATGAAAGCTAACAACCTTACAAAAATAATCAATTTTTGTATGATGAGTAGTTAACCAATCAATCCCTAGAATTACATCAAATACAAGTATTTTTAATGAAATAAGATCGACAGGTAATGTGAGAGTACCGATTTGAACCAAACAAAACTTATAAACAGTGGATGTAATGAAGGTTTCTCCCAACGGAGTTTTCACAGATAAGTCAAAGTCTAATTTTTCCGGAGTCAAATTTAATCGTTGAGCGCAAATAGGAGAAATAAAAGAATGGGTAGAACCGGTATCAAATAAGGTATAGACTTCGCTAGAGTTTATGATAAGCTTACCCGTGATGACCTCGTTTGGGTTCCTTACTTTCTGGGAGGTCACAACAAACGCTCTCCCTTGCACTACCGGTTTTGACTTTTCTGGGACGTCCTTTGGTGCCTCCATCCTAGATGAACTTATCTTCGGTGAACGACAAAATCGGGCTAGATGACCATCTCTTCCACAATTATAACATGCTTTGGACGGCATCGCGCAGTTCGGACTGATGTGTCCCTCCCCTCCGCATTTGAAGCATATGATCGATGGTCGTTCTCCTTCCTTAACCACGGGTGTTGGTGCTGGTGCTAATGTATTTCCATCATTGTTGAATCTCCCCTTCTTGAAATATCCATTCTTATTATTTTGGTCATGATTATCACCGAAGTGGTTACCATTTCTGGCCTGCTGATTCCCTCCACGCTTGTTGTCACCCCTTCGATGACTGCTTTCACTGGTATTATCATTTTGCCTGTTGCTTTCTTTTGGTTGCGTTGACTCGTTATCGCGCTCCACTAACTGAGCCCTATTTACAACATCTGAATACAAACACAGTTTATGAGAAATAAGATGTTGACGTATCTCCGGCTTCAAACCTCTTAAAAACATCCGCGTCATTCTCTCTTCATTATCCACCAAGTGGGACGCAAACCGGGACAACTCGGCAAACTTAGCTTCGTACTGCGACAAGGTCATATTATTCTGCTCCAACTTGATGAACTCTACCTCCTTCATATGACGAATATTTTCGGGAAAGTACTTGTCATTGAACAATTCTTGGAACTTCTCCCAAGACATCTTCAGTGCAGCAGGTTGAGTACGCTTTACCGATTTTTACCAGTAATTTGTCTCTCCTCACAACATAAAGGTGGCAAATGGAACCTTTTACTCCTCGGCGCATCCCAAGACATCAAATATCTTGGTGATCTGCTTTATCCACGTTTTCGCCTTAAGTGATTTTGGTTCTCCAATAAACTCCGGTGGTCCCAGCTCCTTGAACTGTTTAGCAGTGACCGTCCGAGAGTTTTCAGTGTTTCCACCTATATTTTGGACAGGAGCCGCTCTCGCCTGCTGTTGCATGAATTGCATAAAGCCTCTGAACATTTCATCATTCATCATTTGGTTAGTGTTGTTGTTTGCATGAGGATTATTGCCTTCCTGATGCACATTATCCTGATTATTGATATGTGATGAATCAACGGTCGCTTGTGGAGTAAAATTCAAGAATTAATTTATCCAGGAACCAATAACGTCCAAATTGTCAACATGATACTGCTTTGTGGAGTAAAATTCAAGAATGCTCGGAAGAATATTTTCATGAAAAGATACTGGATGAAAAGCAAATATCAATGATATTCCACTAATTTCATGGAGTATAAAAGTCAAAACTTTAACCAACTGAATATAATAAAGAATGGAATAACAAAAGAAATCACCATGCATGCGATAGACCGCACAGACAGGTTATTCCAACAGGAAAATAAATAATAGAACCAGGTCATGCGTAAACGCACCGACAGGATATTCCGACAGAATAATAAATAATGGAACCAGGTCCGGCGTAAACGCACAGACATGATATTTCGACAGAATAATGAATAATGGAACCAGGTCCGGCGTAAAACGCACAGACAGGATATTCCAACAGAATAATAGTAAAGAAGGAACCAGGTCCAGCGTAAAACGCACAGACAGGATATTCCAACAGAATAATAATAAAGACGGAATAATAGAAGAATGTCACCAAGTATAGGGTAATTCGCATATACTGGTTATTCCAGCAGAATAATAAAGAATGGAATAACAGAAGTTCTCTTCATGAATACAAAAAAAAATAATACTCCTTATGAGTACAACAAATAATATCGCTTACCGTAAAAGAAACTTGATATCGGAGTAGTGAAGTAGCAGAATACTTTTCTTCTTTCTCTCTATAGTTTCTCTATCTAGAGTTTCAGTGAATTCGTAAGAAAATAATAAAGGAATGAGTTTCTATTTATAGAAAAATGGACTGCATAGTAACTAACTCATGAACGGTCTAGATTGATTTACTTTAATTCGTTGTAGGGTCCACCAATGATTGTGTCGTCGTACGAATATTTCCTGTTAAAATGAATATTTCCCGACCAATCGAATATTATATAGCAACTTGCGTATTTTGTAAAATTTATAAATATTACCCACAACTATAACATTATATCAATTTCACTCCATAATATTAAAAATGATATTTATAAAAAATTCATCTTTATTTATAAAAGTTGGGGTCTTACAATAGCGGAACAAGAAATCCATTAGAATAGTCAAGTAGAGCATGATATCTACTATCTTCTATGATTTAAAAAGTTTATCAATAGTTTTATCGTTGAGACTCAGCTTAATAAATAATCCACATCATCAAATCATCCCTGCACTACGGGCCAATGATATTCATTAGTATCACGACCACGAATTATTCATGCACTACGGGCCAAGAATATTCGTGTTTTCACCAATGGTCATGATCATGCCAACAACTGTCCATCAATGCACTATGGGTCAATGAGAACTTTTATCACATCATTTGCAACATTACGGTCATGGTTATACCGAATAATCTATGGTGATAATCATATCAATCAAGAGTCCATCTATGCACGTAAGCCACAGATGACTTTCATAACAATATAAGCATGATGATGATGACAATGATATAAGAATTCAATTAAAAGAAATCAAAGGATAATTTTAAAGATTTATAATTTAATTTATCCAGAATTTAATAATGTCTAAATGGTCAACATGATACTGCTTTGTGAAGTAAAATTCAAGAATAATATTGTACCAAAAATAATTTGGATCGAAAAAAATTAATTTTTGTCATGAATAGTACCTCGGGTGAATAGTAACCGAGTGAATAGTACCCCATGAATAGTAATTCAGGAATAGTATCCCGTGAATAGTACTCCGACATGAAAAGGTTAAAACTTATCAAGAATGCTCAGAATAATATTTTTATGAAAAAAAATACTGGATGAAGCGCAAATTTTAAAGATATTTTACTAATTTCATGGAGTACAGAAGCCAAAACATAACAAAATGAGTATAGAATTCAAAATCTGAAACGAAATAATATTACTTACAAACTACAGAGTATGAAAGAAAATATTATTTCATACGAATACTGAACAAAAATAATATCCCTTACCTTAAAAAGAAAAGTATTCCGACTGGTAGGACAGAGATATTCTTGAAGAAAACTTTCATTGTTTTCTACGCTCAAAGCTTCTTAAAACTCTAAAGAAATACGCTCAATATTATAGAAGAAGAATTCTCTAATTCTAGTGTTATTTTCAATTCTAAACTAAACATCTTATTTATAAGAGAATGGAAAGATACTATTTAAAATTTTTACGGACTGCACAGTAGGAAATCAGACGAAATCACGGGCGCCGAAAACTGAATTCACAAGTTTTTTATTGTGCACTGCATAGTAAAATACTATGTAAATAAAATATAATATATATTCTATTTTTCATAAAAAATTAAAACTTATCATAATAATAATAATAATACAACTCTCTCCAATTCACGTTACCCCCCACCCACCCACCCACCCACCCACCTACCCACCTACCCACCCATCCAATTTCCCTGACTATATGTATATATATATATATATATATATATATATATAAACAAAACTTATTATATATATTATATATATAATAATCATAATAATAACAAACTTCCTCATGATAAAATTTTCCTTCCTCCAACATGACCCTCATTTTTCTTCCTCATGTGGGCCCCACATGTGGCCCCGATGTAACAACCCCAAAATAGGTTCATTTCACCCAACCCATTCTGAGTCGCCAAATACATGGTACAGAAAACAACTACAACTTTATTACAACAATTGTCATGCAAAATACAACAACACATATGCTGTGAGTTTGGATACAAATATATACAAAATGTGACTCATGTTCCAACCGTGGACATCACCTCACAATAACACCTTACATAAAGGTATAGTCAAAAACTATTTTAGAAATTAGAATCTTTGAGAAGTGCTCAAGGAAACCTTCGTACATGGGAGGCCACGCGTCTAGGTTATGATAGATATCATATGGTCACAGAATTATCCTTGGTTGACCCAATAGACCCCAAAGAAAAACGAGAAGATTACTATCATATTCTTCCCAATGGTGAGTCTTCTCTTGACATATCATTATCTCTACTGTCTCTAATTGAGAATTATACTTTAAACAAACACCAAGATTATATAGGTAGTGCTCGTATATATACTCAGCAAGTGGATGAGCACATCCCTGTCTTATGATGACACGAGGTTGTATGTCGTTAGACATCTTGTATGATAGTGGCAAACCACCCTTCCAACGTTGGGTACACCTTACCCTATTGGATTCACCAAATATAACTACTAAATGAACTTTTCTATACTGCTTCGGGAGAACATCCACAGCTAGAGACCACCGTTCTATTTCCCCGTTACCCTCGCTCGACCCAGCTACACTCTTATTACCTGAAAGGAATTGTGAAGCAAAAGGGTGAGCACAACTAGCCCAGTAAAGAATATCATGACTAAAGATAATTAAATTATCAGTAGCCTTCATCAATAATAAATCAGAGATTTAGAACATATGGTAAATGATAAAAATTTCAACCATAGTTGCAGCGGAACGAGCAATCCATTAGAAGAGTCAAATAGACTATAAAGTCTATTATCTTCTCCATGTTAAAAATCCATCAACAATGTTTTATCCCTGTAACATCAATCAACAGTTCCTTTCCACAATCATATGAATAACTCATAATCATAATTGTGATTCTAAATTTTTCTTCGCACCCAGGACGAAGAATATTTTCATCACATGTCTTTACCTGAAACATCAAAGATCATGGTTATACCAAATCACAGTTCCTGTTCATAATCATACTAATAAATCCATCTTTGTACTACGACCAAAGATATTCAACAACAGTTTATCTTTGCACTACGGGCTAAAGATATTCATCAACAGACCATCTTTGCACTACAGGCCAAAGATATTCATCTACAATTCATCTTTGCACTACAGGCCAAAGATATTCCTCAACCGTTCATCTTTGCATTACTGGCCAAAGATATTCAACAACAGGTCATCTTTGCACTACGGGCCAAAGATATTCATCTACAATTCATCTTTGCACTACAGGCCAAAGATATTCCTCAACAATTCATATTTGCACTACATGCCAAATATATTAATACCTCAAAGAATATATAATCATTTAAGAATTTATATAAACAATAATTATAACCATGTTGATCATTTCACCTTTGCACTTAAGCTAAATATATTCAATTATAAATTCAATGGTCATGATCATATCAGTCAACAATAAAACTTTGCACTACTGGCCAAAGAGAACCCATAGTCATGATCATACCAATAATTTACCCATCTTTACACTCAAGCGAAAGAGAATTTCAACATCAAGGTTATAAAAATGTTATATATGATTATAAAAATAATATGGTCAAAACATGGATTTAATTTCAAGAGCAATATTCATAAATCAACTATAATTTGGTTAGAAAAAGAAACCAATTTTGTCGTGAATAGTAACTCGTGAATAGTAACTCATGAATAGTAACCTCGACTCAGAAAGGTAAAAATTCCACAATAAAATCTATACCAATATTTCGGTATAATGATATTGAAATAATAACATTTCTTAAGCTTATAAACAATTTATTTAAATTGTTTACACTTTACTAATTAATGCATTTAATCATCATAAAATGTCAACTCTTAAGATTTCATCATCAATAGCCAAAACCCTCATCAAAAATCTGCATATACCTCATATAGGATTCTCAAGCCATAAAATTCTATTTTCCAATTTTCTTTCCTCACAAAACATATTTAATTCATTTACTCATAACTAGATAATTTTCATAAAAAATACCAAATCAGTTCCAAAAATATTTCTTTTCTGGGATTTAGCATAATATAGTCCCATAGTGAACATATATTTTTCTCAGAATTTTTAAAAGTCATTTACTATTTTTCATATGGCCAAAATAGCCGAATATTTAGACATTTATCAAAAATTGTACTTTTGTCTAAAAATTCTGAAATTTACAGAGTATACTTCTATCATATACATGTACTCCCAATAAAAATTTCATCAATTTTGGAGTTAACCACAAGGAATTATAAGCTGTTACTTTTAAAATAGTCTTTTCTCATAAAATTTATAACTCTCAATCTATACATTCAAAAATCACCATTTTTGGACACAATCAAGAAAACTCATCAAAATATCATTTTAAATTTTTTTAGAATTTTTGAAGATCAGAAAAATTATGAAACTGAAAATCATAACAACTCTTAAAATCCCTTAATATCCCTTACTATCCCTTACCTCAAAAGAGCAGTACTTCTGATCGGTATAAGGCTGAAGGAAACTTGTACTGATGAATAGCAACTCACCAAGTATCTAAATACTCATAAAATAAACTCAATAATCTAGAGAGAGAAAGCTTATGTTTCTGGTGTGATTTTTAATTCTAACTTAGCCCTCTATTTATAGGAAAATTTTGGTAGGTTTGACCTGCAACCTGATGGCTTTACCTGCTACTATTCCCACCCACCACATTTGAAATATAATTCAGCACATTTCTTCACCAACCACAAGTGTAGCCCACCAATTCTAGAATTTTCCATCAAAATGATAAACTCCGAAAATTCAACAATTTCTGAACCAGTCATCTTGTAAAATTCATAATAAATCATACGTTCATTTTTAACGGTTCAAAATTTATGGACATATACTCAACTTATATATGTATAACATATCCAAAAATTACCACGATCCAACGGTCGGATTAAAAATTATAACCCCCGCAAAATATCTCAAAAACCCTGATTTTTAATACCTCCATTCCGACAAAAATACGGATAAAAACCTCAACATTAACTCCTTCATTTTTAACCACAAAAATATATCCCTCATTTATATCCACATAATATAAATATTTCCTTATCATATGAATCAATAATTAATTATTCATAAATAATATTACAGAATCACATTTATGACAACCAGGCCGTTCCCAGGAAAGAGGGGGCTTTCCAATAAGAATTTCTTCTTACTGGCGCGCAATTAGATGACCAAACCTGTAACGATCCCAAAATAGGTTCATTCCATCCAACCTATTCTGAGTCGCCAAATACATGGTACAGAAAAACAACTACAACTTTATTACAACAATTGTCGTGCAAAATACAACAACACATATACTGTGAGTTTGGATACAAATATATACCAAATGTGACTCATGTTCCAACCGTGGACATCACCTCACAATAACACCTTACATAAAGGTATAGTCAAAAACTGTTTTAGAAATTAGAATCTTTGGGAAGTGCTCAAGGAAACCTTCGTACATGGGAGGCCACGCGTCTAGGTTATGATAGATATCATATGGCCACAGAATTATCCTTGGTTGACCCAATAGACCCCAAAGAAAAACGAGAAGATTACTATCATATTCTTCCCAATGGTGAGTCTTCTCTTGACATATCATTATCTCTACTGTCTCTAATTGAGAATTATACTTTAAACAAACACCAAGATTATATAGGTAGTGCTCGTATATATACTCAGCAAGTGGATGAGCACATCCCTGTCTTATGATGACACGAGGTTGTATGTCGTTAGACATCTTGTATGATAGTGGCAAACCACCCTTCCAACGTTGGGTACACCTTACCCTATTGGATTCACCAAATATAACTACTAAATGAACTTTTCTATACTGCTTCGGGAGAACATCCATAGCTAGAGACCACTGTTCTATTTCCCCGTTACCCTCGCTCGACCCAGCTACACTCTTATTACCTGAAAGGAATTGTGAAGCAAAAGGGTGAGCACAACTAGCCCAGTAAAGAATATCATGACTAAAGATAATTAAATTATCAGTAGTCTTCATCAATAATAAATCAGAGATTTAGAACATATGGTAAATGATAAAAATTTCAACCATAGTTGCAGCGGAACGAGCAATCCATTAGAAGAGTCAAATAGACTATAAAGTCTATTATCTTCTCCATGTTAAAAATCCATCAACAATGTTTTATCCCTGTAACATCAATCAACAGTTCCTTTCCACAATCATATGAATAACTCATAATCATAATTGTGATTCTAAATTTTTCTTCGCACCCAGGACGAAGAATATTTTCATCACATGTCTTTACCTGAAACATCAAAGATCATGGTTATACCAAATCACAGTTCCTGTTCATAATCATACTAATAAATCTATCTTTGCACTACGACCAAAGATATTCAACAACAGTTTATCTTTGCACTACGGGCCAAAGATATTCATCAACAGACCATCTTTGCACTACAGGCCAAAGATATTCATCTACAATTCATCTTTGCACTACAGGACAAAGATATTCCTCAACCGTTCATCTTTGCATTACTGGCCAAAGATATTCAACAACAGGTCATCTTTGCACTACGGGCCAAAGATATTCATCTACAATTCATCTTTGCACTACAGGCCAAAGATATTCCTCAACAATTCATATTTGCACCACATGCCAAATATATTAATACCTCAAAGAATATATAATCATTTAAGAATGTATATAAACAATAATTATAACCAAGTTGATCATTTCACCTTTGCACTTAAGCTAAAGATATTCAATTATAAATTCAATGGTCATGATCATACCAGTCAACAATTCAACTTTGCACTACTGGCCAAAGAGAACCCATAGTCATGATCATACCAATAATTTACCCATCTTTATACTCAAGCGAAAGAGAATTTCAACATCAAGGTTATAAAAATGTTATATATGATTATAAAAATAATATGGTCAAAACATGGATTTAATTTCAAGAGCAATATTCATAAATCAACTATAATTTGGTTAGAAAAAGAAACCAATTTTGTCGTGAATAGTAACTCATGAATAGTAACCTCGACTCAAAAAGGTAGAAATTCCACAATAAAATCTATACCAATATTTCGGTATAATGATATTGAAAGAATAACATTTCTTAAGCTTATAAACAATTTATTTAAATTGTTTACACTTTACTAATTAATGCATTTAATCATCATAAAATGTCAACTCTTAAGATTTCATCATCAATAGCCATAACCCTCATCAAAAATCTGCATATACCTCATATAGGATTCTCAAGCCATAAAATCCTATTTTCCAATTTTCTTTCCTCACAAAACATATTTAATTCATTTACTCATAACTAGACCATTTTCATAAAAAAATACCAAATCAGTTCCAAAAATATTTCTTTTCTGGGATTTAGCATAATATAGTCCCATAGTGAACATATATTTTTCTCAGAATTTTTAAAAGTCATTTACTATTTTTCATATGGCCAAAATAGCCGAATATTTAAACATTTATCAAAAATTGTACTTTTGTCTAAAAATTCTGAAATTTACAGAGTATACTTCTATCATATACATGTACTCCCAATAAAAATTTCATCAATTTTGGAGTTAACCACAAGGAATTATAAGCTGTTACTTTTAAAATAGTCTTTTCTCATAAAATTCATAACTCTCAATCTATACATCCAAAAATCACCATTTTTGGACACAATCAAGAAAACTCATCAAAATATCATTTCAAATTTTTCCAGAATTTTTGAAGATCAGAAAAATTACGAAACTGAAAATCATAACAACCCTTAAAATCCCTTAATATCTCTTACTATCCCTTACCTCAAAAGAGCAGTACTTCTGATCGGTATAAGGCTGAAGGAAACTTGCACTGATGAATAGCAACTCACCAAGTATCTAAATACTCACAAAATACACTCAATAATCTAGAGAGAGAAAGAGAGAAAGCTTATGTTTCTGGTGTGATTTTCAATTCTAACTTAGCCCTCTATTTATAGGAAAATTTTGGTAGGTTTGACCTGCAACCTGATGGCTTTACCTGCTACTATTCCCACCCACCACATTTGAAATATAATTCAGCACATTTCTTCACCAACCACAAGTGGGGCCCACCAATTCTAGAATTTTCCACCAAAATGATAAACTCCGAAAATTTAACAATTTCTGAACCAGTCATCTCGTAAAATTCATAACAAATCATACATTCATTTTTAACGGTTCAAAATTTGTGGACATATACTCAACTTATATATGTATAACATATCCAAATATTACTACGATCCAACGGTCGGATTAAAAATTATAACCCCCGCAAAATATCTCAAAAACCCTGATTTTTAATACCTCCATTCCGACAAAAATACTGATAAAAACCTCAACATTAACTCCTTCATTTTAACCACAAAAATATATCCCTCATTTATATCCACATAAAATAAATATTTTCTTATCATATAAATCAATAATTAATTATTCACAAATAATATTACAGAATCACATTTATGACAACCAGGCCGTTCCCAGGAAAGAGGGGGCTTTCCAATAAGGATTTCTCCTTACTAGCGCGCAATTAGATGACCAAACCTCTCCTTAGACAGAACTTTCTAGACATTGCCAATAATGCTATCTAATAATACTATTCAAATAATATGAATTATTGATCTGATAATGGAAAATACTGTGCAGTAACAATTATTGAACAACAATAATATAAAATTTCAACGTAGCAATTATTGAATCAATAAAATAAAATATTGAACAGTAATTACTGTAACAATTATTGAGTAGTGCCTTCTTACGTAAGAATCAATAATTTCAAAAATATTGTGCAATACCGTGTGCTACTGTGCAATAACGCGTATTACTGTATTTTAACCACCGAGTATTTCAACAGTATTAACGATAACAACTACGCCGTTATTTGTAAAAACTCAAATTTGTCGTTTTTCTTCACCCGACAGTTATTCGTTATGGGGCCCACAAATAGCTGCGCCGTCGTACGAATATTCTCCGACAGAAAGAATATTCCACGACCAAACGAATATTCCCCGACAACAATGATTATTTTATAACCACTTGCTTATTTTGAAAAAAAATTCATATTTCACCCATAACTTTAAACTTTTATCAATTTAACCATTTACTGACTAGTAATTATAAGAAAAATTGAATACTTTTATTTCATAAAATTCGGGGTCTTACAATCTCCCCTCCTTATGAAATTTCGTCCCCGAAATTTACGTACCTGGTATTTCGAAGAGTTGAGAATACCTTGCTTCCATTTCAGATTCTATCTCTCAGATCATCATGATTTCTCCATTGCTCATCTCCCATGATAACTTCATTTGGGTTCCTCATTTGTTGGGAAGTCATGACAACCGCCATCCCTCGAACTACTCGGCTTTGACTTGTCTGGAGCAGCATTTGGCGTCATCATTACCGTTGGAATATACCTTTCTATAGGACATATTCCTCCCTCAACTGCCTCTTCGTACTCCTCATTCATGATATGAATCATCAATCTTCGATCCATATCGGATTCAGGTTGACCGCTATGTACAGGGTAATTCAAAACTCGATGTTGGGTTCTCCCAATTGCTTTCCAAAAAGAGAAATTCATATCATCTATTTTAGCCTTCTTAGATCGAACATCTCTTTCCACAATATCCACGTGTCGTGCGGCTTTTGCCCATGCATCACTTATTCTCACTCGTTCAATTTTTTCTTCTTTCAGCTCAGATTCCATTTTTATCATCTTATACTCTGCCAAAGAATGCTTCTGTTCAAGCATCACATATCGGGTAACACAAGCTTGAATTGTTGCATCCTTTTGTTCCACGACCGCCTGTCGTTCTTCTGCCTGCTCTTCTAACTCATGAATACGATTTTGAAATTCTACATTTTGATCATATAATACCTCTAATAAACTCTCCTCTGGTACTTCTTCTTCCTCAGTCTCAGCTGTTACCTCTGCGACTATCTCGGGTGCAACTATCAATTCTTCACTCACCACATAGATATCTCTAATTCCTTCTTCGTCTGACATCACATTATCATGGTTAGTGATTAGAGGTATCCCCACAGTCTCATTCACTCTATTGTTAGCATTCTCAGCTGCCATTCTCAAATACTGCCATAAAATAAGGGTTAATTAAACAAATTAACATATCACATAATATCCCAATATTATGACTAACCAACAAATAAGCTTAGGTAGGACACACTAGCGAAGGATTTACGCATCTCTCCCCTCCTAGTTATATTCCCCGATCTCCACCAGAGATCATATCCCTAAGCTCTGATACCAACTGTAACAATTGTCCCATCAGTGGACAGCACCTCACAGTGGTACCTATCAGTTTGCCACCGCAGAACGGCGTCCCCTACGGAGAGTCTGGCTTCGGTGCATCCCCCATCAACAGGAAGTCACCAGCGAGAGGCTCGGGGCTCTTTACTTATAGCTCTGATACCAACTGTAACGATCCCAAAATAGGTTCATTCCATCCAACCTATTCTGAGTCGCCAAATACATGGTACAGAAAACAACTACAACTTTATTACAACAATTGTCGTGCAAAATACAACAACACATATACTGTGAGTTTGGATACAAATATATACCAAATGTGACTCATGTTCCAACCGTGGACATCACCTCACAATAACACCTTACATAAAGGTATAGTCAAAAACTGTTTTAGAAATTAGAATCTTTGGGAAGTACTCAAGGAAACCTTCGTACATGGGAGGCCACGCGTCTAGGTTATGATAGATATCATATGGCCACAGAATTATCCTTGGTTGACCCAATAGACCCCAAAGAAAAACGAGAAGATTACTATCATATTCTTCCCAATGGTGAGTCTTCTCTTGACATATCATTATCTCTACTGTCTCTAATTGAGAATTATACTTTAAACAAACACCAAGATTATATAGGTAGTGCTCGTATATATACTCAGCAAGTGGATGAGCACATCCCTGTCTTATGATGACACGAGGTTGTATGTCGTTAGACATCTTGTATGATAGTGGCAAACCACCCTTCTAACGTTGGGTACACCTTACCCTATTGGATTCACCAAATATAACTACTAAATGAACTTTTCTATACTGCTTCGGGAGAACATCCACAGCTAGAGACCACCGTTCTATTTCCCCGTTACCCTCGCTCGACCCAGCTACACTCTTATTACCTGAAAGGAATTGTGAAGCAAAAGGGTGAGCACAACTAGCCCAGTAAAGAATATCATGACTAAAGATAATTAAATTATCAGTAGCCTTCATCAATAATAAATCAGAGATTTATAACATATGGTAAATGATAAAAATTTCAACCATAGTTGCAGCGGAACGAGCAATCCATTAGAAGAGTCAAATAGACTATAAAGTCTATTATCTTCTCCATGTTAAAAATCCATCAACAATGTTTTATCCCTGTAACATCAATCAACAGTTCCTTTCCACAATCATATGAATAACTCATAATCATAATTGTGATTCTAAATTTTTCTTCGCACCCAGGACGAAGAATATTTTCATCACATGTCTTTACCTGAAACATCAAAGATCATGGTTATACCAAATCACAGTTCCTGTTCATAATCATACTAATAAATCTATCTTTGCACTACGACCAAAGATATTCAACAACAGTTTATCTTTGCACTACGGGCCAAAGATATTCATCAACAGACCATCTTTGCACTACAGGCCAAAGATATTCATCTACAATTCATCTATGCACTACAGGCCAAAGATATTCCTCAACCGTTCATCTTTGCATTACTGGCCAAAGATATTCAACAACAGGTCATCTTTGCACTACGGGCCAAAGATATTCATCTACAATTCATCTTTGCACTACAGGCCAAAGATATTCCTCAACAATTCATATTTGCACCACATGCCAAATATATTAATACCTCAAAGAATATATAATCATTTAAGAATGTATATAAACAATAATTATAACCAAGTTGATCATTTCACCTTTGCACTTAAGCTAAAGATATTCAATTATAAATTCAATGGTCATGATCATACCAGTCAACAATTCAACTTTGCACTACTGGCCAAAGAGAACCCATAGTCATGATCATACCAATAATTTACCCATCTTTATACTCAAGCGAAAGAGAATTTCAACATCAAGGTTATAAAAATGTTATATATGATTATAAAAATAATATGGTCAAAACATGGATTTAATTTCAAGAGCAATATTCATAAATCAACTATAATTTGGTTAGAAAAAGAAACCAATTTTGTCGTGAATAGTAACTCATGAATAGTAACCTCGACTCAAAAAGGTAGAAATTCCACAATAAAATCTATACCAATATTTCGGTATAATGATATTGAAAGAATAACATTTCTTAAGCTTATAAACAATTTATTTAAATTGTTTACACTTTACTAATTAATGCATTTAATCATCATAAAATGTCAACTCTTAAGATTTCATCATCAATAGCCATAACCCTCATCAAAAATCTGCATATACCTCATATAGGATTCTCAAGCCATAAAATCCTATTTTCCAATTTTCTTTCCTCACAAAACATATTTAATTCATTTACTCATAACTAGACCATTTTCATAAAAAAATACCAAATCAGTTCCAAAAATATTTCTTTTCTGGGATTTAGCATAATATAGTCCCATAGTGAACATATATTTTTCTCAGAATTTTTAAAAGTCATTTACTATTTTTCATATGGCCAAAATAGCCGAATATTTAAACATTTATCAAAAATTGTACTTTTGTCTAAAAATTCTGAAATTTACAGAGTATACTTCTATCATATACATGTACTCCCAATAAAAATTTCATCAATTTTGGAGTTAACCACAAGGAATTATAAGCTGTTACTTTTAAAATAGTCTTTTCTCATAAAATTCATAACTCTCAATCTATACATCCAAAAATCACCATTTTTGGACACAATCAAGAAAACTCATCAAAATATCATTTCAAATTTTTCCAGAATTTTTGAAGATCAGAAAAATTACGAAACTGAAAATCATAACAACCCTTAAAATCCCTTAATATCTCTTACTATCCCTTACCTCAAAAGAGCAGTACTTCTGATCGGTATAAGGCTGAAGGAAACTTGCACTGATGAATAGCAACTCACCAAGTATCTAAATACTCACAAAATACACTCAATAATCTAGAGAGAGAAAGAGAGAAAGCTTATGTTTCTGGTGTGATTTTCAATTCTAACTTAGCCCTCTATTTATAGGAAAATTTTGGTAGGTTTGACCTGCAACCTGATGGCTTTACCTGCTACTATTCCCACCCACCACATTTGAAATATAATTCAGCACATTTCTTCACCAACCACAAGTGGGGCCCACCAATTCTAGAATTTTCCACCAAAATGATAAACTCCGAAAATTTAACAATTTCTGAACCAGTCATCTCGTAAAATTCATAACAAATCATACATTCATTTTTAACGGTTCAAAATTTGTGGACATATACTCAACTTATATATGTATAACATATCCAAATATTACTACGATCCAACGGTCGGATTAAAAATTATAACCCCCGCAAAATATCTCAAAAACCCTGATTTTTAATACCTCCATTCCGACAAAAATACTGATAAAAACCTCAACATTAACTCCTTCATTTTAACCACAAAAATATATCCCTCATTTATATCCACATAAAATAAATATTTTCTTATCATATAAATCAATAATTAATTATTCACAAATAATATTACAGAATCACATTTATGACAACCAGGCCGTTCCCAGGAAAGAGGGGGCTTTCCAATAAGGATTTCTCCTTACTAGCGCGCAATTAGATGACCAAACCTCTCCTTAGACAGAACTTTCTAGACATTGCCAATAATGCTATCTAATAATACTATTCAAATAATATGAATTATTGATCTGATAATGGAAAATACTGTGCAGCAACAATTATTGAACAACAATAATATAAAATTTCAACGTAGCAATTATTGAATCAATAAAATAAAATATTGAACAGTAATTACTGTAACAATTATTGAGTAGTGCCTTCTTACGTAAGAATCAATAATTTCAAAAATACTGTGCAATACCGTGTGCTACTGTGCAATAACGCGTATTACTGTATTTTAACCACCGAGTATTTCAACAGTATTAACGATAACAACTACGCCGTTATTTGTAAAAACTCAAATTTGTCGTTTTTCTTCACCCGACAGTTATTCGTTATGGGGCCCACAAATAGCTGCGCTGTCGTACGAATATTCTCCGACAGAAAGAATATTCCACGACCAAACGAATATTCCCCGACAACAATGATTATTTTATAACCACTTGCTTATTTTGAAAAAAAATTCATATTTCACCCATAACTTTAAACTTTTATCAATTTAACCATTTACTGACTAGTAATTATAAGAAAAATTGAATACTTTTATTTCATAAAATTCGGGGTCTTACAAAACCTCTCCTTAGACAGAACTTTCTAGACATTGTCAATAATGTTATCTAATAATACTATTCAAATAATATGAATTATTGATCTGATAATAGAAAATACTGTGCAGCAACAATTATTGAACAACAATAATACAAAATTTTAACGTAGCAATTATTGAATCAGTAAAATAAAATATTGAACAGTAATTACTGTAATAATTATTGAGTAGTGCCTTCTTACGTAAGAATCAATAATTTCAAAAATACTATGCAATACCGTGTGCTACTGTGCAATAACGCGTATTACTGTATTTTAACCACCGGGTATTTCAACAGTGTTAACGGTAACAACTACGCCGTTATTTGTAAAAACTCAAATTTGTCGTTTTCTTCACCCGACAGTTATTCTGTTATGGGGCCCACAAATGGCTGCGCCATCGTACGAATATTCTCCGACAGAAAGAATATTCCACGACCAAACGATTATTCCCCGACAACAATGATTATTTTATAACCACTTGCTTATTTTGAAAAAAAAATCATATTTCACTCATAACTTTAAACTTTTATCAATTTAACCATTTACTGAATAGTAATTATAAGAAAAATTAAATACTTTTATTTCATAAAATTCGGGGTCTTACAATCTCCCCTCCTTATGAAATTTCGTCTCCGAAATTTACGTACCTGGTATTTCAAAGAGTTGAGAATACCTTGCTTTCATTTCAGATTTCATCTTTCCTGTCATCATGATTTCTCCATTGCTCATCTCCTGTTTTTCAGATATCATTCTAGAATACAGCTTCAAAACAAGGGTTAATTGAACAAATTAACATATCACATAATATCCCGATATTATGACTGACCAACAAATAAGCTTAGGTAGGACACACTAGCGAAGGATTTACTCATCTCTCCCCTCCTAGTTATATTCCCCGATCTCCGCCAGAGATCATATCCCTAAGCTCTGATACCAACTGTAACAACCCCAAAATAGGTTCATTCCACCCAACCCATTCTGAGTCGCCAAATACATGGTACAGAAAACAACTACAACTTTATTACAACAATTGTCGTGCAAAATACAACAACACATATGCTGTGAGTTTGGATACAAATATATACCAAATGTGACTCATGTTCCAACCGTGGACATCACCTCACAATAACACCTTACATAAAGGTATAGTCAAAAACTGTTTTAGAAATTAGAATCTTTGAGAAGTGCTCAAGGAAACCTTCGTACATGGGAGGCCACGCGTCTAGGTTATGATAGATATCATATGGCCACAGAATTATCCTTGGTTGACCCAATAGACCCCAAAGAAAAACGAGAAGATTACTATCATATTCTTCCCAATGGTGAGTCTTCTCTTGACATATCATTATCTCTACTGTCTCTAATTGAGAATTATACTTTAAACAAACACCAAGATTATATAGGTAGTGCTCATATATATACTCAGCAAGTGGATGAGCACATCCCTGTCTTATGATGACACGAGGTTGTATGTCGTTAGACATCTTGTATGATAGTGGCAAACCACCCTTCTAACGTTGGGTACACCTTACCCTATTGGATTCACCAAATATAACTACTAAATGAACTTTTCTATACTGCTTCGGGAGAACATCCACAGCTAGAGACCACCGTTCTATTTCCCCGTTACCCTCGCTCGACCCAGCTACACTCTTATTACCTGAAAGGAATTGTGAAGCAAAAGGGTGAGCACAACTAGCCCAGTAAAGAATATCATGACTAAAGATAATTAAATTATCAGTAGCCTTCATCAATAATAAATCAGAGATTTAGAACATATGGTAAATGATAAAAATTTCAACCATAGTTGCAGCGGAACGAGCAATCCATTAGAAGAGTCAAATAGACTATAAAGTCTATTATCTTCTCCATGTTAAAAATCCATCAACAATGTTTTATCCCTGTAACATCAATCAACAGTTCCTTTCCACAATCATATGAATAACTCATAATCATAATTGTGATTCTAAATTTTTCTTCGCACCCAGGACGAAGAATATTTTCATCACATGTCTTTACCTGAAACATCAAAGATCATGGTTATACCAAATCACAGTTCCTGTTCATAATCATACTAATAAATCCATCTTTGCACTACGACCAAAGATATTCAACAACAGTTTATCTTTGCACTACGGGCCAAAGATATTCATCAACAGACCATCTTTGCACTACAGGCCAAAGATATTCATCTACAATTCATCTTTGCACTACAGGCCAAAGATATTCCTCAACCGTTCATCTTTGCATTACTGGCCAAAGATATTCAACAACAGGTCATCTTTGCACTACGGGCCAAAGATATTCATCTACAATTCATCTTTGCACTACAGGCCAAAGATATTCCTCAACAATTCATATTTGCACCACATGCCAAATATATTAATACCTCAAAGAATATATAATCATTTAAGAATGTATATAAACAATAATTATAACCATGTTGATCATTTCACCTTTGCACTTAAGCTAAAGATATTCAATTATAAATTCAATGGTCATGATCATACCAGTCAACAATTCAACTTTGCACTACTGGCCAAAGAGAACCCATAGTCATGATCATACCAATAATTTACCCATCTTTATACTCAAGCGAAAGAGAATTTCAACATCAAGGTTATAAAAATGTTATATATGATTATAAAAATAATATGGTCAAAACATGGATTTAATTTCAAGAGCAATATTCATAAATCAACTATAATTTGGTTAGAAAAAGAAACCAATTTTGTCGTGAATAGTAACTCATGAATAGTAACCTCGACTCAAAAAGGTAGAAATTCCACAATAAAATCTATACCAATATTTCGGTATAATGATATTGAAAGAATAACATTTCTTAAGCTTATAAACAATTTATTTAAATTGTTTACACTTTACTAATTAATGCATTTAATCATCATAAAATGTCAACTCTTAAGATTTCATCATCAATAGCCATAACCCTCATCAAAAATCTGCATATACCTCATATAGGATTCTCAAGCCATAAAATCCTATTTTCTAATTTTCTTTCCTCACAAAACATATTTAATTCATTTACTCATAACTAGACCATTTTCATAAAAAATACCAAATCAGTTCCAAAAATATTTCTTTTCTGGGATTTAGCATAATATAGTCTCATAGTGAACATATATTTTTCTCAGAATTTTTAAAAGTCATTTACTATTTTTCATATGGCCAAAATAGCCGAATATTTAAACATTTATCAAAAATTGTACTTTTGTCTAAAAATTCTGAAATTTACAGAGTATACTTCTATCATATACATGTACTCCCAATAAAAATTTCATCAATTTTGGAGTTAACCACAAGGAATTATAAGCTGTTACTTTTAAAATAGTCTTTTCTCATAAAATTCATAACTCTCAATCTATACATCCAAAAATCACTATTTTTGGACACAATCAAGAAAACTCATCAAAATATCATTTCAAATTTTTCCAGAATTTTTGAAGATCAGAAAAATTACGAAACTGAAAATCATAACAACCCTTAAAATCCCTTAATATCCCTTACTATCCCTTACCTCAAAAGAGCAGTACTTCTGATCGGTATAAGGCTGAAGGAAACTTGCACTGATGAATAGCAACTCACCAAGTATCTAAATACTCACAAAATACACTCAATAATCTAGAGAGAGAAAGAGAGAAAGCTTATGTTTCTGGTGTGATTTTCAATTCTAACTTAGCCCTCTATTTATAGGAAAATTTTGGTAGGTTTGACCTGCAACCTGATGGCTTTACCTGCTACTATTCCCACCCACCACATTTGAAATATAATTCAGCACATTTCTTCACCAACCACAAGTGGGGCCCACCAATTCTAGAATTTTCCACCAAAATGATAAACTCCGAAAATTCAACAATTTCTGAACCAGTCATCTCGTAAAATTCATAACAAATCATACATTCATTTTTAACGGTTCAAAATTTGTGGACATATACTCAACTTATATATGTATAACATATCCAAATATTACTACGATCCAACGGTCGGATTAAAAATTATAACCCCCGCAAAATATCTCAAAAACCCTGATTTTTAATACCTCCATTCCGACAAAAATACTGATAAAAACCTCAACATTAACTCCTTCATTTTAACCACAAAAATATATCCCTCATTTATATCCACATAATATAAATATTTCCTTATCATATGAATCAATAATTAATTATTCATAAATAATATTACAGAATCACATTTATGACAACCAGGCCGTTCCCAGGAAAGAGGGGGCTTTCCAATAAGAATTTCTTCTTACTGGCGCGCAATTAGATGACCAAACCTCTCCTTAGACAGAACTTTCTAGACATTGTCAATAATGTTATCTAATAATACTATTCAAATAATATGAATTATTGATCTGATAATAGAAAATACTGTGCAACAACAATTATTGAACAACAATAATACAAAATTTTAACGTAGCAATTATTGAATCAATAAAATAAAATATTGAACAGTAATTACTGTAATAATTATTGAGTAGTGCCTTCTTACGTAAGAATCAATAATTTCAAAAATACTATGCAATACCGTGTGCTACTGTGCAATAACGCGTATTACTGTATTTTAACCACCGGGTATTTCAACAGTGTTAACGGTAACAACTACGCCGTTATTTGTAAAAACTCAAATTTGTCGTTTTTTTCACCCGACAGTTATTCTGTTATGGGGCCCACAAATGGCTGCGCCGTCGTACGAATATTCTCCGACAGAAAGAATATTCCACGACCAAACGAATATTCCCCGACAACAATGATTATTTTATAACTACTTGCTTATTTTGAAAAAAAAAATCATATTTCACTCATAACTTTAAACTTTTATCAATTTAACCATTTACTGAATAGTAATTATAAGAAAAATTGAATACTTTTATTTCATAAAATTCGGGGTCTTACACCCGACCTTTATTGTATATAAATATATTCTTAATAACTTTCTACCGATTATTTTGAAAAATTGATAAATGAGGGGTTCATATAATAAGTAAAATTATAACAAATACTTCATAAAAATTTCTTCAATATTTTTAACAACATTTATTCATCATTATTATAACTCGAAATATTAACAACCAGATCGTTCCCAGGAAAGAGGGGGCTTTCCGATAAGGATTTCTCCCTATTGGAGCACAATTAGGTGACCAAACATCTTCTCGACAGAACTTTCTAGACATTGTTAATTATGCAGATAATAATATGAATAACTTGTCGTCTCAATTATTGATTTAATAATATAAAATATTAACAATAATTGAATCAGATAACGTGAGATACTATGCAATAATTACTGAAGCAATAATTGAATAAAATTGAGTGACTTCTCACGTAAGCATCAATAATCAATACCGTGTGCTATTATGCAACCACGCGTATTACTGTACTTTTATCACTGGATATTTCAATAGTTAACGGTAAAGCTTTCTCCGTTATTTTTATAAAAAGATATTTCTGTTATTTTCTCATTCCGACAATAATTTCATTGTGGGGTCCACCAATAATTGTGTCATCGTACGAATATTTCCCGACTAATCGAATATTTTATAACAATTTGTTTACTTTACAAAATTTATAATTATTACTCACATCTATAACATTATATCAAATCCACGCCACAATATTCAAAAATATATTTCAAAAAAAATTCATCTTTATTCATAAAAGCTGGGGTCTTACATTATAAAAGAGAGAGTATAATTTATCAATTATATTCTATTATAAAATAAATCTTATTTTATCTTAAATTTTAAGTAATTTATGGAGTGAGTATTAAAAGGATTGTAGTTGCAAATGTACATAAGATTAATATTAACTTTTAAACAGTTAATTTGTGATATTTTTAAATTTAAATTTAATATGATTCATTTAAATTTTGAAAATAATAAATTTTATAATTAATAGTACTTTTATAATATTTATAATTATATTGACATAAATTAAATAAATTTATATTAATTTTAAATTTAAATACGTTTGAAATTAATTTTTAAAAAATAAGTCAATATTAAGTTTATAATTTAAAAATAAAATAGTAAAAAAATGTCAAGATGTGTATGATTGATAAGTTGTCCACTTAAATGAGGGGGTGAAATATCATTTTGTATATATAGAGAACGGTCTTTTGACTCCTTCACACTGGGAAGTAAAATTCTATATATGGATTAAAATAGAGAGTCAAATAAGGATAAGAAAACTGTTGGGTAATAATTTGTTAATGTATTTTTTAAAATTAGGGATAAGGAACTAATTAGAAAAACTATTGTTAATTCTCTAGTGGACAAAAGTCATCTTTTCCCTCTCTATCAGTTTTTTTTAAATAATAATATTTAGTTTTTTTAAAGAATAGTTAATTTTTTCACATAGTAATCTCAATATTTACTATCAATTTTAATACTCCCTCCATATCACAAAAAGTATCGCACTTATAAAAACTATAATTTTTTTTATTATATTTTGCCTTTCATATTTATCTCTTAAATTTGTTTTATAAAATAAGTCTTTTTTGTTAATAATAATAAATAAAATGATGTAATGTCTTAATCCTTATCGGATCCGGATCCTCTATGAGGATTTCTCTGTGAGGATCTTGTGAGGATTTTGCTGTGGAGCTGACAACACAGCAAAAAAGAAATTCAATGGCTCACAACTCCTTTTCTTGTCTGTGTATCAAAACGACGTCGTTTTGATATGAAAATTTTTTACAAGTTGACAGAAAATTGGAAGCCACAAAACGCCGTTTACTTCGTTTGTTTGATTCGTTTTTCTGTTTTCTTCTCCTTTCCTTCTTTGCTTCGTTTCTTGTTCTTCCCAGAGCATGCCAAGGTTTAGGATTAGCCAAATTGCCATTGCTTTTTTTTTTTTTTTTTTTTTTTCTGTTTATTCAAATTTTTCCCAGATTGTTTAACCCAATTTTTTTCTTTAATTTTTTTCAATTGGCTTAAAGAATCACAACGGAAACTCAATTTTGTTAATAGGATAAAAATTGTTCGTTGGATTTATTTTTTTTGAAGAACAAAGAATAATATTATTAGTCTTTGCCAAAGATACAAAGATTAATAACCCTATCGATTCCAAAACACCAAAAAAATTGATTAATAAAACGTCCCAACTAGATAACACCCAACCCATTACAATCATGAAAAAAGTCATGCCGTTCATAACTAACAAGAATTAGCAAACAAACAAAGTCGACTTGTAAAAAAAATTCACTGTCAAAACGACATCATTTTGATACACAGACAAAGAAAGGAGTTGTGAGCCATTGAATCTCTTTTTTAATGTGTTGCCAACCCCACAACAAAATTCTCATAAGATCCTCACAGAGAAATCCTCATAGAGGATCCAGATCTATCATTAGCATCACAAATTTATTAAAACGTGATCATTACTGACTGTTGTTACTGGGACAAAAAAGTTTGCAAAATAATGTTACAGAATCACTAGACATGAGTGAACCTAGTGATAAAAACCAATCAAAATCAACCATATTATTTTATAAACAATTTTTTGTAAGATTTTTTTTTCATTACTACTGAATATAAAAATAATGACACAATTAATTGATGGGTTCTTAACACTAATATACAACAATTAGAAAGTATTTACAAAAATAAAACATTCACAAAATAATTACAAAAATAACGCAATAACACAATATTAGGTTGCTAAAATTACGGTCATTAACACCCTATACGTCAGTTACCGACTTTTATATTTTCAACCAACCGATCAACAATTCACGCTAATGAAGAAAACAAGTAACTTTCAGATCCGAAAAAACAGAGCAACGACAGATCGGAGAAGACGACTTCTCCAACGACGATGCAACTCTGAGATCGGATAATATCGAAGAAGATCAACAACAACTTCAGATCAACAGCAACTTCAATATCAACAACAACTTCAAGATTAGTAACCAGCCTCGATCTGTAACAAATTTGATTGTTGATTGTTGATTGATTCTTTACATAACCAAACTGAAACCTTTTCTTCTTCGACCCAAACTGAAACCCTTTCTTCTTCACATCGACGATAAAAAAAGAAGAAGGAAGCTTTGAGGCTATCTCTTTGTCACATTCACTCTGAACTCAGGCATCGGCTGCCTAATGAACTCAAGCATCGGCTGCCTGATCAATTTAGCTACTCCTAATGAGCTAATATTGGTTTGCTGAAGGTTAATACTCTACTTTTGCTTCATGTCTAATCTAAATTTGGTTACTGTATAATGTTGTCAAATTTGGAGTGTCGAATTTTGACGTTTTCGGAGCCTAATTTTATTAAAAACGGGGCAACGATCAAAAATCACTAGCTTTGCTGGTGAACTGCATGGTTTTTTGGTCAAATTCTATCATTTAGGCCTTCAAAATTGTATGTAAAAATATGGTTTATTTTCTGGTTACTATGATTATGTAGTTTGGTTACTGTTTAATATTGATTTGGTTACTTTATAATGTTTATTCAGTTGTCAGACAATGGAGACCGACAGTAACTAATACAACAAATTTAATTGTTTACATGAATATATAATTATTTAATGTTAGTAACCATTAACCACATGGTTGGTAACATTTTTTATGGTGTACAATAACCAAAATTGATGTCGATTAACAAAGGCAGTATACTGACTGTTTTGATAGCAAAATGCATGAAAAAATCTGTTTTATATTCTGGTTACTAAGTACATATAAGTTGGTTACTGTTTATTATTGATTTGGTTACTGTATAATGTTTATTTGGTTACCCCGTGGTTACTATATACTCGTATATTGGTTACCTTTCTTAAGTTTTTCGCTCTTTAATTGGTCACAAAGTCAGTATACTAACTGTTTTGATTGCAAAATGCATGTAAAAATATGTTTTATATTCTGGTTACTAAGTACATAGAAATTGGTTACTGTTTATTATTGATTTGGTTACTGTATAATGTTTATTTGGTTGCTGTGTAAAATTATAATGGTTAGTGCATATTATTACTTACTAATGCTGACTTGGTTATTAAAAAATGATGACTTGGTTACTGACTAATGCTGACTTGGTTACTGTTTAACATTATATTGGTTACTGGCTAATGCTGACATGGTTACTATGTAAAATTATAATAGTTACTCATTAGTGCTGACCTGGTTACTGTATTAATCTAATTATACTTATACTTATATGTTTTATATTAATGGTTACTTGTTAGCTACATTGGTTACATTCTTACACTATTTAGCCTTTAGTTGGTAACAATCAAGTTATACTGGTTGGTTTTTACTATAAAAATGCAATGGAGAATGTGTTTATCTTGTGGCTACTAAATAAATATGTGTTGGTTACTGTTTAAATTGGATTTGATTACTGTATATGTTGTTATGATTATTACTATATAATATTACGGTGTTTTATATTTGTTTGTTTTATTATGATGGTTACTTATTGGCTACATTTGTTACCTTCATACAACTGTTATAGTTTAATTGGTAATAAATATCAATATACTGATTATTTCTATTGTAAAATGAATGTACAAATGTATTTTATGTACTGGTTACTAACATTATGTAGTTTGGTTACTGGCTAACATTGATTTGGTTACTTTACAGTACTTATTCTGTTATCAGACAATGGAATTGATTCCTGTTGTACTTTATTTCAACGGTACATGGACTGATAGTAACCAATACACCAAATTTAAAGTTACCGGCATACTAGTTCCATCAACTTGTTCGCTTGGAGAAATGCAAAACATGATATGCATTGTTCTATCAAATTTGGAGTGTCGAATTTTGGCGTTTCCATAGCCTAGTTTCATCAGAAACGGGTCAACGATCAAAAGTCACGAGCGTTGCTGGTGAACTGCAGGGTTTTTTGGTCAAATTCCATCATTTAGACCTTCAAAATTGCATGTAAAAATGTAGTTTATATTCTGGTTACTAAGATTATGTAATTTGGTTACTGTCTAATATTAATTTGGTTACTTTACAATGTTTATTCAGTTGTTACATCTCAAACTACTTTTATTTTAATATGAGATCTATAAATGACTATCATATATATAAATGGAAACTCTTAATTGGAGTTTCTTATTCCATCATGATGACAGGGTATAAATAAAATATATACATTTAACACTTTATAACAGTCCTCATACGAACTTATAATTATAATAAAACAGTAACCACATAATTATATGATAGTAACCAGAACAGGTTTTAATGGTAACCAAAACATAAACATCATGTAATGAAACCCAATTTAGGCAATTCATGTATACTAAACAATTACATATTAACCAGAATAAAAAATAAAAATAACCAAAATCCCACACTGGGGAAACAATGATAGTAGCCAAACCATAATATAACAGTAACCAAAACATAATAAAGAAGTAACCAAATAGTTATATAAAAGTATCCAGAACATGTTTTAATGGTAAACAAAACAGAAACAACCTGTATATCAAACCCAATTTAGGTAACATATGTATACTCTCACATGTACATTTTAACATTTGATATATGTCATGATACGAGCTTGTAACTATCTGGTTACTACCAAAAATTAAAATGGTTACCCTTCTATGCATGTTTGGTTACCAATTGCACCTTTCAAACAATATATCAGACACAACTTAGAAGTAACAAATACGAACCAACAAACAATGTCAAATAATTGATAATATAATCAAATATGTAATCCCATTTACATAAGCTCCAATAAACATTACATATTTACTAACCATAACAAATGGTTATGAATATCCAACAAAAACCAAGGTATGAACAACCGAACTAATCAAAATCTGTTACAAATCTTTCTGAGACTTTAGTTTTTTGGCTGCTGCTACTTTTTCTTCACGACTGCTCTCATTCTCTATAAAAGACTTCTGCATTATGTATGAACCTGTGGGAGGAAGAGAAATACCTTGGGATTAGTGAATAGAGAACCCATTAATCATAGGTATCATATCATAATATAACATTAACCATACCATAATAAAGCAGTGACAAAAAAATTATATTATATAAACTAATTGTAACCAAAATATAAACAACATGTAGTACAAACCATTTTATGTAATAAACAAACAGTTATATATAATATTAACCAAAACATAATTTAAAGGTCACCAAAACAAAAATATGTATACCAAAAAATATACTAAAGAAGTAACCAAACATTTATATGATAGTAACCAAACCATGTTTTAATGGTAATCAACACATAAACAACATGTAGACCAAGTCCAGTTTAGTCAACCAATGTATACTAAGCAAATACATTGTAACCAAAACAGCATATAAAAGTAACCAAAAACCCAATTAAAGGAAAAAGAATGGTATCCAAATCATAAGCTAAAAGTAACAAAAAATATACTCATGAAGTAACCAAACAGTTATATGCTGGTAACCAAAACATATATTAATGGTAACCAATACATAAACAACATATAGACCAAACACAGTTTAGTCAACCCATATATATTAAGCAAATACATGGTAACCAGAACAACAAAAAATAGTAACCAGAATCTCAACTTAAGGAAACAAAAATGGAATCCAAATTAGAAACTAATAGTAACCAAAAATATACTAAAGAAGTAACCAAATATTTATATGATAGTAACCAAAACATGTAAAAATGGTAACCAATACATAAACAACATGTACACCAAAATCAGTTTAGTCAACCATGTATACTAAGCAAATACATGGTAACCATAACAACATAAAAAAGTAACCAAAATACCAAATCAAGGTAACAAAAATGGTATCCGAATCACAATCTAACAGTAACCAAAACATAATACAGAAGTAACCAAACAATTATATGATAGTATCTATTTTTTATTGCTTGTCGTAGCTACAACGTAAGCATTACATCAAGCCCCCAAAAATTAATTTTGTGTCAGTATATGATGCAGAAGTAAAATGGCAAAATGGAGATGAGACAATCATGATCATTCAAAAGCAGACTATATATGTTAAGAGCCTAAACAATTTGAAAATAATTATCCACTTTAGCAAATATTATGCTGTTAAATGATGTCTATCACAAATAACCCAGTCATGGAGATAAAGAAAAATTCATTTAATAAAAAAATTAACATAAACAGAATGTGGCCAGAAGTACAGACTCATAGTATGACAACATCACTTCAACCATGTACATACCAAAGCAAGAACTCCATCGTCTGACGAAATAGATTCAGTCCGCTGACGACGAGTGGCTTCAAGAGGAGAGAGAGAAGTATTAAGGGCGGAGAGAGAAGTAGATTCACTCCGCTGTCGACGAGTTCAAGAGGAGAGAGAGAAGTAGTAAGGGCGGAGAGAGAGAAACCGAACGAAGAGTTAAGGGCGGAGAGAGAGAGAGACCGAACGAGAATGGAATGTTTGAGGAAGATGGAAACTAAATTACCATGTCAACCTATTAATACTAATCCCTTAATTTAAGGACTCCTAATTGTATTAGAATTGTAAATAAATATGATGTAATGTCATATTTTTGTAATTATTTTATAGATGTATGATTATTGTAATTATTTTTAAAAATGTACTATAATATGTAATTAACCCTTAATTGATCTCTTACAAAACCTTTTACTTTCAGGTCATGTTTACCTAGTTTATATTTAAAAGGCCGAGAGGGTCAAAATCTAGTGAGATTACAGACTGGACTATATTAGATGAGCTGGATTTTGGACTGATATCGTATGGGCCTTCTACATTACATTATAAACCCGATTTACCCGTATCCGACCCAGACTCTCTGCAAATCGGTCGAGCTGGTAATCTTGATACAGGTCAGAGTCTCAAATCCAAATGTTCACCGATCCGAGCAACTGAGAAGAAACCCGGAGTCGAACAGAGAGAGAAGATGTTTCTACGGAGGTTCACGCGCCCATTGATGATGATGGCAAGGGTGAAGGAGACGACGGGGATCGTCGGGCTAGAGGTTGTTCCGAACGCGAGGGAGGTGCTGATCAGTCTATACAACAAAACCCTAAAGGAGATCCAGGCCGTTCCTGAGGACGAAGGCTACCGTAAGGCCGTCGAGAGCTTCACGCGCCATCGCCTGAAGGTATGCCAGGAAGAGGAGGACTGGGAAGTCATCGAGAAGCGTCTCGGTTGCGGTCAAGTCGAAGAGCTCATCGAAGAGGCCCAAGACGAGCTCAAGCTCATCGACAAAATGATCGGTCCGTACACTTTATTTCTCCTATATATCACTGTCCAATATCTCTATTCGTTTTTATTCCATTTCTAAGCTTTAACTTGGCTAGAATCTGTGCATTATCACATAATTTGCCTACTGCATTATTAATTGAACTCAGTCATCAAAATTGCAAATTTAGTGTTTGGATTTCCTCAATGCCTTGTTCGAGAGATATGCTACCAATTTTTCTATGAATGGAAGTTAATAATAACCTCATGGTAAATTCTGAACCATTCTCTTTGAGATGATGGGGAATGTTCTTAAGATAAATCAGAGATGCAAATACTCTGATGCCAAGTCGTAATCAAGATGGGTCACTGGCATTTAGATTAATAATTTTTCTGAGTAGTGCCTAGCCAGCACCTTTGTGAAGGTAGATTGTCTCATACATTGGTGTTTAACTCTGAAATAAACCAACTTTTCAAGTGGTAGGGATGTCATAGCAATTTCACCTAAGTTACATAATACTGGTGAAAGCACATGTCTTTGTATGGAAACTCCATGGCATCAAGACTTTTATTTGGTTTTGAGAAATGAAGTTGTAGTGCACTTATTTAAATGCTTCCTCTTCATAACTAGTGGTCACAAGAGTCTTTCACGATCAGTTATGGGATAGTTACTTGTTTTCTTACCAGAACCTTCGGTTATTGATAATCCTTCTTCAATATCTCTGTTGTTTGGCAGGGTTCTGTTTTTACTCTTTGAAACTGAAATATTAGCTATCTTCATTAATTATGTTGTATCCAGTTTTTTAGGTGTGAATCGGAATCACTAAAAGTTTGCCGCTGCACCCAGATTTTGTATTCTAACTTCTGTCCTGTGTCCTTCCCTCTAGAAGTAATGTAATTCATAAGAGTCTTAAGATAGAGCATATTCAAAGGGGGGAAATTGATGTGGTTATGGGGAGGTGCAAATCTTAGGTTGGAGTCAAATAGTCTATGTTTCTCTAGGTTAATATCCATCTAGCTGTTTTTATTTTACTCATTATGTTTTAGTTATTTAGGGTAATTCAGTATTTTTTTTTCTTTTTTGCATTTAAAAGTGGTTGACAGGCTAGGTTTCAAGGTTTGGGCTTTAAGATAATTTTTTAAAATTTTGTAAGTCCAAAACAAGTCCTAAAATAAGACCAGTTCATTAGTCAAACTTGTTCAGCAAAATTACTTTGTCCCTGGGTCTTCGGTTTTTTATATATGTAAGTATATGATGTAATAGCACTGCTTTAGGAATGATGAATGAATAAAGAAAATATATGAGTCTTGGGTTCTCCAAATTTCAAAATTAGGTAACAGCTATATAAGCCTGTAACACTTCCAAACTACAATTTCTGACACATGATCCCAAAGATGATAGACCATTGTTTGTTGATTTCCATACAAGCTGCGTTAAAAAATCATTGCAACTAGCCAGTGGCTGGCTATCCTATACACTATGTTTGAGTGGAACGAAGAGAAGTGGAAGTATTTTCTCTCATTTTTTGGAAATTGTGAAATGTGAATAGTAGAGAAGCAAACAAGGCATATTACTATTTTGTCCTTATTTTTAGAATATACTATGTTTGACATGTTATAAATATATTGAGGAAAGATGTATTACAAAAATTTTATTAAAGAAATTTCTCTTCACAAACAATTTATTAATGAAATTTCTCTTCTCTTTGTATCTTCCCACTTATGGATAGAATTTTTGGAAAATTTCTATTCTTTTCTCTTCTTATTACACATCCAAACACGAGAGAGAGCACATCCTCTCCTGTTTCTCTCTAACATCACTCCAACGAAACGGAGTGATAGAACCTAGTATTGTTGAATATTGCTTAAACGTCATTGGAACAGGTAACTATGCAAGGAAAAGAATATTTTTTCAACAAGTAGCCCTTCATATTTCTGTTCCTTTTGTGTATATTTATTAATGTTCTTGTATAACCTCACTGAGGGAAAAAATGCCTATGATGAACAGAACTTGGAACTTACTCCTTTATTAATGTTCTTGTCTACCAAGTAATGTCCCTCTTTAGTCTTATTTGCTTAGTTATAATAGCTAAGTTACTTGTAAGTTTATGTCAAAATGCTTTTCTAAAGTTACTGATAAAAAAAGAAAACAGAAACAGAAAAAGAAAAGAAAAGAAAAGAAAGATATTATGTTTTAGTATAACTTCTTATAATCTTGAGAATGTTTTTGCATACCTTTATTGTTGGTCCAGTGTGGTAACCTCTTACTTGGTTTACCTTCACCCTGCAACATATTACTAACTAATAAAATTTGAAATGAGCTTTTCTTTTGGTGCTCAAATGGTGTGCATTTTTTTGGATTACAGAGTGGGACCCATGGGGTGTTCCCGAAGACTATGAGTGTGAAGTTATTGAGAACGATGCTCCAGTTCCCAAGCATGTTCCCCTACATCGACCTGGTCCTCTCCCTGAGGAGTTCTACAAGACGTTGGATTCTGTTACAACAGGCACATTGGAGGATATTACCATTAAAAAGGAAGAGCCTGCAATAGCCCAATGAAGCGTTCTGCAGGCACTTGTTTTGGTTTCTGAAGAAACTTGTTTGACTGGTGAAACAATCTCCTTAATGGTTTCCTTTTTTTTTTTTTTTTTTTTTTTTGTATTTTCAGTTAATAATAATATTCTCAGAAGGAACTGGTTTCACTGAAATTTATTATGTTTTAAGTTTCATTTTCTTAAAGCTGTGAAATGAATCGAGGAATCATATAAAAAAAGCACATTGATTTCACATATATAAATTTCCACCATCACATACTGCCTCCTTTATTTTTTTTTTCTTTTTCAGATTGTTGCGCGACATGCTTGTTTTCAATTTGTTGTGTTTGGCAGATTAGAAAATAAGAGAGTGGTTAGCATGAAGTGAACATGACTGCACTGTATTTTCTAACCGGATTCAGAAAATAATGGAAATGGAAATGGAAATGGAAAGGAAAAGGATTCTGGAAATCAGAGACATCCCATACAGAAACTGTGAAAAAGTAAATTTAGTTTTTAACATTTATGCTCTGTTTTTAAGTTTTAAAATAGACAAAAAAAGGAATGGACGAAAAATTTAAATTTTCTTTTCAATTTTTATGTTTCTGAGTTTTTTAATAAACGGAAAAGAAAAGAAATAGATAAAAAACTTTGATCGTTTTTCTTGTCAAAGTTTTCCGTCCAAAATTAGCTTGATTTGGACGGAAAAGAAATTGGAATAAGTAATATTTTTATATTATCCTCAATTTTTAATATAATAAATTTTAAATTACAATTCATATCTTCAATTTTAAATTTTTTATTCTTTTCTATTAAAAACTTAGAAACAACACAAAAGAAAATTTTAAATTTTCTATCCTTTTCTTTTCTATTCTAATTTAAATTTTTTATTCTATTTTTTTTATTCAAAACTCAAAATCAGAACGTTAATGTTTGGAAAAAATAAGATTGGTACAAAATATACTCCTATAAATGTTTGTCATGTCATATGCTAGTCTTAATATTTTCTTTTAAAATATGTCAACAAAACAAGTACTACGTGTCCAGAATCTATCTTGTAATTATGAGAAAAGAATTTTAACCTAGAATGTTATTTTATTAAACTTTCTATTACTCAATTTTATGGGACAAATGGTCTATTAATATTATATTATATTAATATACAGATTAATCGATATATTTTGTTTACATGAAAACTATAGAGAAACATCAATTTTTAATAATGACTTTATAACTAAAAAATTATTATTATTATTATTTGTTGGGTCACGATATTTTCTCTACTGGGCCGGGCGGATTGGGCCTCCCCATTTAATTAGCCTTTACTATTAAGTCTTATAGTCATTGGGCTTAACATTTATATTACCTTTATTGTATCTCCTTAATAATGGGCTGGGTCAAGCGGCCGGTCCCTTAAATCTTTTAATATCTAGACCCTTGACTTGTAATGATGAAAAGGAAGAGCAGTTGACCAAAAGTCTGCATATCATTAATGTGGATGAGATTTTATCCAGCCGGCGGCAGGTATAGTACAAAAAAGGTGACAACCTGCATGCACACGGCTGAGACCACAGAGAAGCAGGGGACTGTGTCAGATCATGGTTGGTGGCACAAAAAACCGAGCATGAGAGTATAACCTAGCAAGGGGGTCTCCTAACAAAAGGTACGCATACACTTTCTACCTAGCTCAACACACTAGACGTTTTTTACACCTTCCATTGTTAAACCTTGAACACCTGTATTGACTCTCACGCCGGAGCTATCCCCCGACGGTCCAGCCGTCAAGCTTTTGGTGTTGATCGTGTTTTCTGTGCAGGATTAGGGCGTCTTACGTGATTGGGACGTCATCAAAGATCTTGGCGTTAACATTGGCGCTAGAAGGAGGGCTGAGTTCTAGTGTTTCAGAGCTTTCAATCACAAAGTTTCATTTGTTCTACGTCGAAAAGAATGGTGAGGAGTAGAACTAGTACACCGGAGGGACAACCGATGGCTGTAAGTTCACCCTTGCCTCGTGTTCCAGTTAAGGATCATTTGGGTCCTTTCAAAAATACTCTTGAGAGTATGGCTTTCAAGCGTGATTCAGGGGGTTCTCGTTCGAGAGCCCGTAGTGAAGCCCGAAGGAGGTTGGTCTTTGCGGCTGACAAGGAACGTGATCATGGCCGAAGGCGAGTAGAAGGCACCCCACCTGGAACTCGGCACCGAAGTGATCGGGACGACAAGGCTGCCAAGCTGGCGAAGATGGCGGACGAAGCAGATCCTTCGGATGGCAGAACTGGAGCAGGTCCTTCGGATGACAAAGTTGATGCAGATGCTTCGGATGGCAGAGCCGAAACAGGTCCTTCGGATGACAAAGTTGATGCAGATGCTTCGGATGGCAGAGCCGAAGCAGGTCCTTCGGATGGCAGAGCCGAAGCAGATCCTTCGGATGGCAGAACTGGAGCAGGTCCTTCGGATGACAAAGTTGATGCAGATGCTTCGGATGGCAGAGCCGAAGCAGGTCCTTCGGATGGCAGAACTGGAGCAGGTCCTTCGGATGACAAAGTTGATGCAGATGCTTCGGATGGCAGAGCCGAAGCAGGTCCTTCGGATGGCAGAGCCGAAGCAGATCCTTCGGATGGCAGAACTGGAGCAGGTCCTTCGGATGACAAAGTTGATGCAGATGCTTCGGATGGCAGAGCCGAAGCAGGTCCTTCGGATGGCAGAGCCGAAGCAGATCCTTCGGATGACAGAACTGGAGCAGGTCCTTCGGATGACAAAGTTGATGCAGATGCTTCGGATGGCAGAGCCGAAGCAGGTCCTTCGGATGGCAGAGCCGAAGCAGGTCCTTCGGATGGCAGAGTTGGTGCAGATCCTTCGGATAGCAAAGTTGGTGCAGATCCTTCGGTTGGCAGAGCTGGAGCAGGTCATTCGGATGGAAAACTCGGTGCAGATCCCTCGGATGGCAAAGCTGGTGCAGATCCTTCGGTTGGCAGAGTTGGTGCAGATCCTTTGGATGCCAGAGCTGGAGCAGATGCTTCGGATGGCAGAGCTGAAGGACGAGGCGTCCAATTATGTCCAGTCTGAAAGACGTAGTAAAGCAGTCTATACACTTTGAAGGCATGTCTCAAGATGATCCTCATGATCGAAGAAGACCAAGGAACCATACTCCTGAGCATCCGAAGAGGGTACCTCACTATATCGGTTCTCGGGATTATGGTTGCAGCAGACGAATAAGTTGATCCAGAGAGTACCTTATAATACAAATAAGGCATTCTGCCTCGAGTATTCTCACCACAGTGACAAAAATCTCCACCGAAATAGATCCAGAAATCACACTCACGGGAATCCACTGAGGGCACACCGCCCTGGGGGTACTTATCTTCGGAGAAATTCATCTAAAGCTGCAAAAGACCGGGCCGTTCAGAAGAAGCTTTGAGGAGGTTTATGTCCCAATTAGCAGAAGCAGAGCTCATGGATGTTGGGTGTAGACAAATATTCTACTTCGGACAATCAATGCGGCAGGCTGTCAAGTTCAGATTCAGCACAAAAAATTCACTTTTTCACAACTGGTCCTCTTCGTCTTTGCCCTAAGGTCACAATGAAGTAAGGAGGTATGGTAGGACTCGCTGGCCATTCGATGGTAGCCAATTTATTTGATACCCCGCGTGGTAGTCAAATCCTGGATCCTATATTGTTTTTACCACGGGTGGTAAATCAATGGTCACCGAAGTAAGGAGGTATGGTAGGACTCGCTGGCCATTCGATGGTAGCCAATTTATTTGATACCCCGCGTGGTAGTCAAATCCTGGATCCTATATTGTTTTTACCACGGGTGGTAAATCAATGGTCACCGAAGTAAGGAGGTATGGTAGGACTCGCTGACCATTCGATGGTAGCCAATTTATTTGATACCCCGCGTGGTAGTCAAATCCTGGATCCTATATTGTATTTACCAAGGGTGGTAAAGCAATGGTCACCGAAATCCTGGATCCTTATATACTTGTTCTACCCCGAGTGGTAAACAAGATCTTAATGGTGCAAGGAGGATCAGCCGAATTCACCTTATTGACTGATCTGTCTCACACTTCGGTAACGATAAGTATGCATTACTTTATTTTGTTCAAGTGTTGAGTTCGGATTATATTGTCATTTTTCTTAACTGTTATATAATTTGCTTGATTATTGACTAACGGTTTAAGATAAGAGGCACTTGAACAGTTTTCAAGTTGATTGATGATCAATTATTAACAAGAAATGTTCACTCAGAAGTAATAAGGCATGAAGTTGATATTTTAATATTAACTGTTCACAACCAGTTAGAATTTTTACAGAAAGTTCTATAGCTAAAGATGAGAGGTCATCTTCAGGCTTCGTCCTTGTCATCGTCACCATCTGAAGAGTCTAGAAGAGATGGATCTACATTGGCCCGAGCTTTTTCTTGCCTTTACTTCGGCAGATTTCATATCATTTGGCATATATATGGACGATCTCATCGTTCAGCTTGGCGGGTTTTCTGTATTCTGTTTGGATCTCCTTACAAATATCTTCGGTCAGTGGCAGATCCAAGTTCCCAAGGGCCCGAAGTTATCGGAGTCCCTCTTCAAAGCTTTTGACGAAGTGCTATATATCCTACCTCTTTAGCGTGGATATTGTTATTTTGCTTCGCCAGGCTCTGATTGGACTCGGCTAGATCTTCATTCTTCTTCGTCAAAATTTCATTCTTCGGAAACATGTCGACATTTATATCTGTGATGACCCGATGTGTGGCCTTGATCATCTCCAACTCTTTTTTGACCTTGTCGAGATCCTTCCGAAGTCCTTCATTGTTGAGAAGAGCAATGTCAAGGTTGCTTCTTTCTTTTGCCAACATAGACTTCGGAATGTTCGAGAGGCGGTGAAATATTTGTTGTTGTATGTTCGGCTGGAGTAGGCTCTTTAAATGGACTTCCAATCTTAATTTATGTTGTTATTTGATGTTCATCAGATGGGCTTCGGTAAGCTATATTTTGGGCCTTTATTGAAATGCCATTTATACTCTTTCATTAAACATCCTGTTTAATAAAAGACTGGGGGGTAATGTTGGGTCACGATATTTTCTCTACTGGGCCGGGCGGATTGGGCCTCCCCATTTAATTAGCCTTTACTATTAAGTCTTATAGTCATTGGGCTTAACATTTATATTACCTTTATTGTATCTCCTTAATAATGGGCTGGGTCAAGCGGCCGGTCCCTTAAATCTTTTAATATCTAGACCCTTGACTTGTAATGATGAAAAGGAAGAGCAGTTGACCAAAAGTCTGCATATCATTAATGTGGATGAGATTTTATCCAGCCGGCGGCAGGTATAGTACAAAAAAGGTGACAACCTGCATGCACACGGCTGAGACCACAGAGAAGCAGGGGACTGTGTCAGATCATGGTTGGTGGCACAAAAAACCGAGCATGAGAGTATAACCTAGCAAGGGGGTCTCCTAACAAAAGGTACGCATACACTTTCTACCTAGCTCAACACACTAGACGTTTTTTACACCTTCCATTGTTAAACCTTGAACACCTGTATTGACTCTCACGCCGGAGCTATCCCCCGACGGTCCAGCCGTCAAGCTTTTGGTGTTGATCGTGTTTTCTGTGCAGGATTAGGGCGTCTTACGTGATTGGGACGTCATCAAAGATCTTGGCGTTAACATTATTACTACACTATTATTATTATATTGCTGGTGTTATCTTAAATTATTTATTAGTACTTCTTTTAATTTAAGTAAATTACTACTACGAAATATGGTCAAACCTTGTTGAGTTAGGATTTGCTGTTTCTTAGTACTTTCTAGAAGCCCTTCAACGACCCCCAAAAACAATACAAGTACGGAGTATTTATTTCTCAATTATCTAATATTAGTAGAACTAATCCAGCGTACATCTTTATTAGCGCGTCAAGTCAAGCATTATTCTCCTCCTCGTCATCTTCATCTTCTGTTCTTCTTCTTCTCCTCCCTCCCACACTCTAATCACAATCCACCACTCAATCAAACTTTTTTCTCTCTAGAAAGTTCCAATTCAATGGCGTCGTCGTCGGATCTGGAGTCTAGGGCGAAGGAGGCTTTCATCGACGACCACTTCGAACTTGCCGTTGACCTTTACTCTCAAGCCATATCCCTAGACCCTAATCAAGCCGAACTTTTCGCCGACCGTGCTCAGACCAACATTAAGCTCCAAAATTTCACTGGTACCTTCTATCTTTTCTCTCTCAGCATTAGAAGAATCGTGTTTTATGTTTGTGTTTGTTTGGTTTCCAATTATTGAAATTCTTGTAGTTGATTTTGCTGACCGGGGGTAATTTTGGTGCAGACAGATAAAAAGTTTTAATATTTTGTACTCCCTCCGTTCTAAATCATAGCATCAATATTGACTTTCTAAAAAAATTGAGACATTTTCAAACTCAAAATTGACATGATTCATTTAAGTTTTGAAAACAATAATTTTATAGCTAGAAGTATTTTTTAGTTAGTTTATTATATTTGAAGTCTTCCTTTTTCTGTTATCTGTATATTTATTGTTACGGTCTTTTAATTTCTGAAGGACATTGCAATCATCACTTTTTTTTTGGTTCCCGATGTTCGAGAATTTTGGGCAAATAATTGAAGCTCAATAAGCTCGAAAGATGGATATATTGTATATTTTCCCTTAGTTATTAACTGATCCCGTCAGAGGTGTATGTGATTGATAATGTCAATATATGACTTATGGACATATGTCACTATAGAGTTTTGGGATGTCTCATAATGTCGGGTCAGCTGTGTGTGAGCATCTTATTGTTACTCGCATTTTAATCAATGATGTCATCTTTGGTTCACACGAGCTACACATACTGGTGTGGATGAATGCACTGTATTGCAGGCCTTTTTATCAAATTGGAATTAGCTTGGTATGCCAGAAGCAATTGTAGCCTATATTGTCTTTTTTTTATCTGGTTTGTGTGCATTCTTGTTACAAATTTGTACTCTGAACTTGTTGTGAAGATGGTCTAAAAATAACCCTCTCTGGTCATTGTGCAACTAAAACATTTCCACTATTTATGAATATTGGCCAAGCTTGAGGTTTCCAAGTTATGTTCAGATGTTATTTTGTTTTTATTACATTTATGACAAATTGTCCTCCCCAGCGATTCCACTTGCATGAAGACCTGTACACAATCTAATTGGTGTTTCGTTTTTTGTTGCTATCTATACTATTTTCCAAGTTTCTATTATTTAATTAATCTGATTTATATGAGCAGGAGCTGTTGCTGATGCAAGCAGAGCGATTGAGTTGGATCCTTCAATGGCTAAAGCATATTTACGTAAAGGGTGAGTTCCTTTGTAATTTGGTGTTTTGTTGTGATCCAGTTACCTCCATGGGCAATATCATAGTTTCCTCAGATATACCTGTTTTCTATGGTGCTGTGTTTGTAAACTTATTTTGTAATTTTATTAATTCGTGTTTCTACTTGCAGTATTGCTTGTGTCAAGCTCGAAGAATATCAGACTGCCAAGGCTGCCTTGGAAACAGGTGCTTCTTTAGCCTCTGGAGATTCAAGATTCATTAATCTGGTTAAAGAATGTGATGAGCGTATTGCAGGTAATGTGGTTACTTCTAAAGCTTGTGGGTGGCATCATAATGATATATTGACCATTGACCAGATCTTTCACCAATGTCCTCAAGTAAATTGGGTGTCCTATCAACTAATTAGAGAACCCCTAAAATACTATCATACCTTAATGCTATCTGGATGCTTAGTCTAATTTATTTTTATATCTAGGATTAGTCACATGTCTAAATTAATATTATGACCTTTAATTGACTTGTACATGCATGGAGTTAACTATATCACACTCTTGATATCAAATTGCATTCCTATTTAAATATATTTCCAGATTGTTTTGGGCTACATGTTTGTAATGCGCTTCCACTTATTTGTCTGGCGGCACACTGAGTGTATAATAATTTTTATTGAGTGGATGTTGTGCGTTTATGGATCAGTTTGCAAAGATCCGTTTTGGGTTTCTTGTCTGCTTATAACAATTGGTTTGGTAGAGAGAGCAATAATGGTGTATCAAACTGGTCTCTTATCTTTTAAAGCGGTGAACTTTTTTATGTCTCAAATATAATATCAGGGTCTTGAAGGAGGACATTATAATAAATGCTCTGTAACTTGTGCGTTTCTCTCTCTCTCTGTGTGTATTTTATTTGTCTGTTTGATGTGTTTTACTGGCTTATTCAGAGGAAGCTGGCGAGCTACTACCCGAACAGTCGGTGGATAAAGCCTCCACTGATAATGATACACCTGGACATCCAATATTGGATAAGACTGCTGAAACTTCAGAGACAGTTAATAACTTATCTGATCAGGTGACAGCGGTGCCATTACCCAAACCAAAATATAGGTACTGACAACTTGTTATATGGTGCCATCAGTTGATGTACTTAGCTTACAGAATGCCGGCCCATTCTGGAAGTTATTGTAACAATATCCACAATTTGTCAACTGCTTGAACTACTAAGAGGGTGTTTGGGATTGCTTATAAGAGTCAAACCTGTTTATAATCAGTTTTAAGGAGCAAAACGGGTTTGGTAATCTGATTTTAAAATTGCTTATTTTGTTTTATGGAAAGAAGCTCCAATTTGGAGCTTCTGATTATTTCTCAAATCTTATAATCAGGTTTGACTAAGTATATTACGTATCTATCCTTATTTATTTTAATAATTACATTCATTACCCATCTTTTCTTCTCATTACATTCTTTTTTAGTAATTTACACTTGAAATAAGTGATTTACAAATTCTTTTTATAACAAAAACTTTTCACTTTTTAGTAATTTAAGTGCTTTTTATTTACCAAACCCAAACTACTTTTTTTTTGAAATTGATTATAAGCAAAAACAATAATCAGAATCAGTAATTAGCAATCCCAAACATACTCCAAGGGTCCGTTTGGTAACGGTTTTTGCTTCTATCTTTTTGTTTCTACTTCTATCTTTTTGAAATTGGAAGCTGAAAATACTGTTTGGTAATTGTTTCTGTTTTGAAAATAGTGGAAGTAAAAATTTTGGTAACACAATGAGCCATTCCAACTTTAATGAGGTCCAAGCATCGAATCTTGTTAACAACAAAATTTTGAACTCTACCTCTTCATAAAAATAAATAAAACTTGCATTCAAATATAATTTTCAAACAACGTTGTTTGATATTTGTTTTCACTAGTGAAAGCAAGTAGAAGCAAAAACATATGAAAACAAAAATAAGAAATTAAAACATGAAAGCGAAAACAGTTACCAAAACGATAAGTTATTCGATTATTTTTATATTACCAGTTATTGGGGGTTAAGTGAAATTTTAGTGGTTCCTGTTTTATAATACTATAAGTTTAATGTTGAAATATTCTGTCCCATTCTGGAAGTTGTTTCACACTTGCATTTTGTTATGCGTAATTGTGTAATATTAACCCTTTTGTCTTGTCATGTGATTTTTCTCAATGGCTAATATTTGCAGGCATGAATTCTATCAGAAACCACAGGAAGTTGTTGTGACTATCTTTGCGAAGGGTATACCAGCTAATAGTGTCGCTGTTGACTTCGGCGAACAAATAGTGTGTCCATGATTTTTTTTCTTTGGCATATACATTTTATTACTATAATTTTAAGCTACTTATTTGAGAAAAATAAACTGTCAATACCCAAAATTCTCCTCTCTTGTGGTTGCTTTACAGCTCAGTGTTACCATTGATGTGCCTGGCGAAGATGCATATATTTTTCAACCTCGTTTATATGGAAAGGTGATCCACAATTTATATTTTTGAACAACTTCTTGTTAAGATCTTACCCGCCTTTAGTCCTTTATACTAAAGTTAAAGATGAAACTGGATATCACTCCTAAACTAATAATCAGATAAATGAGGTGAATGCTTATCTAGGATTTCTTGGTTTTGCTGTTAGATAATCCTTTAGAAAAAAAAAATATATTACTCTTTTTTAATTTTAAATATTAATTTATTTTTCCTTTTGTCTAGCATCAGTCAGGTTGGTCAATGAATGGTAGAAGGAAAATTCCTTGAATGATTTTTTGTTGGCTTTTTGCCATTCCATGTGCCAGAAAGTGTTATAAACTCTTCGAATTTTAACTTGGTATCTTCATGCATAACAGATAGTTCCTACAAAGTGCAAATATGAAGTGCTTTCTACGAAGATTGAAATTCGTCTCGCTAAGGCTGAAACTATACACTGGACATCTCTTGAGTTCAGTAAGAACAATGCCGTTCCTCAGAAGACATTTGTGTCATCAGGTTAGGTCAACATGCTTCTTGTATGGTTAGATGTTATACCCAGTCTGAAAATGTATCATCAAATTGTGCCGGTCCAACTAAATTGTTTGTGCATGAGAAAGAATACTTGCTCTGTTCTGCAAAATAGGTTTGTTGGGCATGGATATTAAGACCTTCCAAAAACACTTTTGTCCAATTGTTTTAATGGTACATTTAGCTTGGCTATCATAAATTCGAGTGTTTTTCTGACTGTTTATTTTAAAGGCGCTCAAAGACCCGCTTACCCTACCTCAAAACCTAAGACAGTGGACTGGGACAAACTGGAAGCGCAAGTGAAGAAGGAGGTATGCTTGTAATCTGGTAGCTTAAATTTTTCTTCCTCCTGCCACTCTTATGTTACAAGGATTCGTGAATTGAAAATTTTGTAACTGACTGTGTTTTGAATTTAAGGAGAAAGACGAGAAACTAGATGGCGATGCAGCTTTGAATAAATTTTTCCGCGACATATACCGTGACGCTGATGAGGATACAAGAAGAGCAATGAGAAAATCTTTTGTAAGACTGATGTCAACTTTAGAATATATGTGGTTTAACAAAGTTTTGACTTTCTTTCTGGAATCACAGTGGAACAATTTTGTAAACTGTTGGGGGACTTAATTTCTTCGAGTTCTTTAATTCCTTTGTTAAGGAAGGCCTTTCTCTTCTTATATGCATAATTCTCTTAAGAGTCTACAGATCCTAGTTTGTGCTTATGACTGCTTTACTTTGAAGCTCTTTAAAAACACATTAGCGGAGACATTGACTTTGTATTTTTGTTATCCTGTCTAAACAGGTTGAGTCAAACGGGACGGTGCTGTCGACAAATTGGAAAGAAGTGGGTTCAAAGAAAGTTGAGGGCAGCCCCCCAGATGGCATGGAGATGAGGAAGTGGGAATACTAGAAATATGCTGTTAACGGTTGGACGAGTCTGTAATGATGAAACAATTCTGTTCTGAACTCATATCTCAAGTACTGCTTTAAGCTCTACTTACATGTTTGCTATTAACGGTTGGATGAGGCTGTAAGGATGGTGTGTACTTTTGGGAAAATAGAAAATGTGTATTTGTTTTTGCACTTGCATCTGATTACACGATTATAGCAAAAAAATATATATATATATATATCTTTAACTTTATTTGTTTTTAAATTTGCACATTTTCATTAACCTTAAAAGTTAAAATACGGTGAATGATGAATATAAAATGTTAATACTTTCTAGTCAAATAGTGTTAATGTTTAAAGTTGACAAAGTTTGTAATTTTATACCAAGGTTAAAAATATATATGTAAAAGTTATAAATTATCATTTTTAGGTGTAAATATATATATATATATATATATATATATATATATATATATATATATAAACTTGTGAAATAAATGTACAAGTAAACTTGATAAAAAAATATTTTTATCTAATAATTTTCAATCTTCCAGTAGAATTGGTAAACTGTAGATACAAATGACATGTTATAATTGATGCCACATCAAATTATACTTCTTCATTATAGGGGAAAAGAAAATAGGGGAGTATTATTTTCACATACATTTGCACATCTCTCACATGAGAGTGGAGTGGTCTCACTTAATGCGAGAGGAGCGTGAAAATATAAGTTGAAATATCATTTCCAAAGAAAATATTAGGCATCTCAAAACATCAAATGAGGTGATTTCTCCCTCTACTTCTGCGTGTCTCTGATCTCTTATTGAATTCAAATGTATTCTTTGAATCATGCAGTACAATTTATCACTTAGGTTATGTTTATGTTTGTTTTCAGAAATCAAGAAATTATAATTTGCCTATACTTGGAATAGAAATATTAATTTTATATATCTTATTTTTATTCAAATTTAAACTGAAAGTATTAGTCTAAGAATTAACGTTGACAGTTGGGCCAAGAATTATACGAAAATGGTTCATTATTTTGGTGTGTGACATACTTCTTTTATTACATTGAACGTTATAATTGAAATTATGTATGAATACAACGTGCACGCCAGAATCATATAATAATTGTAATGTAATAATATTACTACTATTTCCACTTAGCAATCAAATTGGCCAAGGCGATACGAGACGACCCATCATCCTTCCCAAGTGCAGTTTTTGCAGCATCACTCATTTCCATAACTCGGCGTCTCACCATTTCCCCACTTTTTGACTCCATCAATTCTCTCACTTGCTTCTCCAACTCGGCTCCGCTCACAAACCTCCCTTCTCCAGATTCCCCCAACCCCAGACCCAGTTTCAACTCTTCCACCAACATCACCTTGTTCATCCCTTGCTCTGCATACAACGGCCACCCAATCATTGGCACCCCTGCACTCACCCCTTCCAAAATCGAGTTCCACCCACAGTGAGTCACGAACCCACCCACCGACTCATGATTCAGCACGGCTATCTGTGGGGCCCATGACTTCACCACAAGTCCCCTTCCTTTAGTCCTATCCAAGAAACCTTGGGGCAATAATGCATTCAGATCAGGTTCCTGTGGTTGGTCCTGATTATCTGCGGCTGCTGGACTACGCACCACCCACAAAAATCTATGTCCGCTCTTTTCTAGCCCTCGAGCCATCTCTTTCAACTGCTCTTCTTTGAACAAACCCAGGCTTCCGAAGCACAGAAAAACCACGCTTCGACTAGGTTGTGAGTTGAGCCATATCAAACACTCGTGTGCATCGCAACTACCACTATTGTTAGTAGCAATTAAAGGTCCAATACAATAAATCGGGGGAGTTGGGGCATTTGGTATGCATAGCCCATCAGAAATTGCTGTTATAGCTCTTGGTTCCAAAGATTGGAACGTGTTTACGATAATTCCAAAAGATTTGGCCATTTCGAGTGCTGTCTGTATGAAGTATTTGTATTCCACTTTGTTTCTGTCCTGCAAAGGCTTAGCCAATTCAGAAGAAAAGATGGGGGGTGAGCCTGGAATATCAAGGAAAGCGTTGAGATCTTTTAAACTTGTGGTTGTTGTTTCATGGATAATTGGGAGATAAAGTAAGAAAGACAGAGCCGAAGCACTGGAGGTGAAGAAGTAATAAGTGGGTATGTTGAGACTTGAAGAAACTTCAAAAGCCGGGGTACAAAAAAAGTCGATGATGAAGGCTTTGATTTTTAATGATTTTGTAGAGGAGATGGATTGAAGGGCTTGGTGAACGTTTGGGTTGTTGAGTCTGAGGAATTCGTAGGATATGGCTTCCACGGATGCGCCGGGATTTGGTGGCAGAGAGGTGGCGGGCTCGGGGAGGTGGTGGAAGGTGATGGAAGGGGTGATGGCGGAGACGCGGCTGATGTAGGGGCCGGTGGAGCCGGTGTTGAAATTAGGTGCAGTGGTGATGAGAATTATGATTCGGGAGAAGGAATCTGGATGGTGAGTGAGTATGAGCTTCGCTAGCTCCACCATTGATACTAAATGGCCTATTCCAGGAGAGGGATACAGGACTATGGTATCGTTGTTTATCTGCATGTTTCTTTTGGAAGATATAGAGATGGAGGAAGACATAGAATTAAGCAGAGAAAGGTGAGGTTTACAGACGATGATATAATTGCTGCTAGGACTTTGTTGGGCCATAATACTTTTCCTACTGGACCAGGCCGAATGAGTCTGTCTTTTGAACTATGTCACATTTATCACATTGGGTCAAACAACTCGGGCCTCGCTACTTGACTATAATATTGGGCTCAGTCATTGGATCGGCCCACTATGTGAGTTGCCATTTATCCTATCTTTGACCGGTAATTATCACAAAGGCATTTGTTGACTGTTATGTCTGCCACCTTTCTGCATGGCATTAATGAGGATGTGACTCCGATTGCCGGCGGGAGGTAACAGTGGTAGCAGGTAGGAAAATAAGCTACACACTTTCGGCTGAGATGACCGAGGATGGGAGGAGGTGTCAGGAGGTAGTGGGTGGCACAGTAAACCGGGTCTGGGGAACGTATGGAGCAAGGATAACAAAAGGAAAAGAGGTAACGAAACACTACACACAACTTTATCATTTTATATACACACTCAGACACTATTCATCATTTTCCTCCATTGTTAACCTTATGATCGCCTGTATTGACTCTCACGCCGGAGCTATCCCCCGACGGTCCAGCCGTCAAGCTTTTGGTGTTGATCGTGTTTATTGTGCAGGATTAGGGCGTCTTACGTGATTGGGACGTCATCAAAGTTCTTGGCGTTAACATTGGCGCTAGAAGGAGGGCTGAGTTCTAGTGTCCTGAGTTTTTCAATCACAAATCTTGTTCGTTTTACGTGGGTGTTCATGGGAAAGAGTAAGACACCTACACCTGAGGGGCAGCCGAGGGCTGTCAGTGAATCAGTACCGCGAGTATCTGTGAAGGACCGTTTGGGACCTGCACTAAGTGTTCACGCCAGCACGGCGTCCAAACGATCGCATGGAGATTCTCGTCCGAGAGTTGTGAGCAAAGCCAAGCGACAGCTAATTTTTACAGCGGAGAAAGGGTCCGGTCATGGCCGGAAACGAGTAGAAGGCACCTCGCCTAGAACTCGATACCGGGACGACCAAGACGAAAAGGCTGCCCGCTTGGCTAAGATGGTAGATGAAGCTGATAGGGCCATGGAGGCGCTTGTGAAACAACGACGGGATATAGCTGAACAGATGTCTCGAATGGCCGAGTTGAGGGACGAAGCTTCCAGCTATGTCCAGTCTGAAGAACGGGGGCATCGGAGCGGGAAGGAGCCTGCTCATTCCGAGCGTGAATATCAGGATCGACCTCAGGAAAGAAGAAGGTCCAGAAGCCCTACTCCTCAAAGATCGAAGAGGGCACATCATCCTGACGGTTATAAGGAGCTGGGTCGAAGCGAACGAAGAGGTCGATCCGAAGAACGTACCCCGGAGAATACTAAGGGGGCGCTCATTGTTGCGCATTCCCACCGCGGCAGCCGGGTACTGAGACGAAGCAGATCTAGAGGCCGTACACCCGAAAGTCCACCGAAGGCACTCCGCTCTGTGGACCATCATCGTCACAAAAGCCCCTCGAAAGTTGGGGGTTCTATTGTAAATCACCGATCCACCCAGAAGAGGGAAAGGTCACCGGAAAAAGAAGCATCGTCCCTACCCGAGGGCGTGGAATATCTGGTGAAGGAGGTGAAGGAGCTTCGGAGGCAGCTTGCCGAAGTACAGAAAGTGAAGGAGACTTCGGGAAAGAAGGCATCCCCTTTTTCCGCGGAGATTCTGAGAGAAAAGGCTGACCCCACCAAGAGGTTGCCTCATATTGAAAGTTATGACGGATCGGGGGATCCCTACGACCACAGTCAGGCGTTCGATCGACTGATGGATTATTATGACTTTAGCGATGCTGCTAAGTGTCATACTTTTGTCACGACCCTCCGAAAGGATGCCAGACAGTGGATGGGGACTTTGTCTTCAGATTCGATTTCATCCTGGGCAGATATGTGCAGTCAGTTCCACGCCCGCTTCGGGAGCAATAGAAGAAGAGGAAAACCAACTGGCTCATTGGCTCAGGTTCGGCAGTTCTCGAATGAGTCTTTGGGCCAATATGTGAAGCAATTCCGTGAAGCAGTCGGCCAAGTGACAGAGCTGAACGATCTACAAGCCGTGGGACTGTTTCAGAACGGATTAGATCTGGTCAAATCGGAAAAGTTGGTGAAGAAGTTGATGTTTCACCACCCGAAGAGTCTCGCAGAAGCCTTCGACAAAGCAGAAGGCTATATTGTGGTAGAAGAGGCCATGAATAGCCTCAAACGTCCTTCTTCAGAACGACTTAAAGAGACAGATCGGGACAGAGCAGAGGGTGACCAGAGTAGAAATGAAGGAGATAGAGGCCGTCGCGACGGCAAATCAAAGAAATACAATAATAATTGGAGGCAGGGTGGAGAACGCTCGTCCGCTCCCGCTCAGAGGGTAAACAGGACGTATACGGCGCTCAACGCCGACAGGGCTGTTATCTTAGAGCAGATCAAGAATCAACCTATTTTCGAGCCACCTCGAGATAACTTTAAGCCCGGGAAAGGGAATTCTCGCAAGTATTGTGACTATCATCAAGCCTCGGGTCACGATACGAACGACTGTGCTAGCCTGAAAGATTTTATCGAGAGAAAGGTGCAGGACGGGGCGTTAGTTCATTATGTGGCTGCCCGAACGAGCCAGCAGCAGAATAGAGGACCTGTTCAGGCAGCCCAACCAATTCAGCCAGTGTTCCCTGCTCCCGAACCACCCGCAAGGCAAGTAATAGATGTCATCACTGAGGGCACCTCGGGTAAGCTTGTTGGGAAAAAGCGCCGAAGCTATCTAGATTCGGTCATGTCAGTGGCGGGTACTCTCCCGAGGACCGACAGACCCTTCCCGGGTACTGTAATTTCCTTTACCGATGATGATTACCCTTCGAAAACCATCGAACCACATGAGGGATCATTAGTCATAACAGCACAAGTGGGTTCGGTGGACATGAAGCGCATGATGATCGACAACGGGTCTTCTGTGGATATCCTATATGCTCATGCTTATCAGAGGATGCATCTTGATGGGCAGAAGATGGAGATCGGACAGGAGGCCCCTTTATACGGCTTCAGCAACGATCCGGTCAAAGTGGCTGGAACCATTGAACTGCCAGTTATCTTCGGAACGGCCCCCTAACAGGTAGAAATCATTTGCAAATTTTACGTTGTGAATGTAGATTCTGCTTATAATGCTATTTTGGGGAGACCCACTTTGATTGCTTTACAAGATGTATCCTCTATCCTTCATTTCAAAATTAAATTTCCTACGGCTCATGGGGTTGGGGAGGTAAAAGGAGATCTGGACCTGGCCAGAAGTTGTTATAGAAATGTCGTGATCACTTCGGGAGTAGGGGTGTCCAAGCAAAAACAGACCATGGCAATAGAGATCGAACCCTTCACGGGAAGCAGCTCAGAACCGTTAGTCTTGCCAGCCGAAGAAACAGAAGAGATAGAGCTCGTCCCGGGCAAAGCGGACAAGACAATGAAGATAGGTTCGGGCCTGCCGGAACCTCTCAGGAAGAACCTCATTGAACTCCTGCAGTGCTATGTTGACATCTTCGCCTGCGAGCCTCAGGATATGCCGGGAGTGAGTAGGATATTGCTGAGCATCGGCTAGAAGTGGACCCGTCGAAGAAGCCAGTTCGGCAAAAGAGGAGGATCTTCGCGCCCGAGCGCCAGAGAATCATCGATGAAGAGATTGCGAAGCTGCTAGCTGCTGACTTCATCTTCGAGATCGACTATCCGCAATGGATGGTAAACGTGATACTGGTCCAGAAGCAGAACGGGAAATGGCGGGTCTGCATTGACTACACAGACCTGAATAAAGCTTGTCCGAAGGACTTCTATCCATTACCCCACATTGACCAGCTCATCGATGCAACTTCGGGGTATGCCTTGTTAAGCTTCATGGATGCCTTCTCTGGCTATCATCAAATCTCCATGTGCAAAGAGGATATACCGAAGACGGCGTTCATTACGCATCGGTCGGTATATGCCTACAAGAAAATGATCTTCGGCCTCATCAACGCCGGGGCCACATACCAAAGGATGATGAACTATGTTTTCAGGCGTCAGTTGGGCAAAAATATGGAAGTATATGTGGATGACATGATTGTTAAGAGCATGTTGGTACACAAACATGTGGATGACCTGGAGGAATGCTTTCAGACAGTCCGTCACCACAATTTGAGACTGAATCCTACTAAGTGCACCTTCGGATTGGGGGCTGGCAAATTTTTGGGTTACCTGGTCAGTCAGAGGGGAATTGAAGCCAATCCAGAGAAGATTAAAGCGATCTTGGACATGAAGACTCCTCAGTCGTTTAAAGACGTTCAGCGTCTGACTGGAAGGATTACAGCTTTGAGGAGGTTTATGTCCAAATCGGCAGAAAGGTGTTTGCCGTTTTTTGACACGTTGAAAGGGCCGAAGAATGCCAAGACGTTCCAATGGACTTCAGAATGCGAAGACGCATTCCAGAGCATCAAGTCCTACCTATCTTCGGCGCCTTTGTTGGTGAAGCCCGCTCTTGTTGAGCCCTTATATTTGTACTTAGCAGCTTGTTCGTTGGCAGTAGGAGCAGTTTTGGTGCGAGAGGTTGGGGGTAAGCAGCACCCGGTTTATTATGTAAGCCATGTCCTTCGGGATGCCGAAACAAGGTACCCAAATATTGAAAAGTTTGCTTTTGCTTTAATAACTGCTAGTAGGAAGCTTAGGCAGTACTTCCAGGGTAGGTTGGTAATAGTATACACAGATCAGCCTTTGAAAAAAATTATGGGCAAACCTGAGGTATCGGGGAGATTAGCTGCATGGACGATGGAGTTATCTCAGTTCTTCGTTGAATATCATCCCCGAACTGCCATCAAGGGGCAGGCCTTGGCTGATTTTATGGTTGAGTGTTCGTTTTCTGAAGCTGATGAAGCTGTAGCAGAAGCTGGAGGATCTGACATCATAGTTGCGACTCTTCAGCAGAAGCAGAGTTCATGGACGCTGTATGCAGATGGGTCTTCTACCGTAGACGTCAGCGGAGCAGGGATTATTCTGACTAGTCCGGAGGGATTCAAGGTGCAACAGGCCATCAGATTTCAGTTTAAAGCAACGAACAATGAGGCAGAGTACGAGGAAGTGTTGGCGGGTTTGCGACTAGCTAAGAGTCTCGAAGTGCAAAGAATAGTTATCTTCAGCGACTCTCAGTTAGTCGTTAAACAAGTCTCCGGGGAATACGAAGCCCGAGGTCATCGAATGATCAAGTATTTGGCGGAATTAAAAGAACGGCTTCAGTATTTCCAGTTTTACGAATTCTAGGGGGTCGAACGTGATGGCAATTCCATTGCCGATGCACTCTCCAAATTAGCCACTACGGATGTTAATGTGTTTGATGGATCAGTCTACTTGGAAATTCTGTAACATCCTAGTGTTCATCATGAATCGGTAATGTGTGTTGATCGAACCAACTGTTAGCTGACCCCATACCTGGAATATCTGGCAGATGGCGTTCTACCTTCGGATCAAATGCTAGCCAAGAAAATCAAGTACAAGAGTGCTAATTTCGTTCTGATAGATGGGAATCTGTTTCGAAGGGCCTTCTCGTCTCCGTTGCTAAAGTGTTTGACTCCGTCCGAAGCAGAGTATGCCCTTTGGGAAGTTCATGAGGGCATCTGCGGTGATCACATGGCAGCTAAGTCACTGGCATACAAAGTTCTTCGGCAGGGATACTACTGGCCAACGATCTTCAAGGAAGCAACTGAATACGTCAAGAAATGCGAGAAGTGCCAGCTCAACAGTCCGATCCCACATCAGCCACCAGAAGAGCTATACTCGATTCTATCTCCTATACCCTTCGCTGTCTGGGGGGTTGACATACTGGGTCCGTTACCGAAGGCTAAAGGGCAGGTCAGTTTCGTCATCGTCGCTATTGATTATATGACCAAATGGGTCGAGGCGAAACCACTCCGGCTGATAACAGAACAGGAGTGTCTGAAATTTATGAAAGAATCCGTAGTGTTTCGCTTCGGGATCCCTCAAGTGGTGATATCAGACAACGGGCGCCAGTTTGTGGGATCAAAATTTGAAGGCTTTCTGAAAGAACTGGAAGTCCAGCACAGGAAGACTTCAGTGGCTCATCCACGGTCAAATGGGCAAGTCAAAGTGACCAACAGAACGCTGCTGAATGGGATCAAGCGCAGATTGGACGAAGCTAAAGGAAGATGGCCAGAAGAGCTGCTCAGCGTATTATGGGCCTATCGGACCACTCCGAGGACCACCACAGGGGATTCACCTTTTAGACTAGCCTACGGCACTGATGCCCTGGTCCCAGTTGAGATTGGATCTCCAAGTCTTCGAGTTAGTCAGTTCAGGGAGATCTACAATGACGAAGGACTAAAGGCCAACTTGGACCTATTAGAAGAAGTCAGGGAAACAGCCTTGGTCAAACTTGCAGCCTATCAGCGAAGAGTGGCTAAGCATTATAACAAAAGGGTAAAGCTTCGCAGGTTCGAAGTAGGAGATTTCGTTCTCAGGGAAGCCGAAGCATCTACGCCTCAGAATGTGGGGAAGCTGATGCCGAATTGGGAAGGGCCATATGAAGTCATAGAAGTACCGAAGCCGGGGACTTATCGGTTGAAGGCTCTGGACGGATCAGAAATCAAAAATACTTGGCATGCAGGCAGGCTTCGAAAATATTTTCAGTAGCTACATTGCCAGTACACCGGAAGTCTGTAAATGGTTTCAAGTCATCATCAATAAAAATTTCTTTCTTTTCAAGCAAATCTTGTCTTCATTGTTGTTAGTATCATCGGTGTAAGGAGGTTCGGGCGGACTCGCTGGCCATTCGATGGTAGCCTCATTGGCAGGTGATCCTTATGGCTTCGTCAGGCCCTTCGTGGTAGGCGAACGTCATCGGTGTAAGGAGGTTCGGGCGGACTCGCTAGCCATTCGATGGTAGCCTCATTGGCAGGTGGTCCTTATGGCTTCGTCAGGCCCTTCGTGGTAGGCGAACGTCATCGGTGTAAGGAGGTTCGGGCGGACTCGCTGGCCATTCGATGGTAGCCTCATTGGCAGGTGGTCCTTATGGCTTCGTCAGGCCCTTCGTGGTAGGCGAACGTCATCGGTGTAAGGAGGTTCGTGGTAGGCGAATGGCAGCCTCATTGGCAGGTGGTCCTTAGGACCTTGTCAGGCCCTTCGGGGTAGGCAAGTGTCGTCATTCACACTTCGCCAGGCCCCTCACGGCATCTACCTCACACTTTGGTAACGAATAAGTATCCCTTTACTTTGTTATTATTGCCTAAATTTTTCTAAGTGTTGAGTTCGGAATGCTACGTTCTTTAACTTCATCTTATCTGTTATACGACTTGCCTAGTTGTTAATTAACAGTTTAAGTTAAGTTCGTGAAAGAGCTTGCACATTCTTTTAAGATTGGATTGATATTGAAGGATTGATAAACAGTAAATACACAGAAGTCATAAGGAACAATGTTGATATTTTATTTACATAATACTGTTTACATAATACTGTTTACAAATCAATAGAAGCTTTACAATAACCCTATAGCTAAGGGAAAGGAGAATCATCCTCAGGAATCAGCTTCGTCTTCCGAAGAGTCGAGAACGGTCAGATCGACCTTGGCAGTAACAAGTTTCGCCTTGTCTTTGCTTCGGCACTCGTCGTATCCGTCTGAGAACATCTGGATGATCTCCTCGTTCAACTCAGCTGATTTCCGGTATTCTTGTTGTACTTCTTTCCGAAGATCTTCGGTCAAAGGGGGGCCCAAATCTCTCAGAGCCCGAAGTTCTCGAAGCTCCTCTTCGAGCTTTGCCCGCTCCTTCAGATGCCTCAAATCCCTAGCTTCAAGGTTGTGTACTTGGACAGCCAAGCTCTTATTGGTCTTCACCATCGTCTCATTCTTCCTAACAAGGACCTCGTTCCGGCGAACCAGATCTATGTTCGTAGTAATGGTCAATTGGTGGGTGGCCTCGGCTGTCTCCAGTTTCTCTTTTAAATTATTCACATCTTTCTGGAGGCCTTCATTATTGAGGAGAGTGGCACCATGGGCCCTTCTCTCCCTTTCCAGAGCTGAAGCCAGAATGGCCTTCTCCCGCCTAGCCGCATCTTCTTCGGCCTCGGACTCTCTATATCGGGGAAGAAGTCTCCCGAAGACAGCATTTGCCTGCAGACGGGTAAAGAAAGTCGGTGAATTAGTAGAAGGAACAGACGAAACAAAGGATTTCCAAATGTTTCAAATTGAATCAACTAACCTTAGCCTGATAGCTTATGCCTTCTTCGATTAAGTCCCTAATTGAGCTGTTTCCGAACCGATGGTCATCAGTCTCCCGGACAAAGGATTCGAACAGCTGGAAAGGGAAGTTGGCATTAAACTCCGGCCATATGGTGGGAGAGGATGCGGCTTCTCGCCTGAAGGCGGAAGGAGAAGATCTTGCCGAAGATGGCACTGATGGTTCAGGGGGCGGTGGTGGTTGATCCTCGGAAGGCTGCTTCCTTTTACGAGACAGAAGAGGAGACTCGTTCGGGTCTTCGAGCTCGTCTTCTGAAACGTGAATCTCCATAGGAACAATGATAGGCGGATCGGCTACAGGAGGAGGAACCCGGAGCTCGTCGGCGGACAGAGGAGTCACCTTGGTCTTCCTCTTTTTAATCCGAAGAGCATGTCAATCAAGCTCGCTGCGGGAGTTGATTGAGATCCTTGAGGAGTTGCCCGAACTTTCCGAACTGCCCTTTTCTTCTGTCGAGGTCGGCTAGGCTCCTCAGCAGGTTCTGATCCGCGGAAGACTTCTGCATCATGGGCTTCCGAAGCCGGAAATTCTTCTTGGGGAACTTCAGTGGAAGGTGACGAAGGCTTACCAGAGAGGTACCTATCCAGGTCCTTCCGGTCGATCGAAGTCGGCTTGATGAGAGACAACTTGTGGTCATACAACCATGCTTGTTTGCTCAGGAGGCCGAAGCTCCACTCCTTCAGGGGTATCTTCTCTATGATGCGCGTCATTTCTTTTATACGCTCCTCGGATATATCTCCGAAGTCTGCAGAGACGCGATCAGAAGTGGTCCAGTCAGGGACAGATGAGATTTCGGGCCCGTTGACGAAGAACCATTTATTATGCCATCCTCGGTTGCTCGAGGGAGTGTCCATTAGGGACCGCTTCTCGATTCTGGCATTGGGCTTAGGGGCTATCTTACTTAGCACCTTGAAGCCTTTTTCCCGAGATTTCCCCACCGAGAAGAGAGTGAAGAAGGAGTCCACAACAGGAGGAACCCCTATCTCGTAACAGAAGGCTATGTAAGCCAGTATGTGGATGTACGAGTTCGGCACCAATTGGGCGAACCCCACTCCAACGAACCCTAGGAGGGTGATCAGGAAGGCGTGAAGGGGAAATCTCACCCCCTTCTCCAGAAAAGTTGCCGGGACGGCGATCCAACCGTCAGGACGCTGGTACATCTTTTCGTGGGAGGCTGCTATCCGTACCCTGTGGGTGTCTGGTATTTGATAACGAGACCGAATGTTGTAGAGCTCAGCCTCGGTAACGGTGGAGGGGGTGTTGGCGTGAGGAAAATCTTCCTCATTCTTGAAAAACTCAAAGGAAGTGGGAAGCGATTCCAGAGGCGGGGCTTCCTTACTCGGGACACCAATCTGGGGATTTGAGCTCGGAACCTCTTTGTCAGTGTTTGAATGGGGGGTCACGGTGGAGATGGGGGCGACACGAAGTGGAGAGTTTGTATCTGGGTTCTGGGATGCCATTGTTGAGAATTTGCAGAGAAAATAAAGAAATTTGAGCAGGAAAAGACAATAGGCTCTTATGAATTCGAAATAGCAGGGAACCATCCAAGGAGAATGGGCAGCGGCTTTTATAGCGAGTGTTCTTTTCAAAATTTGCACGAGAGCCGAGGGCGGCGCATTAATTGGGGATAATGATGTGGGAGAGGAAGGGGTAACGTCCGATTTTGGCTTTGATGGGTTATCCAAGGTGGGCCGGCGCTTGTTGGACCCCTTTTCACTATGGACTCTCACTATTTACAGTCTTCCATTAAACGTCCTGTTCAATAAAAGACTGGGGGGCAATGTTGGGCCATAATACTTTTCCTACTGGACCAGGCCGAATGGGCCTGTCTTTTGAACTATGTCACCTTTATCACATTGGGTCAAACAACTCGGGCCTCGCTACTTGACTATAATATTGGGCTCAGTCATTGGATCGGCCCACTATGTGAGTTGCCATTTATCCTATCTTTGACCGGTAATTATCACAAAGGCATTTGTTGATTGTTATGTCTGCCACCTTTATGCATGGCATTAATGAGGATGGGACTCCGATTGCCGGCGGGAGGTAACAGTGGTAGCAGGTAGGAAAATAAGCTACACACTTTCGGTTGAGATGACCGAGGATGGGAGGAGGTGTCAGGAGGTAGTGGGTGGCACAGTAAACCGGGTCTGGGGAACGTATGGGGCAAGGATAACAAAAGAAAAAGAGGTAACGAAACACTACACACAACTTTATCATTTTATATACACACTCAGACACTATTCATCATTTTCCTCCATTGTTAACCTTGTGATCGCCTGTATTGACTCTCACGCCGGAGCTATCCCCCGACGGTCCAGCCGTCAAGCTTTTGGTGTTGATCGTGTTTACTGTGCAGGATTAGGGCGTCTTACGTGATTGGGACGTCATCAAAGTTCTTGGCGTTAACAGACTTCATTATAAAGACATACTTACTATATGATGTTGCTGTTAGCTAGGCAGCAGTGTTTAGCTGTTTACGGTACAAAAACAAATAAATTGTTATTAAGCAATTCCAGTGGATTCCAATATCTTTTGGACAAGGTTATTTAATCCGAGGAACTTTTATTTAAACTTTTCCTTGTTTTTAATTGTTTGAGAAAATAAAATAATATTAGAGCATCTCCAATAGTCTTTTTCAATCACTTTGAAATATTTAAATAGGTGAGTCACACAAAAAAAATTATCTCTGATAGTCTCTTCAACCGCTTAGGGATACTCAAATAGGTGAGTCACATCAGAAAAATTATCTCCAACCGTCTCTTTAACTTTAGTCATCAAATCTGTAATTTCATTCTTTCTCTTCAAAATATTGACACTGATAAGACATAAAATATGAAAATAACAATTAATTCTCTTCAAATTATTACGTAGGTCATCAAATTTCAATTCAAAATTTTTTTTTTACTACTACCGTTGAAGATGATCTTATATTGTAGTAGAGTTGATAAATATTCTACAAATTTTAAAAGGGAAGTCAAGTAGGAATATCATGTATTCTAATAAATGTTATCTTATGTACGACCACTGTGTCGGCGCTTGATCCTAAAATTAATATCGGGCAAGTTGTTGGTTGATGCAGTAAATGGTGTAAGTTAAACAAGGGTGATTAATATAAAGTTAATTTTAGTTAATCGATTAATTTATACTGTATTTTTATATAGGCGGAAGGTAATTTTTCTCTACATATTAATATTGTATTAATTAATTCACCAATTTACCATGAAGTTAACGTCATGTAACCAGATCCAAGTTAAACCAATTGGTTGAATGCAACAAGTTACCCTATATTCATTCCAGTTTGGAATAATTAATTTTTTTTAGAGGCATGATATTTTTGAATTAAAATATTATATTTTCATATTAAAATATTATATTTTCATATTTTTCATCTCTCATGAATAGTTTTCGCTCTCGCCCAGTAGGAAGCTCAGGGCACAGGTAACCGCGTAAATCCACGACCGGCCTCTCTTATCTTATTATAGTGGTAGTAGCTAAGAGTATGCAAGAGTAAAAAACTTTTCAATGGAAATGGTTACCATAAAGTTTATTTTTGAGTAAGTTGATCAATTAATAAATAGAGTACTGACACGCATAGAAACTCTCATACATGTCAGTATCCTATTAACCAATTGACCAATTTATAAAAAAATAAATTCTATAGTAACCGGATCCCTTTTCAATATTAGTGGGTAAGTTGACGTACTCCCCCACCTGCAACTTGCACACCTTCCTTTTTGTCCTACTAATACTCCTTGCAACTTGCTACTACTAATATAGAGAGAGAAAGAGATAGGCTTCTTAGGATAAGCCTCAATTCATACAAAATAATCCATAAATCGACTTGAATAATCTCCTCAAAGACTCCATTTATTCAGTTTTTCTTTTTTCAATTCACATATTCAATTCACAAAAATGGCAGAAAAGGGTCATCAGCAGCTGCACGCCCAATCCGCTCCAGCCAACATGGACATAGAGTCGTCGGCAGCCCCAGCTCAGTACGAAGATCTCCGTAGTCGTCCTCGTCGCAGCCGCACCAAAATCATAGTGTTCATTGTTCTTCTCATTGTTATCCATTCCATAATAATAGTGACACTTGACTTGACCATTTTTCGAATCAGAACCCCAAAGTACCGCTTGAAATCCGTAACCATGGACAATCTTGTTGTTAGCACTTCCACAAATTCACCCTCATTCCGCATGAAATTGGACGCTGATGTTACAATCAAGAACAAAAATTTCGGGCCATACAAATATCATGACTGCTACATGACCTTGTCTTATAGGGGGAAAAGAGTTGGTGAGGCTTTTATTAAGGAAGCAGGTGCTAAGGCTTTGTCGACGAAAGTATTGAAGGTGAGCTTGAATGTTACCTATTCTGCTGGATCCGACGGTTCAAGCTTGAGGAATGATATTTCTTCGGGTTCATTGGGGTTGAGTAGCAAATCAGAGATGAGAGGGCAGGTGGAGGTGTTGAAGGTGCTCAAGAGAGACAACAAATATCCTAAAATGGACTGCTCCATCACAATTGATTTAGCAGAGAAGGTTGTCCGGGATTTAAAATGCATGTGACTAGTACTTGGGATTTCCAAATGAGCGGTCAGCGTTGGAAATATTATTATTCGCCTAATTTTAAACTTTGTTTCCGTCTTTCACTGAGAATGAAATTTGAGTTAGGAGAGGTGAATTTCTTCTGATTTGTATGTAATTCATTTTTTATTCAGTTATTTACTGAGCTTGCTTGTGACCCTGTAAATGATCTGTTTTGGTGGTGCAAGTTTTGTTTCGTCTTCCTGTTTGATCCCTACTGGTACTGTATATTGGGGGACAAATCTAAGGGAGTAAATATTTAAATCCTCCTTTTCCAAATACAAAGAAAGGTTACACAAAACATAATATAATTGATAAATTTATGATAAAACTCTTAAGTCACAAAAAAATAGTCTCATAATCATTAAAAATCACACAACAAATCATAATAAATGCTAAACCGGCTCAAACCACGATCTAAGATAATTATTATAACTTCAAACAAAATAATATATCATAGCCTAATTAAACAGAATATTTAAACCATTGGAAAAAAGGAGCTCTCATCACGTTTGCCCTTTATCTCTTGATTATTTGTCGTAAGAAAAACACAACATGTGTAAGACCCCAAATTATTAATAAATAAAATTTAATTTCCTCTATTTATCATTTTGAAATAGTAAGGGTTGATTTGATTAATGTGGTTAGTTATGGGTAAAATGCGCAAATATTTTAAATAAGCAAGTGGTTATAAAATATTCATTTTTATCGGAGAATATTCTTTTGGTCGTGGAATATTCTTGTTGTCGGAGAATATTCGTACGACGGCGCAGCCTTGTGTGGGCCCCATAACGGAAAGCGATTGGATGAAGAAAACGACAAGTATAAGTTGTTTATAAATAACGGCGTAGTTGTTACTGTTAATACTGTTGGAATATCCGATGGTTAAAACACAGTAATACGCGTTGTTGCACAGTAGCACACGGTATTGCACCAATTATTGATTCTTACGTAAGAAGGCACTACTCAATAATGGTTACAGTAATTACTGTTCAGTATTTTATTTTATTCAATAATTGCTGCGTTGATATTTTATATTACTGTTGTTTCAATAATTGTCACTACACAGTATTTTTCATTATCGGAGCAATAATTCATATTATCTGAATAATATTATTAGATAACATTATTGGCAATGTCTAGAAAGTCCTGTCTAATGAGAGGTTTGGTCACCTAATTGCGCGCCAGTAAAGAGAAATCCTTATCGGAAAGCCCCCTCTTTCCTGGGAACTGCCTGGTTGTCAGTATTGTGATTCGGTAATATTATTTGTGAATAATTAATTATTGATTTATATGATAAGGAAAATATTCATTTTATGTGGATATAAATGAAGAAATTTTTTTTAAAGTGACAATTGTTGAAAATCGATATTTTATCTTTTCTGATACAATGAATATGGGATATATGAGTATATGAGGAGAAAGAGTATTTTTGTTACAAAAGTTGTTTAAAACATGTTAAACATGTCCGTGGGCCCATTTCTTGATTGAAATTTGATTATAGCCTGTAAAAATGTCCGTTTATGGATTTCGGTCAATTTCTATTTGGAATTTGGAAAAACTTTCTTCTGCAAAGTTGTAGAGAATTAAATTTTTTATAAAAAATCGCGAGATTCGAATTTTCTGACAAAAGGGCTATTTATTATGAATTATTGAAATTCTGAAATTCCTAAATAATTGATTTTTGGAGTTTAAAATATTTTTAATAAGAAAAACGTTTTTTTTTTCTTTAGATGAGGTGTGTGTGGCTGATGTTGGACCAGATTTGTGTGCGTAGAAAATTTTGATATATATATATATATATATATATATTAATATTATATTAAATTTTCTGTTTTGGTGTTCTAAACATTTTCCTATAAATAGGGTGCTTAGGTTAGAATTGAAAATCACACTAAAAACTAAAGATTTCTCTCTTTCTCTCTCGATATTTTGAGCGTATTCTTGTGAGTATTTTAATACTGTGAGTGTTGTTATACGGTGCAAGTTCAAGTCATAGCCTATATCTGGTGTTTCAACTAGAAGTACTGTCTTTACTAGGTAAGGGATGTTATTTTATTCGAAAATGATATTATTACTTCAATATCATTGTGCCGAAATATTGGTTGAAATTTTTTATCAAATTTAAAACTTTTCATGTCGGGGTTATTATTCATGAGTTACTATTCACGAGTTACTGTTCACGAGTACTATTCACGAAGCATGATAAAAAAAATTTGGTAAAATTTCTATCTTTTAGTGTCGGAGTCACTATTCACGTATACGACACTATTCACGAATACGACACTATTCACAGAAAAATTAAATTTTTGTATTTCGTCCAAAATATATATTCTGGATACTAGCTTTGATTGTATCTATATTTTGATCATTCTTGAATTTTACTCCACTATGATTACTTATGAGGTATTTTTGGACATGGAATAGCTGAAATACGAATTCTTAATATTTATTCTTTTGTTTCACTGGATTCGTTTTCTTTAAAATATTTTTCATCATCCTCAGTCTTAAATGATGATATAACTGAATATCTTTGGCCTGTAGTGCAAAGATAAATGATTTCTGATGAATATCTTTGGCCCGTAGTGCAAAGATGAACAGGTGTTTAGATAAACATGACCAACTGATGAATTTCTTTGGCCTGTAGTGCAAAGATGAATATTTGATTCCAGATATATATTGATTGATGTTACAGGGATAAAAGATAGACGATGAACTTTTAAATTCATATATAGAAGATAGTAGATTTCATTCTCTACTTAACTCTTCTAATGAATTATTATTTCCGCTGCGAATATTGATTTAAAACTTGTTGTCTATTGTATTCTATTAGATTTTTTCCTGTTGAAGACTAACGATAATTTGTTTTATATTATCTTAGTCATAATGTTCTTTACTGGGCTAGTTGAGCTCACCCTTTTCTTTTTGTTCTATTTTTTTTCTCAGTAGGCGAGAATGTAGCGAGTACTAGTCGGGGTATGAAATGAAAGTTCTAGAAAATCGTTTTAGTAGTCCTCACTATTTTTGTAAAATAATGTATCAATAATTGTAATGAGGACTTATTTGAATGTGGATATTGTCTAGATGGCAATATTTGTATTTAAACTCACAGTTTTTATGTTGTATTAATAAAGTTGTAGTTGTTTCTGTACCATGTATTTTGACTACTCAGAATGAGTGTTGTATACCTATTTTGGGGGCGTCACAACATGAGTCAAATATCCGGTACGGATATAGAGTACAATAATAATGAAACGAAATAACTAAATTAAATGAATTGAATTGGAATGAACAAAACTAACGCAACGAAATAATAGGCTGAATCAAATAGTTTGTTAACACATATTGGAACGCGGTCCAAATGAATGTAAAATCAGAATGCTTGTTTGGCACAAACATTACCAATCCACAGAACAAAACAAAACAAAACAAAACAGAAAATTTGAGTCGACCCATACGTCTCCCACAACAAATAACCAAATGGCTAACTCCCACCGGATCACGAAACGGAGGCGTCGTGTACTGGTCACACCGCCACAGAAGGTGTCATGCCTCAGTGCCAAGAGGACATGCATGTGATACCCCATAGATGGTTATAGCTCAAGTATACCCTACGGTACATTCTAATAAAATACCATGTCACAACATATGCGACACAATATCAACACAAAAGGGGTTCAAATATATACATGTTAAACGGAAGAGAATCATCAATACAAAGTCTCCAAAAATATATTAACATGTATATTACTACGAGCATCAAATAAAATTTTATACATGATGCACTAGTCTAAAGAGTACAAATACGAGTTCTAAGTATCGATGTTAAAACGAAACATTTACACGAATTTGAAAAAGAACAATCAGGTAAAACAATAACTAAGTTCTACACGAAAAACAAAACGAACAAATCAAAATTAAAAAGATTATCGCGGAAAGAGTACGAAATCCGTACTTGGATTAAGCAATGTAATACCTAAAAGTTTATATTCTAAATTCGACTCGTTTAGACTTTCTTCGTTCGAACTAATCACCAAAATAATATATTTCCAAGTGATATTATAAAAATATTATTATTTTATATTAAATTGTAACTAAATAATCTATTAAATATCCAGTAAACATCTATTTTTATAATATTTTGTTTTATAAAAAAAATGAATTCCTCCAAAATAAGTTACTCGTCAATCTCATCCTAACCTCGGTATTCTTATTATTATTCTATAAAGAAGGTCTCAATTTACATGTGCTGACTATGATTATTGCCTAGTATGGTAGGGCCTCATCTAACCCAGAGGAAAATAGAGCCACAAGTTATTTTTTTTATTTTTACGTGCAATTGTTCATTGTCATGTCCTATACTATTGCAATCAGGACCAATCTTGGCCAATTTATCTGCAACAATGAGATATACATATTCATATGTATTCCAGATTCTAAATTATGAAATTAGAATTGATGATGCACAAAATAGACTTTGTACACATCTGTCAAGTAATAATAAATACGATAATTAGAGTAAAAAAATAAGACAATAATTAGAGTGGTTCGGTCTAGGTGACCTAGTCCACTTTTGAATGGCTTTAGTCGCCGGCACTTTTTATTATATCAAGTGTGTTGGAGACAGAAGGAGTACAGAGAGTTCTCAAGTACAAGAAATCAGTTGCCCCCCAAGTGATGGTGAGGCGTACAATTTATAGCGACCCCGTGGCAGTTTTGGGGTGAACATGTAGTCACTAAACCACTACTGTAGTGGAGCTCCCAACCTCTTCCTAATGCGCAAGATGGTTGACGTGCTCTCTGTGAGATCTGGAGACGAGGTTTGCCCACTTCCTTCATGATGTGGTTGTGCATAGCTAACTGATGAACTCAATTAATCCAATCGGGATGGATCACCTTTGTTAGGCTCGCCAGACTTCTTGAACTTGGGCCTATATTCCATATTGGGCTTATGAGATGGTCTGGATCCTTGGATACCCATCATTTGCCCTCCAATGCCCTGCGTTCAACAAAACTTGGAAAGGAGGGCATTCAATTTAATTTTGATTTTCTGACAAAACTGGAAAAACTTTGAGAGGCCAAAACATTCACTTCTAAGACTTTTTCGGGCATTCAACAACATATGTCATAGCCGTAGGTGATGACTTTTGTAGAGCTCGTCGATACGGTCGTTTTGATATATCTAAGGTATCTCAGGTGGGTAGCGTTGATGGGAGTGTAGATCCATTTGGGGTCCGTAGCGGAGCTGGACAGGGTCGAGCTGGGCGAGGTCCGTAGCAGAGCGGACAGGGGCGAGTTGGGCATGCCTTGGGCGAACATGCTAGTGATGGGCGAGCTGCTGGTGATGGGCGAGCTCGTGGTGATGGAGGAGCTCGTGGCGATGAGAGAGCTCGTGGCGACGGAGGAGCTCCAGCATGCCTTGGGCGAACATGCTAGTGATGGGCGAGTTGCTAGTGATGGGCGAGCACGTGGGGATGGAGGAGCTCGTGGCGACGGGGGAGCTCGTGGGAAGGAGGAGTTCGTATCGAGGGAGGAGCTCTTGGAGACGGAGGAGCTCGTGGAGACGGAGGAGCTCGTGGCGAGGAGGATTGTCTAGCTCGAAGATGCTGACACGGCTTCTCGGGCTGAGATTTTGGCGACACGTGGGAAGGCCGCACTTAGTGAGGCAGTTTGCTCAAGGCTGAAACAGATCTTTTGGCTATCCGTGAGAGGACAGTTAAGATCGAGGCTGAGCTTTTGGCAACTCATGAGAGGGATGCGCTCAGGGAAGTGGAGCTTGTTGAGGCCCATGAGAGGGCAACTAAGCTTGATACTGAGCTTCAGACGGCCCATGAGAGGGACGCGCTCAAGAAGGCTGTCTGCTCGAGAGCGGAGGCAGAATTGAGGACATCTCAGGAGAGGGCTTTTCAGCCTGAAGCGGATCTGGAGGATGCTGTTGCAGGTGCTTTCATTGATGGCTATGAGGACCTTCAGGGCAAAATCTCTGCTTCTTTCCCTAATATTGATTTCTCAGGCTTTCTGCCAACTGAGGCGCCTGATGATGGAGGTTCTGAAGATGCTCTTCAAGTGCTCAGCGTTCCATGGATAGGATAAGATATTCCCTTCGGAATTCTGGATCTTGTAAGAGAATGTGCCCAACGGTGAAGGGTCGTCAATCTTTCTGTGGAGCAGGACCGAGTCTGTCTTTGGCGGATACCCTCTCTATCCTGCTTGATTTGTTGTCAGTCTCCTTCCTATTGTCCCTGTCTCTTCCCTTTCTCTTCTCTCCTGCTCTAGAGGATTCACCTCGTCTGGCCCTTGTGACGTCCTCAACATTTATGTATTTTTGGGCCTTTGCTAGTAGCTCGGTCATATTCTTAGGTGGATGTTTCATCACTGAGAAAAGAAAACTTGACGAGCGGAGGCCCCCCAAAAAGGCAGTCATGGTTACTTTATCATCAGGCTCTTCTACTTGAAGTACCTCTTTGTTAAAACGAGTGAGGTAGTGTAAGACCCCAAATTATTAATAAATGAAATTTAATTCCTCTATTTATTATTTTGAAATAGTAAGGGTTGATTTGATTAATGTGGTTAGTTATGGGTAAAATGCGCAAATATTTTAAATAAGCAAGTGGTCCTAAAATATTCATTATTGTCGGGGAATATTTGTTTGGTCGTGGAATATTCTTGTTGTCGGGGAATATTCGTACGACGGCGCAGCCTTGTGTGGGCCCCATAACGGAAAGCGATTGGATGAAGAAAACGACAAAAATAAGTTGTTTATAAATAACGACATAGTTGTTACCGTTAATACTGTTGGAATACCCGGTGGTTAAAACACAGTAATACGCGTTGTTGCACAGTAGCACACGGTATTGCACCAATTATTGATTCTTACGTAAGAAGGCACTACTCAATAATTGTTACAGTAATTACTGTTCAATATTGTATTTTATTGATTCAATAATTGCTGCGTTGATATTTTATATTACTGTTGTTTTAATAATTGCCACTACACAGTATTTTCTATTATCGGAACAATAATTCATATTATCTGAATAATATTATTAGATAACATTATTGGCAATGTCTAGAAAGTTCTGTCTAAGGAGAGGTTTGGTCATCTAATTGCGCGCCAGTAAGGAGAGATCCTTATTGGAAAGCCCCCTCTTTCCTAGGAACGACCTAGTTGCCAGTACTGTGATTCTGTAATATTATTTGTGTATAATTAATTATTAATTTATATGATGAGGAAAATATTAATTTTATGTGGATATAGATGGAGAAAATTTTTAATGTGACAATTGTTGAAAATTAATATTTTATCTTTTTCTGATAAAATAATTCATTTAAATATATTATTTTAATAATATATTGATGGTGATATTTTTATAATGAATGTGGGATATATGAGTATATTAGGAGAAAGAGTATTTTTGTGGCATTAAATGATTAACACATGTTTTGTGTGTTGGTGGACACAATTCTTGACCGAAAATTTATTATTGATTGTAAAATCGCCCGTTTGTGGATTTTGGTCAATTTCTGTTTGGAATTTAGAAAAACTTTCTTCTGCAAAGTTGTAGAGAATTGAATTTCCTATAAAAACTCGCGAGATTCGAATTTTCTGATAAAAGGGATATTTATTATGAATTATTGAAGTTTCGAAGTTCCGAAATAATTGATTTTTGGAAGTTTTATTTATTATTTTGAAGAAAAACATTTTTTGGCATTTAAGTGGGCTAACATGTGATATAAATGGGCTGAGATCAGATGTCTAGAGGTGGGCTAAGGAAAATTTGATAAATATATTATTATTATATTAAATTTTCTGCTTTGGTGTTCTAAGCATTTTCCTATAAATAGGGTGCTTAGGTTAGAATTGAAAATCACACCAGAAACACAAGTTTCTCTCTATTTCTCTCTCTATACCGAGCGTATTCCTGTGAGTATTTGATACTTTGAGTGTTACTATACGGTGCAAGTTTCCTTCAGCACTATATCTAGTATTCCAGTCAGAAGTACCGTCTTTCCGAGGTAAGGGATGTTATTTCTTCTTAAATGATATTATTTTCTTCAATATCATTATGCCGAAGTATTGATCTGAACTTTTTATCAAATTTGGAACTTTTCATGTCGGGGTTACTATTCACGAGTTACTATTCATGAGTTACTATTCACGAGTTACTATTCACCGAAAAATAAAATTTTCTTCTTTTTGTCCAAATATCTATTCTGGATACTAGCTTTGATTGTATCCATGTTTTGATCATTCTTGAATTTTACTTCACTATGATTATTTATAAGGTATTTTTGGACATGGATAAATCGAAATACGAATTCTTAATATTTGTTATTTTGCTTCACTGGATTCGTTTTCTTTAAAATATTTTTCATCATCCTCAGTCTTAAATGATGATATAACTGAATATCTTTGGCCTGTAGTGCAAAGATAAATGATTTCTGATGAATATCTTTGGCCCGTAGTGCAAAGATGAACAGGTGTTGAGGTGAACATGACCAACTGATGAATATCTTTGGCCTGTAGTGCAAAGATGACTATTTGATTCAAGATATTTATTGATTGATATTACAGGGATAAAATGTTGATGATGGGCTTTTAAATTCATAGATAATCGTAGATTTCAATCTCTACGTAACTCTTCTATGAATTATTATTTTCCGCTGCGAATATTGATTTAAAACTTGTTGTCTATTGTATTCTATTAAATTTTTCTCTGTTGAAGACTAACGATAATTTGTTGTATATTATCTTAGTCATAATATTCTTTACTGGGCTAGTTGAGCTCACATTTTTCCTTGTTGTTCCATCTTTCTTCTCAGGAGGCGAGAATATAGCGAGTACTAGTCGGGGTGTGGAATGATGGTTCAAGACAGTTGTTTTAGTAGTCCTCACTATTTTGTAAAATAGTGTATCAATAAGTATAATGAGGATTTAATTGAGTATGAATACTGTCTAGATGACAATATTTGTATTTAAACTCACAGTATATGTGTTGTTGTATTTTGCACGACAATTGTAATAATAAAGTTGTAGTTATTTTCTGTACCATGTATTTGGCGACTCAGAATGGGTTGGATGGATTGGACCTATTTTGGGGGCGTCACAGTTGGTATCAGAGCTTAGGGATATGATCTCTGGTGGAGATCGGGGAATAGAACTAGGAGGGGAGAGACGAGTAAATCCTTCACTAGTGTGTCCTACCTAAGCTTATTTGTTGGTCGATCATAATATAGGGATATTATGTGATATGTTAATTTGTTAAATTAACCTTTGTTCTATGGCAGTATTTTAGAATGTCGACTGAGAATATTAACAGTGGAGTAAATGAAACCGTGGAGACACCTGTACTCACCAACGAGGAGAACGTGCAACAGGCTGGCAATGTTCCTCCTGTGAACAACACCACTAAGCAGACGGTGAACGATGAGATGTTTAGAAGCTTTTTGCGATTCATGCAAAACCAGACGAAGGAGATTTCTGTTCAAAATATAGGAAGAAACAATGGCAACGCACAGTTGGTCACAGCCAAGTAGTTCAAAGAGTTGGGACCACCAGAATTCTGGGGAAAGCCAGATCCGATTAAGGCGGAGACATGGGTCAAGCAAATTACCAAGATATTTGATGTCTTGGGATGCACGGAGGAACAGAAGGTTCCATTCACCACCTTTATGTTCCGTGGCGAGGCAGACTACTGGTGGGAATCCGTGAAGCGTACCCATCCAGCCGCACTCAGCATGTCTTGGGAGACATTTCAAAAACTATTCAATGACAAGTACTTTCCTGAAAGTATTCGTCATATGAAGGAGGTAGAGTTTATTAGACTGGAGCAGAATAACATGACGGTGTCCCAGTACGAGGCGAAATTTGCAGAGTTGTCCAGGTTTGCACCTCATTTGGTGGAGAATGAGGAACGTATGACGCGGAGGTTTCTGAGAGGTTTGAAACCCGGCATACGTCAATATCTCATTTCTCATAAATTTTCTCTCTATTCAGATGTTGTCAACAGGGCTCAATTATTAGAGCGAGATAACGAGTACGGTCAATCGAGGGACCACAACCAGGATCATACCGGTGACAGCAGTCATCAGAACAACGATAACCAGCGGAGAAAGAAGAATACGGACAAGAACGACAACCACTCTGGTGGTAATCATGGCCATGAGAATAGAAGAAGCGAGTCGGGAGGAGATTTTAAAAAGAGGAGATTCAACAATGACAATACAAAGACGTCAGCACCAGCAGCAACTGGTTCCAAGGGAGGAGAACGACCACCGGTCATATGCTATAAGTGCGGAAAAAAAGGACATATCAGCCCAAACTGCCCACAACAGTTTAAGGTATGTTATAACTGTGGAAAGGAAGGACATATCGCTCGAGATTGCACTGTAGGGAAACCAAGTCCAACGGGGGTGGTGACTCAAAAAGTTGTCCCAGAAAAGTCAAAGTCAACGGTTCCTGGAAGAGCGTTTTTCGTGACTGGTCAGAATGCGAGGAACTCGAACGAAGTTAGCACGGGTTAGTTAATTATAAATTTTTACGAAGTCTATACCTTATTAGATACCGGTTCTACCCATTCATTTATTTCTCCTGCTTGTGCTCAACGTTTAAACTTAACTCCGGAGAAATTAGACTTTGATTTATCTGTGGAGACTCCGTTAGGGGAAACTTTCATCACATCCACTGTTTATAAATCTTGTTTGATCCAAGTTAGCACCATCACATTACCTGTTGATCTTATCTCTTTAAAGATACTTGCTTTTAATGTGATTTTAGAAATTGATTGGTTAACTACTTATCATGCCAAAATTGATTGCTTTCATAAGGTTATTAGTTTTCATATTCCTAAGCAACCTGTTATTCAAATTCAAGCAACCAAACCATTGAAGTCAAACTCTTTCATATCAAGTCGTAAAGTCATTCGTTTATTGAAAAATGGATGTCAAGCTTTCTTAGCCCATGTCATGGACTTGAACAAAAATACGTCAGATTTGAGTGATATTTCTGTTGTTTGTTTCCTGACGTATTTCCTGAAGAATTTCTTGGCTTACTCCCAAAGCGTGATATTAAATTTTGTATCGACTTTGAACCCGGTACAAAACCCATTTCTAAAATCTCATATTGAATGGCTCCTATTGAACTTCAGGAGTTAAAAACCTAACTGTAGAAGTTTGTACCCGAGCCTCTATCTGGTGACTTCCTTTGTGGAATGCACTGAAGCCAAACTCTCCGTAGGGGATGCCATATTCGTATGGTAGTAACTGATAGGTGCCATTGTGACGTGATATTCAAGATTGGGATACGAGTCACAGTTGAGAGCAACCTAAGTTAGTAATCGAAATACGTAGCTTTCTGGTTATTATCGAAGATTCGTAAAAGGATTTTTTCGAATCGCTACCCCGTTAACTCAGCTGACTCGGAAGAATATCAAATTCGTATAGAGCGAAGAATGCGAGAAGAGTTTCCAAGAGCTTAAGAGGAGACTGATTTCGGCACCTGTTCTGACAATACCATCTGGTTCGGATGGATTTGTTATTTACAGCGATGCTTCAGGCAAAGGGTTAGGATGTGTTCTCATGCAACGTGGGAAAGTCATAGCCTATGCCTCGCGACAACTTAAAGAATATGAGAGGAATTATCCTACTCATGATCTAGAGTTGGCAGCAGTCGTTTTCGCGCTAAAGATCTGGAGGCACTATCTATATGGGGAGAAAGTGGAGATATATTCAGACCATAAAAGCCTCAAATATTTCTTCACTCAGAAAGAACTCAACATGCGGCAACGACGTTGGCTCGAGCTGTTAAAAGATTACGACCACACTATTCAATACCATCCTGGAAAAGCAAACGTGGTAGCTGACGCGTTGAGTAGAAGATCATATGCAGGAACGAGTGCGATGATGTCAAGTATACGCGTAGAACCAACTTTAATCGATAAAGTTAAAGTTGCTCAAGCTACAGACCCGGAGCTGATGCGTATGAAGAAGAAAGTGCAAGAAGGTGCTATTCCAGAAGCAAGAATCGATGAAGAAGGAATATTTCGAGTCCACTCCAGACTTTGTGTTCCTAACGATTCTGATTTAAAGTACAAGATCATGATGGAGGCACACAATACACCATTTGCAATCCATCCTGGAAGTACTAAAATGTATCGTGATCTTCGACATACATTTTGGTGGAACAATATGAAGAGAGAGATTGCAAAGTTTATCTCGAGGTGTTTAACTTGTCAACGTGTAAAGGCGGAGCATCAAGTACCAAAGGGTCCATTGCAACCACTTGAGATTCCGAAATGGAAGTGGGAACACATTACCATGGATTTTGTTACGGGTCTTCCCACGGTTTCTCAAGGCATAAATGCTATTTGGGTTATAGTTGATAGATTAACCAAGTCTGCTCATTTCTTGCCGATACGAGAGACTTATTCCCTTGAACGTCTTGCTAGTATGTACGTGAATGAGATTGTAAGGTTGCATGGCATGCCAGTATCCATAGTTTCGGATCGTGACCCAAGATTCACTTCAAGATTTTGGGTTAGCTTGCAAAAAGCTATGGGCACAGATTTACGGTTCAGTTCGGCATACCATCCTCAAACGGACGGGCAATCAGAGAGGACTATTCAAACTCTTGAAGATCTATTAAGACTTTGTGTCCTAGATTTCAAAGGAAGTTGGGATAAGTACCTACCATTGGTGGAATTCTCCTACAACAACAGTTATCAGGCAAGTATAGGTGTGGCTTCCTATGAAGCATTGTATGGACGAAAGTGTCGCTCTCCAGTATGTTGGGATGAGGTGGGAGAAGCAACGTTATTGGGACCAGAGTTGGTACGAATGACTACAGAGAAGATCCAAATGATTCGACAACGTATACAAACGGCACAGGATCGACAAAAGAGTTATGTGGATCTTCATCGAAAGGACGTAGAATTTGACATTGGGGATCATGTATTATTACGTGTAGCTCCATGGAAAGGAGTTACGCGATTTGGGAAGAGAGGAAAGCTCAATCCACGATTTATTGGCCCATTTCAAATTCTTGACCGAGTAGGAAATGTGGCCTATAGACTTGCGTTACCTCCAAGTATGTCTCGTGTTCATAATATTTTTCATATATCTGTGCTTCGTAAATATGTGAAAGACCCGAACCACGTTATTGAGTTAGAACCGGACGAGATAGCCGAAGACTTAACGTACGAGGAGATTCCTGTCAAGATCATGGATAAGAAGGAGCATGTCCTACGCACGAAGGTCATACCACAAGTTAAAGTTTTGTGGAGAAACCATGCTATTGAGAAAATGACCTGGGAGTTGGAAACGGAAATGAAAGCGAGGTATCCTCATCTTTTCGAAACACCAGGTACGTATGTCAATTTCGAGGACGAAATTTCATAAGGAGGGGAGGTTGTAAGACCCCAAATTATTAATAAATGAAATTTAATTCCTCTATTTATTATTTTGAAATAGTAAGGGTTGATTTGATTAATGTGGTTAGTTATGGGTAAAATGCGCAAATATTTTAAATAAGCAAGTGGTCCTAAAATATTCATTATTGTCGGGGAATATTTGTTTGGTCGTGGAATATTCTTGTTGTCGGGGAATATTCGTACGACGGCGCAGCCTTGTGTGGGCCCCATAACGGAAAGCGATTGGATGAAGAAAACGACAAAAATAAGTTGTTTATAAATAACGACATAGTTGTTACCGTTAATACTGTTGGAATACCCGGTGGTTAAAACACAGTAATACGCGTTGTTGCACAGTAGCACACGGTATTGCACCAATTATTTATTCTTACGTAAGAAGGCACTACTCAATAATTATTACAGTAATTACTGTTTAATATTGTATTTTATTGATTCAATAATTGCTGCGTTGATATTTTATATTACTGTTGTTTTAATAATTGTCACTACACAGTATTTTCTATTATCGGAACAATAATTCATATTATCTGAATAATATTATTAGATAACATTATTGGCAATGTCTAGAAAGTTCTGTCTAAGGAGAGATTTGGTCATCTAATTGCGCGCCAGTAAGGAGAGATCCTTATTGGAAAGCCCCCTCTTTCCTAAGAACGGCCTGGTTGTCAGTACTGTGATTCTGTAATATTATTTGTGTATAATTAATTATTGATTTATATGATGAGGTAAATATTAATTTTATGTGGATATAGATGGAGAAAATTTTTAATGTGACAATTGTTGAAAATTAATATTTTATCTTTTTCTGATAAAATAATTCATTTAAATATATTATTTTAATAATATATTGATGGTGATATTTTTACAATGAATGTGGGATATATGAGTATATGAGGAGAAAGAGTATTTTTGTGGTATTAAATGATTAACACATGTTTTGTGTGTTGGTGGACACAATTCTTGACCGAAAATTTATTATTGACTGTAAAATCGTCCGTTTGTGGATTTTGGTCAATTTTTGTTTGGAATTTGGAAAAACTTTCTTCTGCAAAGTTGTAGAGAATTGAATTTCCTATAAAAACACGCGAGATTCGAATTTTCTGATAAAAAGGCTATTTATTATGAATTATTGAAGTTTCGAAGTTCCGAAATAATTGATTTTTGGAAGTTTTATTTATTATTTTGAAGAAAAATATTTTTTGGCATTTAAGTGGGCTAACATGTGATATAAATGGGCTGAGATCAGATGTCTAGAGGTGGGCTAAGGAAAATTTGATAAATATATTATTATTATATTAAATTTTCTGCTTTGGTGTTCTAAGCATTTTCCTATAAATAGGGTGCTTAGGTTAGAATTGAAAATCACACCAGAAACACAAGTTTCTCTCTCTATACCGAGCGTATTCCTGTGAGTATTTGATACTTTGAGTGTTACTATACGGTGCAAGTTTCCTTCAGCACTATATCTAGTATTCCAGTCAGAAGTACCGTCTTTCCGAGGTAAGTGATGTTATTTCTTCTTAAATGATATTATTTTCTTCAATATCATTATGCCGAAGTATTGATCTGAACTTTTTATCAAATTTGGAACTTTTCATGTCGGGGTTACTATTCACGAGTTACTATTCATGAGTTACTATTCACGAGTTACTATTCACCAAAAAATAAAATTTTCTTCTTTTTGTCCAAATATCTATTCTGGATACTAGCTTTGATTGTATCCATGTTTTGATCATTCTTGAATTTTACTTCACTATGATTATTTATAAGGTATTTTTGGACATGGATAAATCGAAATACGAATCCTTAATATTTGTTATTTTGCTTCACTGGATTCGTTTTCTTTAAAATATTTTTCATCATCCTCAGTCTTAAATGATGATATAACTGAATATCTTTGGCCTGTAGTGCAAAGATAAATGATTTCTGATGAATATCTTTGGCCCGTAGTGCAAAGATGAACAGGTGTTGAGGTGAACATGACCAACTGATGAATATCTTTGGCCTGTAGTGCAAAGATGACTATTTGATTCAAGATATTTATTGATTGATATTACAGGGATAAAATGTTGATGATGGACTTTTAAATTCATAGATAATCGTAGATGTAACAACCCCAAAATAGGTCCATTCCATCCAACCCATTCTGAGTCGTCAAATACATGGTACAGAAAACAACTACAACTTTATTACAACAATTGTCGTGCAAAATACAACAACACATATGCTGTGAGTTTGGATACAAATATATACCAAATGTGACATTGGACACCATCATGTATCAGCACTTCACAAAGGTACCTTACATAAAGGTATAGTCAAAAACTGTTCTAGAAATTAGAATCTTTGGGAAGTGCTCAAGGAAACCTTCGTACATGGGAGGCCACGCGTCTAGGTTATGATAGATATCATATGGCCACAGAATTATCCTTGGTTGACCCAATAGACCCCAAAGAAAACGAGAAGATTACTATCATATTCTTCCCAATGGTGAGTCTTCTCTTGACTTATCATTATCTCCACTGTCTCTAATTGAGAATTATACTTCAAACAAACACCAAGATTATATAGGTAGTGCCCATAGATATACTCAGCAAGTGGATGAGCACAACCCTATCCTATGATGACACGAGGTTGTATGTCATTAGACATCTTGTATGATAGTGACAAAACACCCTTCTAACGTTGGGTTCGCCTCACCCTATTTTCTTCACCAAATATAACTACTAAATGATGACCACCGTTCTATTCCCTTGTTACCCCCGCTCGACCCAGCTACACTCTTATTACCTGAAAAGAATTGTGAAGCAAAAGGGTTAGCACAACTAGCTCAGTAAAGAATATCATGACTAAAGATAATTAAATTATCAGTAGCCTTCATCAATAATAAATCAGAGATTTAGAACATATGGTAAATGATAAAAATTTCAACCATAGTTGCAGCGGAACGAGCAATCCATTAGAAGAGTCAAATAGACTATAAAGTCTATTATCTTCTCCATGTTAAAAATCCATCAACAATGTTTTATCCCTGTAACATCAATCAACAGTTCCTTTCCACAATCATATGAATAACTCATAATCATAATTGTGATTCTAAATTTTTCTTCGCACCCAGGACGAAGAATATTTTCATCACCTGTCTTTACCTGAAACATCAAAGATCATGGTTATACCAAATCACAATTCCTGTTCATAATCATACTAATAACTTCATCTTTGCACTACGGGCCAAAGATATTCATCAACAAGTCATCTTTGCACTACAGGCCAAAGATATTCATCAACAGTTCAATTTTACATTACCGGCCAAAGATATTCATCTACAATTCATCTTTGCACTACAGGCCAAAGATATTCCTCAACAATTAATATTTGCACTACAGGCCAAATATATTCATATCTCAAAGAAATATATAATCATTTCAGAATTTATATACACCATAATTATAACCATGTTAATCAATTCATCTTTACACTTAAGCTAAAGATATTCAATTGTAAATTCAATGGTCATGATCATACCAGTCACAATTCAACTTTGCACTACAGCCCAAAGAGAACCCTAGTCATGATCATACCAATAATCTACCCATCTTTACACTCCAGTGAAAGAGAAATTCAACATCAGGGTTATAAAAATGTTATATATGATAATAAAATCAATATAATCAACATATAGATTTAATCTCAAGAGTAATATTCATAAATCAACTATAATTTGGTTAGTAAAAGAAACCAATTTTGTCGTGAATAGTAACTCGTGAATAGTAACTCATGAATAGTAACTCGTGAATAGTAACTCATGAATAGTAACACCGACTCAAAAAGGTAGAAATTCCACAATAAAATCCATACCAATATTTCGGTATAATGATATTGAAAGAATAACATTACTTAAATTTATAAACAATTTATTTTAACTGTTTGCACTTTACTAATTAATGCATTTAATCATCATAAAATGCCAACTCTTACAATTTCATCATCAATAACCAAAACCTTCATCAAAAATCTGCATATACCTCATATAGTATTCTCAAGCCATAAAATCCTATTTTTCAATTTTCTTTATTCACAAAACATATTTAATTCATTTACTCATAACTAGACCATTTTCATGAAAAATACCAAATCAGTTCCAAAAATATTTCTTTTCTGGAATTTAGCATAATATAGTCCCATAGTGAACATATATTTTTTCCAGAATTTTTAAAAGTCATTTACTATTTTTCATATGGCCAAAACAGCCGAATATTTAGACATTTATCAAAAATTATACTTTTGTCCAAAAATTCTGAAATTAACAGAGTTTACTTCCATCATATACATGTACTCCCAATAAAAATTTCATCAATTTTGGAGTTAACCACAAGAAATTATAAGCTGTTACTTTTAAAATAGTCTTTTCTCATAAAATTCATAACTCTCAATCTATACATCCAAAAATCACCATTTTTGGACACAATCAAGAAAACTCATCAAAATATCATTTCAAATTTTTCCAGAATTTTTGAAGATCAGAAAAATTACGAAACTAAAAATCATAACAACCCTTAAAATCCCTTAATATCCCTTACTATTCCTTACCATCCCTTACAATCCCTTACTATCCCTTACTATCCCTTACTATCCCTTACCTCAAAAGAGCAGTACTTCTGATCGGTATAAGGCTGAAGAAAACTTGCACTGAATAGTAACTCTCAAAGTATCTAAATACTCACAAAATATGCTTCATAATATAGAGAGAGAAAGAGAGAAAGCTTATGTTTCTGGTGTGATTTTCAATTCTAACTTAGTCCTCTATTTATAGGAAAATTTTGGTAGGTTTGACCTGCAACCTGATGGCTTTACCTGCTACTATTCCCACCCACCACATTTCAAATATAATTCAGCACATTTCTTCACCAACCACAAGTGGGGCCCACCAATTCTAGAATTTTCCACCAAAATGATAAACTTCGAAAATTCAACAATTTCTGAACCAGTCATCTCGTAAAATTCATAATAAATCATACGTTCATTTTTAACGGTTCAAAATTTGTGGGCATATACTCAACTTATATATGTATAACATATCCAAAAATTACCACGATCCAACGGTCGGATTAAAAATTATAACCCCCGCAAAATATCTCAAAAACCCTAATTTTTAATACCTCCATTCCAACAAAAATACTGATAAAAACCTCAACATTAACTCCTTCATTTTTAACCACAAAAATATGTCCCTCGTTTATATCCACATAAAATAAATATTTCCTTATCATACAAATCAATAATTAATTATTCACAAATAATATTACAGAATCACATTTATGACAACCAGGCCGTTCCCAGGAAAGAGGGGGCTTTCCAATAAGGATTTTTCTTTACTGGCGCGCAATTAGATGACCAAACCTCTCCTTAGACAGAACTTTCTAGTCATTGCCAATAATGTTATCTAATAATATTATTCAAATAATATGAATTATTGATCTGATAATGGGAAATACTGTGCAGCAACAATTATTGAACAACAACAATATAAAATTTTAACGTAGCAATTATTGAATCAATAAAATAAAATATTGAACAGTAATTACTGTAACAATTATTGAGTAGTGCCTTCTTACGTAAGAATCAATAATTTTAAAAATACTGTGCAATACCGTGTGCTACTGTGCAATAACGCGTATTACTGTATTTTAATCACCGGGTATTCCAACAGTGTTAACAGTAACAACTACGTCGTTATTTGTAAAAACTCAAATTTATCGTTTTCTTCACCCGACAGTTATTCGTTATGGGGCCCACAAATAGCTGCGCCGTCGTACGAATATTTCCCGACAGAAAAAATATTCCACGACCAAACGAATATTCCCCGACAACAATGATTATTTTATAACCACTTGTGTATTTTGAAAAAAATTATATATCACCCTTAACTTTAACATTTATCAATTTAACCATTTACTGAATAGTAATTATAAGAAAAATTGAATACTTTTATTTCATAAAATTCGGGGTCTTACAGTAGATTTCATTCTCTACGTAACTCTTCTATGAATTATTATTTTCCGCTGCGAATATTGATTTAAAACTTGTTGTCTATTGTATTCTATTAAATTTTTCCCTGTTGAAGACTAACGATAATTTGTTGTATATTATCTTAGTCATAATATTCTTTACTGGGCTAGTTGAGCTCACCCTTTTCCTTGTTGTTCCATCTTTCTTCTCAGGAGGCGAGAATGTAGCGAGTACTAGTCGGGGTGTGGAATGATGGTTCAAGACAGTTGTTTTAGTAGTCCTCACTATTTTGTAAAATAGTGTATCAATAAGTATAATGAGGACTTAATTGAGTATGAATACTGTCTAGATGACAATATTTGTATTTAAACTCACAGTATATGTGTTGTCGTATTTTGCACGACAATTGTAATAATAAAGTTGTAGTTATTTTCTGTACCATGTATTTGGCGACTCAGAATGGGTTGGATGGATTGGACCTATTTTGGGGGCGTCACAGGTAGTCCCTCAGGCTCTCGTCTTTGTCTTGTTTTATGCTGAGGAGGTGTGTGACAGGCTTCTGATGACGTCGCCCCCGATAAAGTGGGACACAAAAGACCTGAAGCAAAGGTTGAAATGGAGGCTGGAGAGAGCTTGGCAAACCACTGTCGAGCAAAGCCCCTCAAGGTGGTTGGGAATGCCTTGCACATAATTTCATCAGGGATGTTATGAAGTTGCACCAGGGTTTTGTACGTTTTGAGGTGATCCAGCGGATCCTTCGTTCCGTCAAAGGTCTCCACAGATGGCATTTTGAACTTTTGAGGGAGTGGGTAATTCGCCACGTCAGGTTTGAAAGGGGTGTCTGTTTGCCTTACAAGGTAGTCCATGGTTTCTGGCCCTCGCACCTTCATGGCGTTGAAGACATCACCGAGTTGGTTTTGTACTTCTTTAATTTTCTCATCCCATTGATTAGGGGCTCCCCTGGAATGATCATGGAAACGACTCACATGCTCCACGCTCTGGTTTTCACCTTCGTCTTCTTGGAGATGAGGATCTCCACCCTCTGAAGTAGGAGGAGGAGGTGAATCATGATAGGCACCTCTGTGTGGAGCTCCTTGATGTCCAGGGGGTGGAGCTCCCTGTGGTCCTCCTAGTTGCGCTCCTCCTCTTTGTTCGGCAAGCAGGAGAGGAGGAGGAGGAGGAGGTGGATCATGATGGGCTCCTCTGTGTGGAGCTCCTTGATGTCCAAGGAGTAGAGCTCCTTGTGGTCCTCCTAATTGCGCTCCTCCTCCTTGTCCGGCGAGCAGGAGAGGAGGAGGAGGTGGATCATGATAGGCTCCTCTGTGTGGAGCTCCTTGATGTCCAGGGGGTGGAGCTCCCTGTGGTCCTCCTAGTTGCGCTCCTCCTCTTTGTCCGACGAGCAGGAGAGGAGGAGGAGGAGGTGGATCATGATGGGCTCCTCTGTGTGGAGCTCCTTGATGTCCAAGGGGTGGAGCTCCCTGTGGTCCACCTAGTTGTCCTCCTCCTCCTTGTCCGGCGAGCAGGAGAGGAGGAGGAGGAGGTGGATCATGATGGGTTCCTCTACGTGGAGCTCCCTGTGGTCCTCCTAGTTGCGCTCCTCCTCCTTGTCCGACGAACAGGAGTTGTAGTATCTGCTGATTTTGGGTAGCCAATTGTTGCATGGTCTCCAGCATTTGCTGTGGATTTAAAGCTGAAGTATTTAAGACGGGGTTGGTGTGCAGAGGAGCACCCTCCACTAGTCGTGGATTGTCTTCAGGTTGGTTCATTGACCTGGTTGTTATCACCATTGGTTTAGATGTTTGAAGGTAAAAATCTTTTCGATTCCCACAGACGGCGCCAAACTGATGATGCACAAAATAGACTTTGTACACACCAATCAAGTAATAATAAATGCGATAATTAGAGTAAGAAAATAAGACAATAATTAGAGTGTTTCGGTCTAGGTGACCTAGTCCACTTTTGAATGGCTTTAGTCGCCGGCACTTTTTATTATATAAAGTGTGTTGGAGACAGAGGGAGTACAGAGAGTTCTCAAGTACAAGAAATCTGTTACCCCCCAAGTGATGGTGAGACGTACAATTTATAGCGACCCCGTGACAGTTTTGGGGTGAACATGTAGCCACTAAACAACTACTGTAGTGGAGCTCCCAACCTCTTCCTAATGCGCAAGATGGTTGACGTACTCTCCGTGAGATCTGGAGACGAGGTTTGCCCACTTCCTTCATGATGTGGTCGTGCATAGCTAACTGATGAGCTCAATTAACCCAATCGGGATGGATCACCTTTGTTGGGCTCGCCAGACTTCTTGAACTTGGGCCTATATTCCATATTGGGCTTATGAGATGGTCTGGATCCTTGGATACCCATCAAGAATGATAAAACTATATAACCATGCAATGATATATAGAAAAACAAAAATAAAGAAAAGTATCTCCTTTTGATTCTTCGGTAGACTCATTCCAATTAAATTTTTTTTAAAAAAATTAAATATTGTTTATTTATTTATTTTATATTTATTTATTATTATTTTTTCTGTATATTACAAAGGTATCTTGGAAATTTGTCCAGGACTCATTGTGTATTACTGAGGTGATTCAATTAATGTTGCATTTGGATTGAAGGAATGAAATGAAGATTGGAATGATTCATACCATTCTAGTTGTAATGAGTTATTTCATGCTCTCCCTTTCCAAGACCCTCATGACTCAATGATAAAAAAACTACTCATAAGACTTTGGCCATGAAATCTTGGGTAAGAATGTTAAATTTCAGTCGAAAATATCAAAAAAATAAATAATTGTTCAATTCATTTCAATCGCAACCAAACACAATTTTTTTCATTCCATAGAATTGAGTCATTTCATTCTCACATTTATTACTTCAATCAAAACGTAGCATAAGTAACTTATCGAGAGACTTCTAGTGAATAAAAGGTTACAAGTGCAAGAAAAAAAAAGGAGATGGTTTCAAAGTAAAATAAAGGGAACTGATTTTTTTACATAAAAAATTGATATTTTCACGTGATCTCTCACATGAATAGTAAGTGAATCGTGCCTCTATGTGTAAATATTATTTTAACTTGTCAAAATATCAATTTTTAAAAATAAATGAAACTATAATATTAGGTGTATAAGACTTGAAAGCAACAACCACAAACAATAAAGTGCCAAAAAGAAAAACCTTTTGAAAAATGAAATCTTCTGGAGGACTAGAATCTCTTCCACCATACACTAAATTATTGATATATAAGGCTCATCATGTTGTACTATCGAAAACGACAATCATATTCACTTTAAGAAAATCCAACTATTAGCCTAGCCTAGCCCAGCCCAGCCCACAAATGTGGACTCAAAAGTAACCCTCTTGTTTAGTTAAAGAAATCAGAAAAATAAAAGTTTTGCCAAACACACATTAAAGGAATTACATATTTATACCAAAGTAAGATACTACTACATATACGATCATAATGCCCTATAATACTCACGTATGAATTCAATCTCCCTAGTTAGCTCTGTATCCATACACTATCAAAAATCAATATTTGATGGCAGATAAGGAGGCGGAGGCGGAGGAGGAGCAGCCGGTACATCCATTAGCTTGTACAAGTTGTCATACCGGACGAGACGAAGAAGCCGCGGCGGCGGCCGCATCGCAACGGCGCTCTAAACTCAAAAACCGCCTCAAATTTTACTCGTACATTGTTGCACTTACTGCGTTAGAGACGGGTTTAATTTTGGTGTTTGCACTCACAATCCTAAAATTCAGAACTCCAAAATTCCGCGTTTGGTCAGCAAATCTCAACACCTTAAGTGTTGGCAACACGACAAACCCTTCGTTCATTGTTACATTGAAAGCTGAATTTAGTGTCAAAAACACAAATTTTGGTCACTACAAATATGAAAACACTACTGTGTACTTCTATTATTGGGACGTAAAGATAGGGAGGGCGTTTGTTGGAGGGGCACGAGCTCGAGCACGCTCCACAAGGAAGATTAGTATAAATGTGAAGTTGACATCAACAAATATACCGACGAATTCGTTGGCATTCGTCCAGGATTTGGGTTCGGGGATTTTGCCGATAAGCATGCAATCTAAATTGAGAGGAAGGATCACAATATTGAAGCTATTGAAAAATAACAGATCCACCAACATGAATTGCAACATGGATGTTTTTGTCAAGAAGAAGCAACTCAAGAACTTGACATGCAAGTGATATGTATAGTGTGTATATATTGTCACTCGAAAGTTCGAATCCGTGGATCTCACGTTTATGTGAATGAAGAAATAAAATCTTGTTTGGCTAGAATTTTAATTATTTATTTTATATATATATATATATATATATATATATATATATATATCCTTCTCATTTCTGTCATAGCAGCTTTATATATATGAAGGTGTTTAAGAACAACAAATCATATCCACCAACATGAATATTGTGGTGGGGACTAGTCAGCTCCAGAAATATTAAGTGTACATGATCCATGCATGATTATTTTGTGTTATTTTACATATTCTTCTCCTTTTATTTTTCACAAACAAATTATTTTAATTCATTATACATGAGGTTTCATCATTGGGTTGGGTATGGCAAGAGGGGAAATAAAAGGATTTCTTGATATGGTTCTCATTATTAGAGACATTAAACTTTACCAAAATATATACTTGTATTGCTTAATTCCAAATTAAAATTACAGAGTTGACTGAAAGTGAAAAATAATTACAGTAAAAAAAGTCAGAAATAGGACATAACCCATGTCCCACGCCTTGACCATTATAAACTATAAAGGGCCATTTTATTCAACCCCAAGTGTCCCTCCTACAATATTACTACCCCCCTAACAAGTAGAAGGTAATTTCAATCTTAGCCCAATCTATTGACCAATATAGCACCTATAGTTTGACTCTGGACCTGGTAAACTACAACGTATATCAACTCTTCAAAGGCCTGTTTCAAGGTTCTTATATGGACCCCAATGTTCTCTGCTCCACTAAATCATTGTATTGGTAAAACAAGCTCGTTTGAATAAGTTTTACTATTTACTTATTTATTATAACTAATACTCCTTTCCTCTCTAATAAAACATGAACAAAGTACAATTTATATATATATTAAAAAAAAATAAAAATAGAGAAAAGATAATAAAAAAGTTTCAAATTTATCTTTAGCGACTCCACAAAATTACTACTTTTATTTTTTATATTAGACTCTACTAAATGACTTAGTTATCCTTCACTTTATATATTTAATTTATCTCATCATTTTAAAAAAAAAACATTTTTACCTTGGGTCATTTTTTGGGGACGGATGGAATAATAAATTTGGACAGTGATTTTTTTTTCCTTTCAGATCTTGGACTAAATTTAAATGATTTTAACCTAAAGGCAACCATTAGCTCAACGTGTGGTTTTCAATTATTGTAAATCACTTCTTTGAGCTCAATAATAATTATAATTCCGCAACACTTTTTGATATTTTTACATATGGGATCTATTTTTTAGTCGAATATTAATATTGATTTGATTGAAAAGTGAACTCCACATACGAAAATATCAAAAAAAAATTATGTAAATATCAGTTCCCTGATAATAATAATCATAATATAATGTAAAAGGTTTGGTAAGAGTCGCATTTTAATTAATAATGAGTGAACATCACGAAGATAATAAAACTCCTTAAATTTACACTTTTGTTAATTTTATGAGAGAGAAAAAATGGAGTGAAATCATGATTAAAGAAGATGAGAGACTAAAAGGAGTAGTTTAAATTGTGTAACTGACATGCAAATCTCCATTTTCAATTTAGAGTGTGGCGTCGCTATGAGAGACAGATTCACACGATTCAAGCAAGAGGAGTTTATTAGCATGAAGTTTATTTTTAGGTAAGTTGGTCAATTATTCAATAGAGTGTTGACACGCAGACGAGACTCTATGTGTATCAACATTCTATTGACTCATTGGCCAACTTATCAAAAAATAAATTTCATGATAACGGGATCCCAAGCAAGAACTTGAAGTAGAAGTAACTTGAAAGACAAGCAGTGAATAATACTCCATAGTATAATGGTGAAAATGAAATTGAAAGAGAGACGTACAGGATCAACATAGGGGGCAGAGCAAATCTTAAGAGTCCTCCTCTCCTCGGCCGACGAAACAATGTCGGGGGTATTTATGGAGTATTAATTTGGTCTGTCTGGGTGCATGGTATCACTCTATCTTTCCTTTACAATCATTTCAACCAACATTAATTTTCTAATTAACATGACATATACCTAAATCTTTGGTCGGTCGGTGTCGGTCCTTAATTCCTTTTAAACTAAGTAGGAGTACTCATTGAGTTAAGTAGATTAATTCCTATGAGCGGATCTATGACCTAAACAAACTTACTACTTTTTCTAACATTACATCCAAACATATACTAAAATGACAGAAGTCGTCGATATGTAATAATTTTGTTATTACCAATATTATTTACCATCAGAGCAATTTTTTTGTGTAAGTTTATAGTTTATTGAGACAAAGCATTGAATTTATTATGCTATGATTTGATCTGAGTTATTATAATTTTTTTTTTGTACATTTTGTGGAATTAATGGCAAAATATATGGGAGAATGAAGATAAAAGTAGTTAGCAAATGATAATAATTCATTCCTTCAGAAGAATACCAAATATATATCTAAAGTAATAAACTTGGTTTAGAATCCATTATCAATGAAAAACATAGCAGAATGAATTTTTATTATATAATTAAATTTCTTTATGAACCAATCGTATGCTACTTTCTATATATAATGTCCTCGATGCTAGCTTGATGAGATCAACCATAAAGTTTCTAAATACTTTTATTTGCTCGCAAAGCCAAGGGAAGTCGCATAAATTATCTTTTCCATTTCTTGATAAATAATGATGATTATTGATTTTATATATTGTACATGTGCATATTATAATTACGACCCATAATGTATTAGTGTAATGAAAATGTGATAAAATTGAACAATTTGATTAGGAACTTATATAATCTTAATTAAATGAAATAAACATTATAATATTAGTTAATCTTTAATGTGTGAGGACTAAATATTAGAAAATTAATATTTTCGCAACTAAATTTGATATTATACTCCCTCCGTCCCAAATTAACTGCTCAGTTTTGATTTTTTAAAGTCAAATTGACTATTTTTAGAATTAATAATTAAGCATATATAAATATATTTCTAAAATTATAAAAATTGGGGTTAGTAATAAATTGTATATACTTTCTTTTGGTTATAATCTCTTCGCCTATATTTTAGCAAAAATAGTAAAAAGATTAGTTTTAAAAATGGTCAATTTGACTTTAAACAGTCAAAATTGAGCAATTAATTTGGGACGGAGGGAGTAATAAGTAAGGTACACGAAAAAAATGTTGAATAAATTATACAGGAAGGTGTTATTGCATAGAATAAAATAAAATCAATAATCATAATAATAAGTACTTACATGAATTGAGAGAAGTCATCTCGTATGTATCACGTTTCCGCTGCGCTTAAGGGTGAAGGTCTTCAATTGCCTCTCTCAATCTTAGGATGGATGTATGGGTGTGTATAAAATTCTTGAGACGACAACTGGGACCAAACCCTAACTGTTTTATTTATATAATAACTAAGGGTCAAAATCGTCCATCAAGATTATGAAACCCTAGGGCCCATTATGCCAAATACTATTAGGAATATTATTTATAGGCCACATAATTAATTACCAAACCCATAAATAAAGTTATTAAATTAATACAATATGTAAGCCCAATAATTACATAAATAGTAAAGGCCACATAAGGAATAAAATATTCTAACATTCTCCCACTTGGCCGTAATACTATTTATATACAAAACATAACGCTCACAATCATTAATTTGGCCAAGTATTAATTTAATGTCTACATCCTGTTCAAATAAAAATTACCAATGCGAATTAATACAATCTTTGTGTCACTATTAACACAAGATCCCCATTAGTTACACAATTAGTACTTTTATTAAAACAAAGATTAACATTAAGCATAACAAGTATGAATAAAGTTTACATAAGTGGTAATAGATTAAACTCATTCATATGGTCCAAAACATAACCGTACCGTTTGCTCACAAGATCTCAAGTGTGCACAATAAAGAGAATAGCAAACCATAAACATAAAGTGAAGTTCAAAACAACGAGCTCAAAATTGTTGTCTTACATCAAAATAACTTACTAATTAAGACTACCAGTTAAACCCATGCCGGCAACATGCTCTAAAAAGAGCTTGGGTGGTAAGCCTTTCGTAAGTGGATCCGCTAACATATCATGCGTACTAATATACTTAATGACAACGCTTTGATCTTCAACTCTTTCCCTGACAAATAAGTACTTAGTGTCGAGGTATAGTCCAGCACCACTCGAACTAGTGCTATTGGAAAAACTAATAGCAGAATCATTATCACAAAATACTTTCAATGGCCTTGAAATGGAATCTACAACCTTAAGTCTTGAAATAAGATTCCTCAGCAATACGGCGTGACAAGTAGCATGATAACAAGCCACATATTCTGCCATCATCGTGGAAGTGGTAGTTAATTCCTGCTTATGACTTCTCCACGAAATAGGGCCTCCTGAAAGCATAAAAATGTACCCTGATGTAGATTTCTTTTCGTCTTTACACTTAGCAAAATCAGAATCAGAATAACCAACAACTTCAAGGTTATCTGTTTTTCTGAATGTAAGCATAAAATCCTTAGTACCCTGTAAGTAGCGTAAAACCTTTTTGGCTGCTTTCCAGTGATCCAAACCTGGATTGGACTGATAACGTCCAAGCATGCCAGTTACATATGCTATATCTGGACGTGTACAAACTTGAGCGTACATAAGACTCCCAACCACAGAAGCATAGGGAATAAGATTCATTTGATCACGCTCAAGTTGATTCTTAGGGCATTGATATAAGCCAAATTTGTCACCCTTAACAATAGGTGCGACAGTAGGGGAGCAATTTTGCATGTTGTATTTGTTAAGAACTTTGTCAATATAAGCTCTTTGGGACAATCCTAATATCCCACGAGACCTATCTCGATGAATTTCAATACCTATAACATAAGAGGCTTCACCAAGATCCTTCATATCAAAATTTCCAGAAAAAAAACGTTTGGTCTCATGCAACATGTCTAAGTTATTACTTGCAAGTAGTATATCATCAACATACAAAACAAGAATAACAAATTTACTCCCACTGACCTTCAAGTATATGCATTGATCCACTATATTTTTCTTAAAATCAAAATTACTCATCACCTCATGAAACTTAAGATACCATTGTCGAGAAGCTTGTTTTAACCCATATATGGACTTCTTAAGTCTACATACCATATGTTCCTTGCCTTTAACCAAAAAACCTTCTGGTTGTGCCATATAGACATTCTCATGCAAGTTACCATTAAGGAATGCAGTTTTAACATCCATCTGATGTAACTCTAAATCATAATGAGCTACTAAAGCCATGACTATTCTAAATGAATCTTTCCTGGATACTGGAGAGAAAGTTTCATTATAATCCACACCTTCCTTTTGAGTAAAACCTTTAGCAACCAATCGAGCTTTATACCTTTCAACGTTCCCTTTAGGATCTAATTTGGTCTTATAGACCCACTTACAACCAACAGGTTTAAAACCTTTTGGTAATTCCTCAAGATCCCAAACGTTATTAAGCTCCATTGATTTCAACTCATCATTCATGGCTTCAAGCCATTGAGTTGATTGAGCACTCATAATGGCTTCCTTATAGGAGATAGGATCATTAATCTTACTTGAATCATAGTCAATCTCATTAAGATAGGTTATAAAATCATCAAAATTAATAGGCTTTCTAGGTCTTTCGGACCTTCGTAAAGGCTGCACAATTTCAGGAATATGATTTTCAATAATGTGAGGTTCAACATTAGGTGGTGGCTCAGCTATCTCAGGGATATCATTCGCCTCAATGGGAGGTTGTGCCTCACCTTCTTGAATTACAGGATTAGAAACATAAAATCTGTTTTCTTCAAGATCAATTTTTCTAGGCTCACCACTCCCACTTAAATCACCATTCTCTAAAAACTCTGCATGCCTAGTCTCAACAATTCTAGTGGTATGAGAGGGACAGTAAAATCGAAAACCCTTAGATCTCTCAGGATATCCAATAAAATGACAACTAATGGTTTTAGAGTCAAGTTTCTTTATTTGTGGATTAAAAATCTTAGCCTCGGCTGGACAACCTCACACCCGTAAGTATTTTAAACTAGGTTTCCTACCTGTCCAAATTTCATAAGGAGTGTTAGGGACAGATTTGCTAGGAACCCGGTTTAAAATATGAACAGCTGTCTTTAATGCCTCAGTCCACAAAAATACAGGTAAGCTAGAATTGCATAACATACTACGTACCATATCCATAAGGGTACGATTTCGCCTCTCAGCTACACCATTCTGCTGTGGTGTACCAGGCATTGTATACGGAGTGACGATTCCATTTTCTTGACAAAATAAGGCAAATGGGCCAGGACTATGACCTGTATCGGAGTGTTTACCATAATACTCCCCGCCTCTATCTGATCTCACTACTTTAATTTTTCGCTCAAGTTGATTTTCAACTTCCGCCTTGAAAACTTTAAACATATTTAGTGATTCAGATTTTTCATTAATCAGGTACACATAAGTATAACGAGAATAGTCATCAATGAACGTAATGAAAGATTTGTGTCCACCAATTCCTGGAGAAAATGGTCCACATATATCAGTGTGAATCACCTCAAGAAGTGCACTACTTCTAGTTGCTCCTTTCTTATTACCTTTCACAAATTTTCCTTTTATACATTCAATACAATGGTCAAGATCAGAAAAATCTAGTGAATGAAGAATTCCATCCTTTACAAGACGTTGCATTCTGTCTTTTGAAATATGGCCTAAGCGTTTATGCCACAATTTTGAAGAATTCTCATTATCTAGTTTTCTCTTAGTTCCACTTTTAGAGGTATTTTCTGTCACATTCATTGTTAATAAGGATTCAGCAAAGACATTATCCAAATTTATCTTATAGAGGTTTCCCTCTAAAGAGCCAGAACCAATAACATGAGAGTAATGATAAATAATTATTTTATTATTCCCAAACTTAAACGAAAATCCATCAACGTCAAGTTTAGATACAGAAATTAAATTCCGTGTCATACTGGGAACATAAAGAGTATCATATAAATACAAGGTGAAACCACTCTCCAAAACTAAAGGAAGAGTTCCTACAGCTTCAACTTGTATAGACTCTCCATTGCCAACTTTAATGGTTCTTTCCCCCTTTTGGAGCGTCTTCTTTGAAAGGAATCCCTGCAATGAATTAGTAATGTGAACCATAGCACCAGTGTCAAGCCACCATGTATTAGAAGGAACATCAATTAGAAAGGATTCATAAGTTACATAATTGAAGGACGATATACCTTTCTTTTCAAGCCATTCTCTGAATTTAGGACATTCTTTCTGAATATGTCCTTGCTTCTTACAGAAGTGACATTTAGGACCTGCCTCAGAGTTGTTACCTGAATGATTTGCCTTATTTGTTTTGGTAGAAATTTGCTTATCCTTATTGTTAAAACCTTTGCCATTTTTATGAGCCTTCTTCTTATGAGATCTAGTGGTAGTTAGATGAGCAACATTAGGTTTTTCAATCTTAAGCCTTTCTTCTTCTTGGACGCACATGGCAATTAACTCACTCATCTTCCATTTTTCTTTCTGCGTGTTATAATTGATCTTAAATGGATCAAATTGTGCAGGAAGAGAAGTCATAATGAAGTGAACAAGAAAACCCTCAGAAATCGCCATGTCCATACCCTTTAATTTAAAGGCCATGTCGTTCATCATCATAATGTGCTCGCGCACTCCACTAACCCCATCATACCTGCTAGTGAGCATTTTCAAAATAAGGGTACTTGCATGAGTTTTAGAAGAACCCTTAAATTGTTCCTCGACTGAAGTTAAGTACTCTTTAGCATTCTCAGAGTCAGGAATGGCTCCTCGAATAGCTGTCGTGATAGAGTTTTTCATAATCATAAGGGACATGCGGTTGGATCGCTCCCATTTTTCATAAATAGATTTTTGCTCAATTGAGCTTGTATCTGTAAGTGGAGCAGGATGATCAACTCGTAATGCATAGTCCAAATCCATAACGCCGAGAACAATTTTCACTTGCTCTTTTCAAACAGTAAAATTAGTTCCATTCAAGGCTTCAATTCCAGAGAGATACCCAGAAATACTAGTTGGAGTCAATGCTGAAATACAATCAAGCTCATAAGCATGCTTACAAAAAACTAAAAGAAATCCACAATGTACAACAATAATTAATCATAATAAAAACCAACTGTAGGGCAAGCAGTTAGTTATATAAAATCTATTTACAACACCTAAAAATAGATTTTAATGAGATGTTGGTGCATAATTATTAATTTTTCGTTGGTCCAATTAATAATATACAAATAACATCCCCATAAAATAATATACAACACATTTATCCACGCATCACCGTTGGGCAGAAAACGAAATAAAAATGTTACTTATGCAATAAAATTCCATTTAAAAAATTTTAATTCTAATTTTCCGTTGGGTAAAATTAAAATATTCATTTATTAAATGTAACATTATGTGACTTTTCTTAATCTTTAATTGTTTCAATTAATAACCCTCCGTTGGGTTGATTATTAATTTTAACAATAAAAGAGTCACGCATACATGTAAATTATTATGATCAAACTCAATTTTCTTTAAATGTATTAATCAAGTTTGAAAATTAACATTATTTTAAAATTTACATGTACCAACTTAAAAGCCCTAATAATATATTATATCATGTTCTAAAATTTTAAATTAAGATATACAATTTTGAACATGAATTAATTATAAAATAATTACGTTAATTTTAACATGAATACATGAGGGCATCATAATATTATCCACACATAATAAATAATAAATAATAAATTTAACATAAAATATATTGCATCTGCCCAGTAAATAAAAATGCATGCTATAACAGAAATATAAACAATAGTTTTTTTTTTTTTTTTTTTATTTGTGATATAAAAACCAAGGATCTGTCAGAGATACCTTCTTTGGCTTGCTAAAGGAATTCTCATCCATTATATATTAATGTTATATAACGTACTCCATCCAGACATACAGTATGATTTACTAATCTTTCCTTAATTTTTTAATTGAAATCTTTAAAATAGAAAAGAGCGAAAGTACAACATACGCCATCATCATATATATGATGATGTACAGGAACATTAAAATTGATAAATTGCTTTTCAACATATTCTGAACAAGTCACTTTTCGGAAAAATTATTTTTCGGAAATTCCTTAACATATATAATAATTTTATATTATACCAATAAAGAGATTATGCGGAATTAAAATTATAGCATAACATCATAATTATTTTATTCTATACAACAACGTTACCTTAGCTCTTGATACCAGATGTTGAATAAATTATACAGGAAGGTGTTATTGCATAGAATAAAATAAAATCAATAATCATAATAATAAGTACTTACATGAATTGAGAGAAGTCATCTCGTATGTATCACGTTTCCGCTGCGCTTAAGGGTGAAGGTCTTCAATTGCCTCTCTCAATCTTAGGATGGATGTATGGGTGTGTATAAAATTCTTGAGACGACAACTGGGACCAAACCCTAACTGTTTTATTTATATAATAACTAAGGGTCAAAATCGTCCATCAAGATTATGAAACCCTAGGGCCCATTATGCCAAATACTATTAGGAATATTATTTATAGGCCACATAATTAATTACCAAACCCATAAATAAAGTTATTAAATTAATACAATATGTAAGCCCAATAATTACATAAATAGTAAAGGCCACATAAGGAATAAAATATTCTAACAAAAAAATCTCGTAAAACTATAAAATGTTATTGTTATTATAAAGTAACCTGAAATTAGTTGATTGAGACTGAGAAGTGTAATGCGATGGACGGGATGGGGATGGGGATGGGGATGGGGATGCGAATAGGGATTGGATGATGTAATAAGGGCGTAGTCAAGTAATTATGGTTGTATATATATATAGTGCAGTGTGCCTAATCGGCGATGGGACTTACGGCTACCCATGGAACTAATACTGCCAGTAAGTAGGGCTGGCCTGGAAATTTTCTCCAACTCGGCCGGCTCGCCGATCCCGACCTTAATGGGATTGGGTTTTTAAAAAATTTCAGGGTTAAATATATACTTTCTCGATCCGTTTCCCACACAATTATATGTATATATATATATATGTATAATTTATTTTCAATTAGTATTTTGTATATTTGTAATTATGTATTTATTTAAATTACTTCATTATAAATTCATAACACTTATAATATAATATATTGTTAATAATAAAAATATATATTACTCCTCGCTACATGTTATTTGAGTTTCCTAGTATTACTAATAGCCGGCCGGGCTTGTTGCCAGGCATGAGTAGGACTAATACATATACATATACTAGTAGTGGGTTGTCATTTGTCAGTCGGTTAGGGCATTTCTCTTCATCATTATGTCTTGTTTTTTTTGGCTTGTGCATATTTTGCTTAGTCTACTGATTGCATCAACCGTACCCATCTGCAGTTTTTTCTTTGGTGATATCCAACCATTTTTATTTTTATTCTCAAGGCAATCATCTCCTCTCTACAAGGACTACAACCCTAGCTAAGATAGTACAACTGGATAGATTGATATAATATATATATATATATATATATATATATATATATATATATATATATATATATATATATATATACTTTCACAACAAATTAACAATTATGTGAAAATAGAAATGATATTTTCAAAGCCTTTTTTGTATTCGAGCTTAATTAGGTTTATGTATTCTGATATATATGTTCAATTTTTAATTTGAAGAAAAAAAAGGGCACATTAATTTTGTAATGCATCAGTTGCTAAAATGGTAACTATATCACCCCCTAATAATCAACTTCTTTAGAACTTGCACACATGCACTCATGCACGTACGTAACCATTACTCACATGCATTAATTACATAATTACTGAGAATTATTGGTTAACTCAACTGCAAAGGAAAAGGAAAGGTAAAGCTTAAAAAACAAGCCAAACATGCATGCATATACTGGTAGGAGACATAAAAGATCAACACAGGGATGGATGGGAGCATATATATATATATATATATATATATATATATATATATATATACTGCCATCTAAAATTAATATATATGGACGTCCTTGAAACAAGAAATGGTGTCTGGACTTCGTTTCTTTGTTGTGGACTGCATTCATTCATTCTGCAGGTACATTGTATTTGTATATCTAGCTATATATAATATACTCCTTGTCAATTTTAATTACCCAAAAAAATGACCATGAATTGCGTTAACGCCAAGATCTTCTCTCACGTCCCAATCACGTAAGACGCTATGATCCTGCACAGTTCAACAAGTCAACACCAAAAGCTTGACGGTCTGACCATCGGGGGATAGCTCCGGCGTGAGAGTCAGTACAGGCAATCACAAGGTTAACAATTGAGGAAAAATATTGACTAGTGTTTGAGGGTCTATGAAATGATAATGTTGTGTGTAGTGTTTTGTTACCTCTTTTCCTTTTGTGATCCTTGCCCCATACGTTCCCCAGGCCCGGTTTACTGTGCCACCCACTATCTCCTGACACCTCCTCTCCACCCCGGTCATCTCAGCCGAAAGTGTACAGCTTATTTTCCTACCTGCTACCACTGTTACCTCCCGCCGGCAATCGGAGTCTCATCCTCATTAATGCCATGCAGAAAGGTGGCAGACATAACAGTCAACAGCTGCCTTTTGTGATGATTACCGGTCAAAGTTAGGATAAGTAATACCTTACGTAATGGGTCGATCCAATGACTAAGCCCAATAGTGTAGTCAAGTAGCGGAGCCCAATTCATTTGACCCAACATGATCAAAGTGACATTGCCCAAAGGTCAAGCCCATTCGACCTGGCCCAGTACGAAAAGTATTATGGCCCAACAAATTGGATCTTTAATTTGTAGGTTGTTTGTTGCCAAAATAGCTAACCCGGCCGGCCCGTCGCCCCCAAAAAGAGGAAAGCAGGAATTAAGAGAAGAGAATTTCCACCTGATATCATGAATATTATTTATCATGAAATAATAATAGTCATTATTTATGATTATGAAGTTATTTTAAATACAAATTTCAGATAATTAATTGTGCGATATGTGAATTTCTCTTTTTTTGACATAATTAAAATTTGCACTTCTCTCTATCAATGCAAACAAATATGCTTGCTTTTAATTACACCCACACAATTAAAGATAAATTCATATTTTACGTCTTCTTGTCAAATTAAATTAAGGTGTGGTTCATTCTAAATATAAATTTTGTGCTTTAGCTTAAAAGTAATTTGGCAATTATTCTCGGAGAGTTAACTTATAAAAACAAAATATTTTTACTTTTCATTTAAAAATACTTTAAATTCACTCAAAAACTTTTCAAACAAAATCTATTTGAAACTCATTAGGAAGATAATCATTCTACGGGGACATGATAATTAGACCGAAAGAACAAAAGAAATTTGTTCAATTTAACCGAGAGTTATTGTAAAAAGATTTCAGGAGTAAGAAAATATTAGGGGCAGGTCCGCAATATTATCAGTCTTCGAGGGCTTCTGGTGCAAGAAACGTCAATTTCTATTCCGATCCCCTACTGGCCGCATCTGTAATACTAGTGTCATGTGCATCGGTGCATCTTAAAATTTGCAAATTTTATTTTATTTGTGATATGATTTCGGAGAAATATAAATAAAAATGAAGTAATTAATAAAAGTATACAGGGACAAAATGTTCTCAAAATTATTAATATTATAATAGTTCTATTATCATATGCAGTAATTATTACTAAATTTAGTACTGAATAAATTTAAGAGTAAATGGGAAGAAAAAAACAAGCTACCAGGAAGTGTAAATTAATAAAAGCAAATATTCGTTAGTGGGTTGGGGGAAAAAATATTTCAGAAAGAGTAATGCCACATGTATAAATTATTTTATAAATATTTTATAAATTATTGATGTGGTATACTTTATTTTAGCGTATTCATCAATAAATTATTTTAATATAATTTTTTGCTCCACACAATATATTAAAATAAAATATACCGTATTAATAATTTATAAAATATTTATAAAATAATTTATGTCTCTGACATTATTTTTTAGAAAAGTTCACCGGAAGAGTTCTTCTCGGGACAAAAAGTAACTGGTGCTCTATTTGAATGTGAACCCGAACCTATCATGTACTGCTGACTGTTTTATTTTTTGTCTTTTTCTTTTTCTTTTCTATAATTTACTATTAAGTGAAAAAACAGAATGGTTATTAGGATGAAACATACTCATCTTCTAAGGTTATTTGATAAAAATTGAATCAACGTGATCTGAATCTGAATTTGAATAAAAAAAATTATTTGATAATTAATATATTTAAAATATTTAAATAATATATTTTTATTATTTTTTTCCTCTTAAAAAATTCAAACACTTATTGTAAATTTATTTAATATTATTTAGTATAATAGTTAATATTATAAAAAAAATAAAAAAATTCATTTAGCCGCTCATTCAGCCAAAAAAAATTAGACTAAACCAATCAACTCAAAATCGTCTGAATGGCTGACCGATTCAGCCATTCAAAAGATTTTTTTCTAAAACAAACACTTTTAATAATAGAATTGATCAGTCATTCAGCTGCAATCAAACAGCCCTCAAACCTACTTGTAATAAAATAGGCCTTACTAGCTAGTTCAAAATAGAATTGCAAGTTTACTGTTCAGTTAGCTGTTCGTTATGTAGGGACAGATAAATACTTGAGAGAGATTTTAGAGTATATACCTTGAGGATTTAACCGAACCACCGTTTTACTTTTCAACAAATATCAACATCATTGCCTTTGTGAAATATGTGTATATTATTAATACTATCTATTTTGTCTCTATTTTATTTTGTTCATAATATCCTTTTTAATAAATTTTATATTTTATTTTATTTTATAAATTATTATGAACCGAACATTTTTATAATTTTCTAACTTATAAGTCAAATTTGAGTGGTATTTATGAGTTCTAAGTGTGTAGTAGTGTTGTAAAATTTGAAGTGATGGGAGCAAAGACTAGTAAAAAAGCAAAGAATGATTTTTAGATTTGAAAATATCAAAATTCCTATCATAATAAATTAGTGGTAGTGGTAGTGGCTATTGAATTGTTGAAAGCTAAAGGGTTGGTGCAAGCACGGGATGACCTACTGCAGCTGCTGGTACGCTTTTGAGAATCCATCTTCAAACAGAAAATAATAGATACATTTATTATGATGTTATGTTTTATGATAAGTTGATAAATACAATACTGACACATAAAAAAATATCTCTCGACTTACGAATCAACACTGTATTAAAAAAATTGAACAAAATTAACTTTAAGTTAACCACTCCAAAAAATAATTATACTCCTCATGTAACAATAATACTACTATCACATAAAAATATCACATATCGCTCACATACTGCATGGATAACACCTACAAATTTATTGTCAAGTTAAGTGAGCTATGTCAATGACAAATCTATGAGTGTCATGAGAGCATATCATGTGTCCCTATTTTCCGTGTCCCCCTTGTGTCCCTACTTAAATATTTGACATCTAGTCTCTTATTTAACATAAATTAATTCTAAAATTAAATAAAAGATCAGGTGTCAAAATTTAAGTAAGATACAAAAAAAGACAAAAAATAAGGACAAAAAATCTACTCTCGAGTGTCATCCTATACACTATGCGAGTATTACGTGATACTTTTATGTATGATAGTATCATTATTTATAATGTAAACCAACCGACTTCCTAATTCAACAAGTTATTTCAGATGTTTCATAATGGATATTTCCATAAATACTAGTGCTGCCTGCTGCTGCGCATTACCTTGTCAACACGAAATGAAATAACATCCTTTTACTCTCTTTCAGTTTCTGAACCAATCTGTCTTGCATACTACTAATTCCTATACTTGTATTCATTCACCAAAATATCAAAATGCATACATCCATCCATCCCAGCAGACAGACCAAAACACAGCACGGCAAACAAACCCCTACTACATATAATTTCTATTTTAATACCACTTTCCCGCTATTTCCTTTTTCTTCTAATAAATTTATTTATAAAGAAGAAACAGAGCTTAATTCATATGCTACTTCTTTTTTCTTCCTCAGCTGATCTCCTTGGTGGATTGAATGCTCTTTGGACAGAAGATGAATCGCTTGCGGATCTCAATAGCATTGTACACTCTGCAATAACAATTACAATTTATATAATTACCAACGTAATAATAATTTAGCAACTACCGTTATATTTACTTTGAATCCAAAGTTAGAATGATTACCAAACTTGTAATTGAAATACGATTCATTCGTTATAACTACCTTGTGATATTGCTGATGATGACGATGACGAGCTGTAAGATCTCTTGCAATGAAGAATGGCACTTTGGATTCCATCCTGCTGCTGCAACGCCGAATCATCTCTCCTAGTCGCCGGTGCCGGAACTGTTCCGACCGGCGACGGCGCCCATCGTGTCTTCACTAAATTTCTATACGCTTCTCGGAAAAACACTCGACTTCCTTGCTTCTCCTCAGTTTGTTTTCTCGGCGAATAAACCGACACCGTCGCCGGAGATGACAACGGCGTAACCGTAGTCGACTGCTCGAAAATCCTAATATTTGAAGCCCTAACATACAGAGGCTTAATCATCTTCAAATACTTGTACACTCCAATATCTTTCTTAACCGCTTCATTCGCCGGCGATGAATCTTCAAAGCTTTCTCTCTGCATTTTGCTTCTCAAACTATTATCCCTACCTAAAAAAGTAGCAATCGGAAACTCATCGACTCTGTATCCCATACCGAAACGCTTGCTCTGTTCTCTCTTCGGAGTCGCCATGGAACTGGTACTATTATTACTATCCGACTCTGTTTTATCTAAACTTGATGATTTCTTAAACCCAAACATGAAGACTCGAAACTTAGGGGGAGATCTGAGCAGTGAAATAGGAGATTGAGGTTTGGAATTTGTTTCAATTGGAAGTATTTTCCTAATTGAAAAGGAATCACCATTATAAGGAATAGACTTGGTCTCGCCGTCTCTTTTTGACAATTTGTTGGTGTTGTTTCTGTGGTGGAGCTGTTTATCACTGTCGTTATCATAGCTTTTGATGTCGACACTTGTACTGGAGATATTGGACTTGTTTTTTAACACAACTCCCTGAAATTCACAATCGGGCCCTGCAAGTACCAAATCAAAAAAGGAGTCCTCGTCGTCGGTCTCCGGAGGCCGATTGCGTACATCAAAGTCGCCGGTGACTGTTTCACCGGTGGCATTCCGCCAGAATTTAAGTAAACTAAATACTTCCATGGTCGGAAAAGCCAGAGTAAAGTTTAGAGAGAGGTTGTTTGAAGAAAAAGAGGAGAGAGCAAAATGTGATAAGGAGCGAGTGAAAACGTGAGGGTATATCTAAAGGTAGCTTTATAGTAGCTTTGGGTAATGGCGTTTCAATGGGGAAAATGGGGTTTCGAGGAAGCCGAGTGAAATAGGCTTTTGGCAGAAAAAGAAGTGAGAGGGAGAGCGAGTAAAATTTGTTTGATTAGTGGGATTTATATTGGTGGCGTCATATGGGTGTGGGAAAAAGGAGAAGGGATCATGTCTCCATAGATAGTAGAGATAGTGAGATAATGACTATAGAGTAGAGCACAGAGGCTTATGCAGCCGCAGCAGCAATCAGTCCAGTCCAGTCCATACAGACTTTTTGAATTGAAATTGAAGACTATTTGCTGGTCCAAACCTGCCTACTACTACCTTACTTCTGTTCAACGAGTCCGACAAACTAAAACCAGAATATACCCGGAAAATATATACTGTATGTTTTAATTGTCTAAACATTTTTATAGTTGAAACAAATAATCTTAAATTTAGTGATATTGAATTCTAAACGCGGTTTATAACTTAGATTTAACCCAACATTTATTCCCTTCGTCATTCCGCAAACAAATCTAATATTCAATATAATACATAAAGAAATTATAACCCACAATTACACTTTGGGAAATTATAACTACTACATTTATTTTAACATGTACCAAAATTATAAATTTCACAACTATATTTATCCAAAGAGAATATATATATATATATATATATATATATATATATATATATATATGACTATGAATTAAAAATGGATAAATATCATCATTATTGTTCAATTCAAGAACTAACAATTGATATTAGAATTTAAAAATTCGTGTCCGCTATTATTAGTAACGGACGACGGGTTAAATCCACTACTATTAGACGTAAATTTTTCAATTCGAATCTGGACTGGTTCATATATATATATATATATATGAAATCATAATGTCCCTGGTTATAAATATTTATCCGTTTGGGAAGGGCTGAAGGCTATAAGTGATACTTAATTATGGTACCATCTTGTAAATTTAGGTTTGAAAATTGGCCTCCTAACTTTGAATAGGAGCTATTCATTTCAGCCCGTAAATGGTCCTTTGGAGCCCAACGCATTTAAAAAGGAATTGTAAAACCTGAAGGTTGCTTGCAATCTCAAGTTCTTAACTACCAACTATCTGGAATCTCAAATCCTTGTACATATAGAATGGGTGAGTAGACATGAGGAGGTTGACAAGAAACTTCCAAAAAGAAGAGAAAGCAAAGAAAAAGGGAAAAGAGCCAAAAAGAAAAGATATGGGAAAAGAGAGAGGGATAGAAGGAGAGAGATGAGGAGGAGGTCTTTATTATATTAGTGACTAGTGTAGTAGTAGTATTTTTTATTTTTTAGAGTCTTCTATATATATATATATATATATATATATATAGGCATAGCCATGTATCTAAAAAACTGAGCTGACATTGGGTTCTCTTGTCTTTTTTATTTCTTAGACTCTTTAAAAAGGGTTGGTGCAGATGGGGCACGCTTGTTTGTGTTTTATGGACCAGCCCGGCCCGGCCCTTTTTGAAGAGCCTCTGACAGTCTTCTCACTCACAATAAAGGTTTGACTTTCAAACTTCATTCATTTCAACGGACCTGATTCCATCTTCTCAATCACTAACCAAAAGCAAAGCAAAAATAGTGCTACAAAATGACATCTTTTCTTTCTTTCTATTTTATAAACAAACTTATTAAAGAAGACAAATGGCATTAAAGTTAGTTTTCTCATTTTGGGTTTCCGACTAAACCCCACCTTTCTCTTTATTAGTATCTCAGCTCAGGACCCCAATGCCTTTAAACTTGTCTTATTTTATTTGCCTAAGTTCTGAAAAGTGTGGTTTAAAGCCAAACCCTTTTATCCATCAACATTAGACCTGGCAAATCGGCCCAAAGCCCGCGGGCCGGGCCGTCCGCCAAAACCCGGGCTTTGAACCACTGTTTTTAAGCCCATGAAAATTCGGGCCTTTTTGGCTCGGCCCGCCCGCCAACAAATTTTTTTTTTTTTTTAAAAAAATAATGTGTTAGGTTGTGAGACTTGAACATAAGACTTGTAAGTAAATAAATAAGAGTTCAAACCAACTGAGCTACAACAACTATTTGTTTTTAATGTAATCTTCAATATATTTTAACTATAATTAAAAATTAATTAATAATACTAATTTATAATACTATTACAATTTTAATTAATTGAGATATGTAGTTAATGTATGTAATTAATTAATCGTGTTTGTTTGTATTATTGTTTATTATTAATTATTTTATTATTTTTAATATTTATTATTATTATTTTTGGTGTAACAAAGAGTTTGCAAAAAAAAAAAATTAATGGCCGAAGCCCCCGGCCCGACCCGCCCGCCACGGGCCGGCCATTTCCAGCCCACCAAAACCCGGGCCTTTTTGGCCCGGCCCGCCCGTTTGCCAGGTATAATCAACATATTTTGCCATCCAGTCCTTCTCCGGCGACCGGGAAGTGGATCCCAGTTTAGTGACAGGCCAATTTTTTATTTATTTTTGTTGCTCTCAAAAAATATATAATATTTATTTCAACTAAAATTTTTATAGAATCTAGTATTTTTGGTGTAATTTGAATACATATAAAAAACAGAGTATATGTATCCAAATTACACTAAAAACACTGAATTCTGTAAAAAATTCAGTTGCAATAAATATTGTACATTTTTTAGAGTTATTAAAAAAAAAGGACCGGTCCCTACATCCCGGTCACCTTAGACTTTTTGTTTGCCCTTTGTCTAAAAAAGGGTTCAAATGTTAAAAATGTGTAAAAATATGCTGGTGAGAATATGGCTGGACTTTGGTCTAGAGAATTTTTTGCCTTGTTTAAATCACTTTGTAAAATCTTCAATATATATTCATTTAAGATGGTTAATATATACTAGTAGTTAATTTACAATAATTATACATATTTTTATTTATATATAATTTAAAATGCATCTTTAATTTGAAAAACAATGCTAAAGAAAGGGGAGTACATCCCAAAAACAAAGAAGAATTGGTTAATGTGTAACGTTTTTATATATCAACTCCTCGGCTTCGTAAGTCAAATAGAAAGGGCTCAATTTTAATTTTAATACTACAGCGCAGTGTATCAAAAGATGCATGGGCATGTGCCATTTGAAGAATCCAAATTAATTGCATGAGATTAGTGTTCCTGCTCCTTTTGTAGTAGTAGCATAGAGTATAATAATTGTATATCTACTGCTATATATTCTTTGTTAGCTTATATTCCTAATAATGTTTTATTATTATGTAGGAGTATAAAATAGAATCAGATCTTGAAATTACACCTACATTACTGGTCTCTCGGTTCGATAATAAGTAGTAGTATCTTTTTAGTTTCATACACATGAATTAAGAAAGTCATTTAATATTATCATTTAAAAATTAAAATTTATATAAAATTTTATCACTATCCCTTTATAGAAAGTTGAAAACTATTAATGCAAGAGAGAAAATTTATTGAGAGAAGTTAAGGGTAATATAAAAAAATAAATAATTTATTCTCTTAGAAAGTTGTAAACGATAAATAAATTTGAACAAATTTTTTCTTTTAAAAAATAATTATTATAGAACCAATAGAATACTACTATCTATCTATCTATAAAATCTTTTCATTTCGTTTTAGAGTTGCGGACAAAAATTAAACTAGTAATTCACTTAAACAAACAAGGTCCCGTGATCATCAAAACATTCATAAATTAATTACTCCAACTTTGATAGTATATGTTCTATTGGTAGATGCGTCATGCGTGGCCTGGGAATCATTGACATGCAAAGCAAATACAAAGTTCGGAAACATGTCCAAATCTCAAGTAAAGTAAAGGGACCCTACCAGTACCAGTACCAGTACCAGTACCAGCCCCAGCATTTAATTCGTAACTATATTTGTTTCGTGTTTCGTAATCTATTCCAACTCCAACTAGTGCTATCACATCATATTCTTACGGTAGTGTATAATTCTGCAACACAAATTAAATCATTTAGCAACTTTGGAATTTCTAAAGCAAACTACCACTAAAAGACAGATGGGGGTGATTGTTGTCATTATCTCAGGTGGATCATACTTGTCTCCGATTCAATTCCCTTTTCCATTTGAGAGACCACTTAATTGAGTAGCTCCAGGGACTTTTTTTGGGAGGTTTTTTGAATTTCAAATGTTAATTCATAATTTTGTTTTTAATTTAACTTACAATTATATTTTATTTAACCATCGTCATTTCGTTATGACTCATTTCTATTAACGTAGAATAAATTTAATTAAAGACAATGTATCTCCTCCTTTAATTAGACCGATAATTTGTTTCGATTCAATTATCCGTACGTCAGAACGATGAGAGAGATAGAGAGATGATCGTAGTCCCCGAACAGGAAGATTTGTAGGAGTGTTGGTGGCGTGGGGTCTTAATGTCATCGGATGGAACTAATGAGTAACCAATGTCTTTCGTGTGCAAATAAATGTAAAATGTTTGTTGGGATACCTACCATTAATGAGTGCTTCATATCTGGGGGTGGGCTGGCTGCAACGCAAGACATTGTCTCCGACCCAAAATCGAAAAACAAATTTGTTTTCACATGAGGTTTATCAAAAACTCGTGTGAAAATAATGATCCCCTATTCTATGGGAGTGGTTAGTATGAAGTTAATTTTGGTCAATTGATCAATACAATACACAGATCGAGAGATAATTTCTCTGTATATATTGGTCAATTGACCAACTTACTATAAAATTAATTTCATGATATTTCTAATATGCAATTACTCTTTCACAATTATTTTTTATGGACTAACCTTTCCTAATTGAGGTGATGTTTATATATTAAAAGTAGGACTGATTATAATCAAACTGGCTATGGAGTGTGTACGATTAATTATAAAATTCAACGGACATGATTGTTTTTTAAAACATTACGTAGTGCGATCGAGAACTTCCCATATACATACAAGAATTTTCCGTACGCGATGATATCCTTTTTGAAAATCATGGCCGTCAAAAGCAAGATTGATTAGCTATTACACAATCCCTATTCCCTACCCACTTTTGGCTATTATATATATAGATATATTTATTAACTTCTGGATTTTTGAAATAACATTGCCGGTGGCCTACTGAGAATCTGATCCTGCTCCTATACCAGTTCCCTTGTAAATGGCCCAGCCCATCTAGCGAGAAGCCTACAATCCACAGGCCCAACTAATAAGAATAGATAAGTGAATGAAGTAACGAATGAAATGGTTTATTCTATTTTTTGGTTGGAATGAGTAAGGCGGTAAAATGAGTAAATAATTTGGGCTTGATTCGTACTTGTTCGACTTGAAATATAAATGATTCAAATATGTGCAAATTTTAAAGTTCAATAAATTACTCGAACCTCAAATTATAATTTTCTATTGATACTCTGATCATATGCGTTCGAAAAGTTCAAACTATTCTGACTCAATTCGAGATCGTGCCTGACTCGGTAATTAAACGAGCCTCGATCAAACTTTATTTTATACTCAATAAATTTTGTCAACTAAATTTAAATTTGAGCAACTAAATACTCGGCTCAACTCGGTTCATTTAGACTTTTAAAAATGAGTCATTTCATACCATCTCCCAATAAAAATTGTTCTAACATCATTGATAAACGTGGTTAGGAGTATTGTAAACCCACCGGCAAATGCTTAAGATTTTAAGATTCTTATTTTATTTTATTTTCAATACTTGATTAATTAGTGAATCGTGTTATAAAGAGATCTATCTCAAATCCAGATACCACTATACACGTTTTAGCAATGAAATGAACTCAAGTAATGCCATCCTATGCTGATCACTTTATTAGCTTTATGTTTCCTAATGATGTCACTTGTACCCAAGACTTAAAAGATGCCTTTTCTTAACCTAATATTGTGATCAGACACACGAATATGTTGTAGTAGTATTTAATATTGGTTCTTTTCAACAAGGAAAATAAAATATTTACTATGAATATTTATGACGATTATTTAATTATTTGAATAATTATTAGTAATATTCTTATAAATTTTATAATTATTTATTGAAGTAGGCGGGTCAACAAAAAAAACTATCACATTGCATGTGTGACTAGCCTTTTGATTTACAAAATGTATTTAGCTAGATATTAAACACAAGGTAATTAAATTATGCTTCAAAATATTGGTAGAACTTAGAATCAATTGATATGAAAAGAGTAATTATCACATTTATATATTAACATTTAAGGCTTAATTTATTTGTAATTTTTATGTATTGGTGAGATTTCAAACTAGATGCATGAATAATTTAGATCGTGTGACATAAAATATGAGAGTTTTAAATTTATTAAAAAGTGCAAGGTTTACTTCTCTTTGTATTGAAATTTGGACTAAAAAGACGGATTCATTATAAAATGACTAGTTTATCACATTGTAGTATAACATATGGTGATTAATTATTCTATCAATTTTATCAAAAAGGGAATAATGGCTATATACAATTGTGTATATTTTATTTATATACAGTTTGTTAAAATTATGCCGTTTTGACAGATTTATTTTTTATTTCTGATTTGAGAGGAGAGAAATTATTTTTTTTAAAAAATAAATATGTCAAAACAACTTAATTTTGACATATTGTATACATAAAATATATACATTTGTGTATGGTCATATATTGTCCTTTATCAAATGGGGGATGGTTAAGTATAATTGTTTGAAAGAAACTCAATTGTGATTTTATTAGGGTAAAATGCAAACAGATTGTATACATAAAATATACACAATTGTGTATGGTCCCTTCATTAAATTGGGGGATGGTTAAGTATAATTTTTTGAACGAAATTGAATTGTGATTTTATTAGCGTAAAATGCAACTTGAGCTATTGAACTTTAGGTATTTTTGGGTATTAAACTCCATTCTTTTGGTCAACACAAATTGAGTTCACATGCGTCACTTAGGCGTTGACCTGCTGACGTGTCACACGTGGCGCTTACGTGAAAGATCTGACGTTGGCATTTTACAATTAATTTTTCACGTGTTCTAAACGTGTCCGTGTCTAAATTTTTCTCAAAAATATGTCAAGTTACAGGATTCGAACTCAAAACGACAAAATTGAAATATTGGTCACATGACGACCCGGGCACAACAAGCCTAACTATTAATATTTCGTAAATATTAAGCTATAAAACAAAACAATTCCTTTTTCCCAAATAAATTAAAAGACAAAACAGAAATTAAACAAAATTCATTCTGAACATCTATAATTAATTGACCAGAAGGGGTACAAACAATGCATAAACACAAAATTAAAAACATACATGAGGGTTTTCGGTTCGTACATGTGAAAAATTAATTGAAAAATATCAACATCAGATCTACCACGTAAGCGTCACATGTGACACGTCAACCGATGTTGCCCAAGTGACGTTTGGGGGTTCAAAATCTAAATTTTCGAATAAAAAAAAGCTTAATATCCAAAATACCTAAATTTCAGCGGCTTGATTTGCATTTTACCCGATTTTATTATGGGAAGGAGGGCGGTAAAAATAATACAAATAAAAATATTGGAAGGGATTTGGTCTAACAAAGGCCGGCCCAACTCGTCCTGCTAAATGCTAATGACCCACAATGTAGTAGACAATTGACCGCTCGATCCTCCACCACTCCTCCCCTTCCACGTGTCAAAAGCGCTCCTCCAATCAAACGGTAACTTTGACGTCGTCGATACAAAGTCATAAAGAAAACAGTGATTAGCGCCGTCAAGTATAACTTTTGCCGTTGTTCCAAGTAACAAAGACGGGCTCATTACAGTACCTGAGTTTCGTAACTTAGCGGCTCATATTTCATTTCTTTTTCCCCATCTCTCTCCATTCGATTTGCCTTCTCTCTCTCATATACATAGTCACTCAAAAACGCACTCGATTTTCCGGGATCGGACGGAGATCGCGATGGCAGAAAACTCCGGAGAGAAAGAATCAGTGATTGAATCGGTGATGGAGAAGATCACCGAGAAGTTACATGGCAACGATTCATCTTCCTCAGATTCCGACGACGATAAGAAAGCTGATAAGTCTTCGCCAATGGAGGCCGTCAAATCGAAGGTCTATCGTATTTTTGGAAGGGAGAAGCCTCTTCATAAGGTCTTGGGAGGCGGTAAACGTACGGTCTCTCTACTCTTAATCTTTCTCACTCTTTCTACAAATAAATCATGCATATTCTTTTTGTGAGTACCGATCCACACGAATGTGAACTAATTAATTAGTTTTTGCACTTTTATTGAGTTATGATTAATGTATTAGGCTTTGCACTCTGGTATTCTGCTATCTTTTCATGATTTTTTATGCAATTCTAGTTCGATTGTAAACCAGATCTGTGTTTGGGTTAGGTTATTTTTTAACGAGTATTTTGTTCCTTGCTTATTATTTTTAAAGTATTTAGCTGTTTTATGATTAGCTTGTGTGTATATGTTGCTGCTGTACCTCTTTACAGAAATGGTTACACTGCTGTGGGGAAAAGCTTAGTTTTTAATCAAGTTTAGGGTTCTTTTCTTTTTAAAATTTTTATGAACAGGCTAATTTATGTTAGAATCTGTACCTATATGCATAGAGTGAATGATAGTTCCGTGCTATGGGTATAATGATATTCCTTGAACATTATGCTTTCCTTTGAAGAAGTTCAATGATTATTGTTGTTGAGAGAAAATTTGGAGAAAAATACAAATGCAATCTTATGGTATCTATGTTTTCTGGACGATGAGAAACCCAAATGCTGGTTAGACTAGTCCACTGAAATTATTTCAATGATTATAAATGAGTGTCACAATTTTGAAGAATAAATGACCTATTTTTTATGGGTTAGTTTGTTTGAGTGTTGGATTCATATCCTTGTTCTTTTCTCAGATATAGTGAAGGTTGATACAGTGGCATACTCTGTTATATGCCTACTGCCGATAGGGGGATAAGGGTGAACACCTTGATATTGTGAACGTGTCTTTGTGTTTGCTTTATTGTGTTTTGCAAGAGAGATAAAGATATCGAACCTTTCTTCTATGAACCAAGAGGGTTATATTTTCACTTAGAATTGAATAATGTATTGGTGTGATATAAATTATGTGAAAAGACTTTTAATCTACCCCAACCCCTTTATCTCTCTCAATATGCAGTGTATTTTGTCTTACTATTATACCTATTGCAGCTGCCGATATTTTCCTA
>CM029012.1:202599260-202651754 GCA_016801055.1 Panax notoginseng | reverse complement strand
TTTTTAATATTAAGATTAATATTTTAAATACACTGAATGATACAATTTAATTAGAAAATTAATATTTTCACGTGAAAAAGTGATAATTTTAAAGACTCTTTCTCATATGAAAATGTGTGTATTCCACATCAATGTTAGAGAGATCTATACAACACACTAATAAATGTCAGGGTTCAAAGCATAAGCGATTACCCAACCTCGGGCTAATGGGCCTTAATCATTCTTAGACACAACCCAAGAGAACCCTCATTTTGGCCGTTGCTCCTTGATCAAAGACATTGCGGCTGATTGGCAGTTTGTACAAAATTGGATGCCCACTTCGATATATCCAACATTTCATTACATGAGAATCAAGAATTTGGACTTCCTTATTCTTTCTCAAAAATCATAGAGCCTGAAAAAGTTAGGAACCTCCTTAAGGGTTAGACTGTTTGAATAATCTCTGGGCTCAACTAAACAAAGTCTTTTCAACTTTCAATCTTCTGGTATATAAAAACTAAGCCCAATTAGGTAGGTAGGGAAACGGAGTTTGGGCTAAAGCCATCCATTTTTTTACACGGCTTAACCTATCGTTTGGCAGAGACGGGTACAGATAGATGAACATTTGTATTTGTACAAAGAGGGGGAAAATACTATTTAGCATGAAACCCATAAATTAGATGCAACTAGACCCATTATTTTTCGAACAAACAATTAAAAGGCTCATGGGATGTGATCTTTTATTATGAAAACTCATAAATAAACATGTGTTTGGTTATAATGATAATATAATAAATACTGATATTACTATATACACCTTATTCACCCTTCATACGTATTTATAATCATTAATTTGTTCATAAATACTTGATTTTTTAGTTATTTTAAAAAGTAATATAAATTAAGTTATTATTTATTTTTAAAAAGTTAGAGGAAGATGTATATATATATATATATATATATTATATATATATAAAGGAGTAGGAGTGACATGAGACTTACAAAATTATAAAAAAATTACATTAAAAAATTTATAAATTTCAGTGGGGTCAATTTATATAATCTATCCATAATTTTCTAAATTTATCAAATATTGTAAAACACTTTTTTTCTTTTTGGTGGGTTCAATTTATCATATATTAGCCATGATGCACTACAAAAAAATAGCCCAACAGCGTCCAAGAATAATTGCGGCCGCACTATTCAATCGCAGAAAAACCTTTTTGCATGCGTAGGATTAAATAATGTGCAGTTATATTGAAATGACTGGATGGTTACTAAGGCCGTAAAATGAGCAAACAGTTCGGGCTCGATTCGTATTCGCTCTATTAAAAATTCGATTCGAGCTCGACTCAAAATATAAAGAGTCAAATATGAGCACATTTTAAAGTTCGATAAATTACTCGAACCTCCTTAAATTATAATTTTCTATGGATACTCAGATTATATTTGTTAGAAAAGTCCAAACTACTCGGGCTCGATTCGGAATTGTGCTCGACTCGGTAGTTAAATGAGCCTCAATCAAATTTTATTTATACTTGATAAATTTTGTGAACCAAATCTGAGTAACTCAATACTCGGATCGACTCGGTTCGTTTACACTCTTATTGGTTACCAAAATGAATGATTAAAATTAAACTAGGAAACATTAATTCTATTATTCTTTATATCCTTCTTGTTTTTCTAATTAATTGTTCCAAGCTTATCCAAAACAAGAAATTATTAAGAATATTGATCACCACATAGCTATAGCTATAGCTAGCTCAGTCCATAAATAAAAGCTGTTGGTAGGACTTGGGAGGTGATATAAGAATTAATGTGGACATTATGTTTGGCGTTTCCTGCCTGGTGTTCCTCTCTTTTTCTGGACGACTAGCATCAAGAGTGATATCAGCCGGTAGTAATCAGGCACCTACTTTCGGCATTCCACAACTTCTAAACAAAATTTTTATTTTTAATATTACTTAAAAATATAGTAGTTGTTGCACGATAATAATAATTAAAAACATAATAAGGAATGACAAAAACGAACATATGTTGTTGTCATGTGTGTGTGTGTATATATATATATATATATATATATATATATATATATATATATATATATATATATATATATATAGTCTGAATCTTAAGCTCACCCCTTATTCAACTCACTCGAGCTCACCCCTCTTTAGTGACGGACCCGACAACGGTTCGGTCATACAACCGTCGTCTATACTTTTAGCGACGCTATATGTTGTCCGTCGCTAAAAATATAGATGACGGTTGTATGACCGAACCGTAGTCGGGTCCGTCGCTAAAGGGGATAAACTCGGGTGAGTTAGAGAAGGGGTGAGTTTAAGATCCGAACTATATATATATATATAGTTTTCGATCTTACGAAACGAATTCAAAATATTTCGGTGCACATTATCTTTGGTGTTTCCTTCTTGCCCTCTCTTTTTCTGCATGCAAGGATTAGTATCAACAGTGATATCAGCTAGCTAGTAGTAATTGAACAGCTATTTTCGGCATAACACGTTTTATTTTATCAAATTTATCTTTAATATTTAAAGTAATGGCGTATTAAAATTCTTGTGTTATTTTATAGTTTAAATATAATTTTTAGACTAAAAAAATTGTATTTATTTCTAATTTTTGGATGTATATCGAAAATATCATATTATCATATCACCGATCAATATTATATATATATATATATATATATATATATATATATATATATATACCAGTGGTTTTGATAAATTTCCAACAACTAAAATAGGCGTGCGTATTTTTTAATCAGAATTTAGAACAAGTAATCCTTTACTAAATTAGAAAGATAATGTAGACGATGATCTAGTGAGTCTGTTTGCAAGTGTAGTGAAACTAATAATTCTTTGTAAGATCTGATCATTTTATTTATTTATTTAGTTTACCCCTTTATTTGTCATGGTTTTGGATTGATTTACCTGCTCTCTTTCTTTATTTAGCTAGTGGCCGGCTAGCTATAAATCCCCATCATATGCAGAAATGTTACATTACAAGGCCTAGCTAGAAGCATCACCTCAGCTTTGGAATTAAGTAGCATAAAGGGATCGACATGGAAAACTCTACAGCCGTCAACCCCGTCATGGAAGATGACCTGGAGAATGGCAGCAACAATGATATATCAGAAAGAACCTGGAGTTTCACTAAAATATACCAACCCATTCAAAACAAAACAAAGGTTGAAATTAAAGTTTCTCTTTCTTAATTCATATCTTTTTAATTAGTAATATATATATATATATATATATATATATATATATATATATATATATATATATATATATTTATTTTCATTTAATTTTTCCTGCAGGAATATCCTGCAATGCAAACACTAATATTGGCTTACCAATCTCTTGGAGTTGTATATGGAGACCTTGGAACTTCTCCAACGCAAGTTCTCTCTTCTATCAGCGTTACAAACCTTAGCGAAGAAGATCTACTGGGAGTTCTTAGTCTCATCATCTGGAGTTTAACAGTTTTTGTTCTCATCAAGTATGTGTTTATCGTTCTTCAAGCTGATGATCACGGTGAAGGTGGCACATTCGCTCTTTATTCCAATCTCTGCCGACATCTAAATCTGCAAAGCAGACTGAGTAATAATCAAAGTACAAGGCTTGAATCTGATTCCAACATGACATATTACAGCAGGAGCAGCAGCCCTCTGAGATCAAAAACTAAAAATTTCATCGAGAAAAGCTCCGCAGCTCAATCCTTTCTCACTTTTGTTGTACTACTAGGAACTTGCATGGTCATTGGTGATGGAGCACTCACCCCTGCAACTTGTGGTAAATTCTACCTCTTTTTATCACCTCACCCTTTGAAGCAGAGAGCCATTATAGTATTTTTCCTTCATAATTATATATTGCTATATATTATATTGCAGTTCTCTCAGCCCTTCAAGGGATCCAATCTCGTTCCTCAAAAATAACACAAGGTAAGACAAGAATCAACTTCTTCAAATTAACAAATTCTACTTCAGATACCATGAAACTAATCGCCAATGACCATACTAAAAGAGGAAGGCATGTCTGCAGAACAGGATAATTATATACATAGATAGAAAATATCAACTAAAGAAACGGAAAAGGGAAAGTAGAGAAAAGGAAAAAACATAATACAAAGAAGTTCTCTGTCTGCTGCCTTTGTTGCTTCCAAACTAACCATGTTTCCATATGCCATTGTTGTTGCAGACCATGTTGTTTTCATGGCAGTTGTGCTATTTATAGTTCTTTTCTCATTCCAACGATGTGGAACTAGTAAAGTCAGCTCTTCCTTCTCTCCAATTATGGTGTTGTGGTATGCTACAAATGTTTCAATAGGCATATACAACATTATCACATACCACCCACCCATTTTGAAGGCCGTCTCACCTCATTACATATTCAAGTTCTTCTTAAAAAATGGGAAGACTGCATGGCATTTCCTCGGTGCAGTTTTCTTGTGCATCACAGGTACAGCTTTTGTTCTACAAGAAGAACAAATAGACACAGACACGCACACGAAAACATGTATGTACGTAAACATTTATTATAAGTATTCCTAGCTATTTGATTTTGTATATCATGGGACAGGAGCTGAGGCCTTGTTTGCTGATTTGGGTCACTTCAACAAGAGAGCCATTCAGGTTTGTACTGTTAAACGCTAACTTATCTATATTCGATTTCTTGGAAGGTCGTTAAATTGATAGAATGGTGGCTTCTGCAGTTGGCGTTCTCTCTCATTGTTTATCCTGCTATGATCCTCACATACTCTGGGGAAGCAGCTTACTTGGTTAAAAACCCTGATAAAATCAGCAATGCTTATTACAATTCCATTCCTGATCCCATCTATTGGCCAATGTTTGTTATCTCTACCCTAGCTGCTGTTGTTGCTAGCCAATCTATGATATCTGCAACGTTTTCTATCATAAAACAATCCATAGCTCTCAACTGCTTCCCTCGAGTTAATATTGTGCATACTTCTTCCCAGCATGAAGGACAAGTATACTGCCCAGAAATAAACTATGTTCTCATGGTTCTGTGTGTAGCTCTTGTGGTAGGGTTCAGAGGAGGTGTTGAACTAGCAAATGCTTACGGTAAGCCTCTTTCAGTTTCTAACAAATGAATATTGCAAGAGAGATTACTTGTACATCTAATTATTTCCAAAATACAGGTGTGGTGGTCATATTTGTCATGATCATAACGACATGTCTAACAACATTAGTCATGCTGGTTATTTGGGAAACAAATGATCTTCTCATCCTAGGATTTTTCCTGTTTTATATGCTAACTGAAGTCATCTTCATGACTTCATTGCTTAACAAAATCCCGCAAGGAGGATGGGTACCCTTTGCTATCACAGCAGTGTTCTTGACAGTTATGTTGTCCTGGAGGCATGGAAGAAACAAAAAGAGCACATACGAATCTGAAAGGAAGATGAGCTCAGGGGAATTGAAAAATATGCTAACGAGTGGAACAATTTATCGGACACCTGGAATTTGCTTCTTCTGTACAGACCTCGTAAATGGTATCCCACCAATCATCCGTCAATACATTCAGCACACAAATTCTGTTCGGGAAATCATGGTGATTATCACTGTCAGAACACTTCCAATCAAAAGTGTTCTCCCCGAGGAACGGATGAGTGTGGGGAAGTTGGGAAATGACGGAATATATAGGTGTTTGGTTCAGTTTGGTTACAAGGATTCCCCAAGCATGGAGGGTGATGATTATATTACTTCCATCGTTGCCAAACTGCGGGAGCATACCGAGACCATACATGAGAAACAAAAATTAGATTGGGCTGCACAAAAAGGAGTTGTGTTTGTGATAGGTCGGACTATTCTAAAATCAAACCAGAACAATGGATGGCTTGATCGCTTCACAATAGATTACCTGTATAGATTTCTGCAAAAGAATTGCAGGGCAGCTGTCTCTATGCTTCAAGTCCCACCAGAGAAGACTCTGCAAGTTGGAATGCTATATGAAATCTAGGAGCAGGTTCAGAAATTAATCATGGTCAAGTCATGTTTCTGTGATGCTTAAACACGAATCATTGGGATCAGATGTTGTATGTATGTAAACATTAATACTACAATGAAATTAGGAGGCAGATCCCTGATTCAGCAAATTTGGAATTCCCGAGTGCAAGTTCCAGATTCACCGATCTCTACACTATAAAGATTAATAATTGTAATTTTCCCCTTGTTTCTTGAAAATTCTTATTTTCACCACCTTTGCCACATTTACCTTTTATCTTTTTCCTCGATCAGTTTTTATATTTCAATGAATTAAACAAGACTAAAATATATATGAGATTACACATACAAATATTTAAGAGCAGCATCTGTCCCCTACTTCAGGGGTAAGTCTTGAATTGTTTACATTATGGTTCTAGAGACATATCAAACTAATTCATACATAAACTGGAAAATACAAACGTATTTCCAAGAAAGGAGCCATTCCATCACAAATGATACCATTGCTGCTTAGCCCATGGCATACTTCTGGGTCCAGCTTAAGCAGTTGTTTCATACTTGTTCCGGTCCGTCTTGTACATGTGAGCAATCTCGGGCACCAAAGGATCATCGAGGTTTGGGTCCGTCAACAAGGAACATCAGCAAAACCTAAAACAACAAAGATAAGCAGGTAATTATTTTCCCCCAACGGAATAAGATGTAAATATTTGATAAACATAAAGCATGTGGTTCCTCAGTTCCTCTTGGGTACAGCAAAAACCATATATCAACATGGTCAAGCCATATGAGCTTGTGATGTTGCAATATCTTAGTTTTTGTTTCTTTTCGTCTAAAATTGACCTGATTTAGAAAATTTTCATATTATCCACAACTTTTAATATAATAAATTTTAAATTACAACTCATGTTCTCAATTTTAAATTTTCTATTAAAAACTCAGAAACAACACAAATGAAAACTTATTTCTATTCCTTTCTTTTCTTTTCTAATTTAAGTTTTCTATTTTTTTTTTTCAAAACTCAAAATCGGAGTGTAAAATATAAAATTGTGACTGAAATATAAGTTCCGTAAAATTATGCATTTTTAATGGTTATTTAAGTTAATACTTCAATTATTAATTAAATTGAAATTAGATCAAATTGGACCAAAGGTAGCCAACTAGGAAGTTAGTCATCGTCAACCCCTCTCGCATCTCTCTCTCCTAATCTCTTTGTCCGCCCGTAACTCCGCCGAGTCGCCGTTAGACGAGACCTTTTCCTCCATAATATGTCATGGTTACGAAGAGCAAAAATCGAAGATGTCCAGCGGCCTCGCTATGACGACAATAACGTTACCGGAACCCTAGAAAACGACGATGAAGAAAAAGAAGAAGAAACAAGTAGAAAACTCACACCGTCAGAAAGCAATGTAACGGAAGATCAAGAACTATTTATGGAAGTAAAGGTTCGTAGAGAAGCCTCTCTCCATAGGGATTACAGAGGTGACTATCTCGACGTCCCTTCCACGCCTTACCTGCTGAAGATTCTACAAAAACAAGGTATAATGAAACAGTTTTGATTTCTATAATTATGCTATTTGACTGATGATGCAGTTTTGATTTGATCCATTTTAGTAGACGTGATTGATCATTGACGATAACTTTGATTGATAACTTTTGGTTTTGTGGAATTGAATGTATGAATTATTACATTTCAAATTCATGTTTTGTTGTTGAATGTTGATGCATCAAGCTAGAATATTTCAAAGCTGGATTATTTGTTCAAGATCAAATAGAAAGGGAAAAAAATTTCTCTATTTATTACTGTTCGATGTAGTTTACTTACAAGTTCTGATAGTTATATGTGAAATTCCAATTGTGTAAGCAAATTTTGTTTATAGTAACAATAACTAAATTTGAGACCTTTATTAGAGACTCAACTCAAGTAAACAAACAGATCCAAGTTTGATATCACTTGGTTGAGTGCCTTTTTTCCCATTTGGGAATCCAGTTAAACCGATAAAGGGATGCAGAAGCGATTTTGACTATTGTCTATTGACTCACATTGTAAACTTTGAAGTTGGACTTCTAACCTGAGTTTATAAGACTGGGCTTTGTATTTAAATTAGCAAACAATAATAACTTGAACTTTTCAATGGCGAAATATGCATTTTATAATATGAGCTACCAAGCCGCAGGTCAATAAAAATGTGCTTTTTGGTCAAGAAATGGACATTGCATGATCTTGTTTTGACTTGATAGTTTGAGTTAATGGTGTTTCTTGTGTACTTAAGCATGTTAATATCATTTTATTACTTGTTTGATGTGATTTTGCATTGAAAATAGTAATATCGTCACTTTGTAATCGTTGTGGTTATTAGGGCTGAGCAAGTAACCAAATTGGAACCGAAACCACACCAAAAACCGCACGAACCGCACCAATTAAAACTGCACCAACGGTTCCGGCGTATGTGGCGGTTTTAGGTGGGTTGAATAACCAAATTTACGGTTCCGGTTTGGTTACTAGCCAAAACCAAATCGCATAAAACCGAAACCGCACCATGTGTGTGTATGTATATATTATCTCTAGTAAATTCTAAAGTTGCTCGAGCACTTGATGCATTGGTTAATGTCAATGCTATAATTGTAATAGTCTAATAGATTATTTTTAGTCCTCCCTGCAATATATTTTATTCTATCTTCAGTATATACTTTTAATTTTTGGGGAACTAGATAAACATTCTTGCTTATTATCGAATAGTCTCCGTTGTTTTATATAGCGCATATTTTAGTTTTAAAGCATACTTGATATAATTCTCATTGTCTACTTTGTCACTAAGTTAATTGCTCGATGTAAGTTTTATGTTAAATTTTATTGAAAGCTTAAACTTTTTTGTTATTTCAATTGGTTTTGGAACCGAAACCGCACTAATTAAAATCGAACCGCACACTTTAAAACCGAACCGCACCAATCACAAGCGGTTTCGAGTGCGGTTTTGAATTTTTCAAACCCACCTAAGCGGTTTCGGGTGCGGTTTGGACTTCAAACCGCACCAAACCGCACCATGCTCACCCCTAGTGGTTATCACTCCATTGTACGTAGTGCCTTTGTTCTCTTAATTTGGTAATAAAGTGCTATTAAATGCTAAAATTCCATGAACAAGTAGAAAGATACTTGTAGAAATTAGAGCATTTTGTTTTGTTATACGTATAGTGTCTGAAGATGCTTTCTTTTGTTAAATAGCTCTTCCATTCTACCTAAACTCTGTACAAACTTCCATTATACAGGTGACAAGAAAGTTTTCTTCGCAGACCGAGTATTGAAGTTTACGGGTTCTGGGAAGATGAAACGACGTATTCTTCTGATGACTGATTTTGCCCTTTACGTTGTTGACCCAGAGACTGGTGCACTTAAGAGGCGGATTGCCCTAGTGGCTGTTGAGAAAATATGTTTGAGTGAATTAAGTGATAATTTCTTTGCCATCATCATCCCAACTGAGTATGATATTCTCATGGCAAGTACTCGAAAGACTGAAATCGTTAATATGTTTCTAGAAGCTACAAAGAATGCATCTGACTATGAACTTGAGGTGCTCTTCTCAAATAGGTAAATGAAAATTATGCTTTTTTATTCCATGTACTACTCACATTGTGTTAATTATTTTATTCCTTTTGTTTTTCTATTCTGTCAGATGACATCTTTTTCACTTGTACGACTTCTTCATACATGTGAATGTTCTCTTTACTTGTCAAAAGACGAAGTGAATATTCTCTTTTCAACAAAGTTGCATTAACAAAGTAGTTGGGGTTAATATGCTGTGATATTTACCTATTTTTAGTTCAAAATTACTTTGCAAACATTTGAAAGCTGAAACCTTAGGCATATTGCAACGTTGGTGTTGTGAGTTGTCTGACACAACTTAATTTTCTTATCTGCTGTTACATTTGTGGTATGATATAGTATCTTGTGTAATATTCCGAATATTTATGAGACTAGAATAAAAAAATAAAAATTTTCCGAAAAAGACGCTAAATCACTATTCATAAAACGTAAAGTCAACTTTGGGAAAGTAAACATTTTGACTAACCGGATTAGTTAGGAAACCTAACTAGAAAACTAATTAAAAAGTAAATTAAGTTGGATTAACCAAACTAGGTGGAATTTGGTTAGGTTGTAGAGATACCGAGGGCATTATGACCATTTAGGAAAGCTTATATGCATATAGCTTATGTATGTATAGGTTTTTCCTTGATTAATTAGTTGGCAAATGAGACTTTGCTTCCTAAAATGTGTTGTCCAAAATTGTGTGGTGTGTTGTGGCACATGGGTGACTAGGCTTGGTGATAAAGTTTGTGACTCACTATGGTGACTAGCCAAACCTAGGAAGTTAACTTGTTAAGCTAGTTTGTGACTTTATGTCCTAAATACCATAACTTAGGATTTAGAGGACCATTCTTAATAAATTTTCACCAATTCACAAAGCTAGAGTAAGAGAAGATTGAAAATAACAAGTAAGAATACTTGTTAGTTGAAAGAAGGAAGGATAACAAAAGGCTTAATTATTCAAGTAATGTAAAGCTTGCACTTCAAGAGGTAAAGAAATCATGTTTTTGTATTTCTAGCTTATGTTGTTATGTTCTTGAGTAGGATTCATGAAATAATATATGTTTAGGTTTATGATTATGATTATGATCATATAATACAATGTTATCAAGTCATAAAAGATGAAAACTAGTTAATTAACCCAAGTGGTAACTAGCTAGAGAGATTGAAAGTATGAAATGAGAAACCCCTAAATTGAACTGTTACTGTAAAAGTTATATAAAATCATATGTTTGGAATTTGGTTATGAAATACAAAGCAAAGTTGTAGAGACGGAAGTTACGAACGCGTGAGATTTTGAACGACTCAAAAATGTTTTAAAACAAAGAAGTTATGGCCGTTTTACTGAGCCGGGGTTGGGCTGCGAAACAAGCTGTCCATTTCTTAAAAAGTCCCTTAAAAATGAGTTTTTGAGTTTGAGAATTTTGTAAGCATAACCACTAATGAAGATAGTTTAGTTCAGTTATAAAAACACTAATTAAGAAGTAAAATTCGATAAACTAACTTTCGGGTACATGTAACTTATTATATAGGTTGTTTAAAGTGTACCAATAAGACGAGATTACGCATCAAAGCAAGTTCTAATCCTTTTATGTGTTATTGTGCAAGTCTTCTAACTCTTATTTGATTATGTGAGCCAAGTTTTCTATCCTAAACCTATGCGCTTAGATATGTGAGCCAAGTTTTCTATCCTAAACTTATGCGCAACTATTTCTAAGCTTGTTCATATGTGATAGTATATATATGAAAGCCTTATGTAATGTTAAGTAGGATATGATGATTAAATGTCAAGTGTTTAATGATATGTTATGTCATATATGATTATGTTTTATCATTGAGCATGAGTTAACATAATCGTTAACTGAAAGTTATGTTAAGTCAAACATGTTAAAGTTTATATGAAAGCATAAACTGTGTATGTGTTATTTGTTAGACTTGCTGAGCCGTTGTGCTCATTCTTGCGAATAAAACTTTATTTGTAGTTAAAGAAAAATGATAAGAAGATCATGAACGTAAAGAAGAAGCGTAGATTAGGTTTCATGTTTTATTTATTTGTATTTGTATTAAGTCATAATGACTTCTGTAATACGAACAAGCAAACTATGTAATCGAAGATTATATTAATAATATCATGTTATTATAATCAGAATGGTGTTATGGTGTTATGTCTTTAATTTGATATAACTTAGAATTGTTAAAGATTTATTAATCTGAGTGAGGGTAATGATAATATGGACTGATCATATTATGCCGATATTTTGAACTTCAAATAGATAGTAAAACATTAATACAATGTTGATAAAGAACTATATATCTGAATGTGGATATTGAATAACATTGTGAATGCTGTAAGAACATAGATTTAGCACCAATGAAGAAACCAAATTCATCGCAAGGTTCCTCTGTTCCAAGTACAAGTGTGTTATGAATATTGTGAAATTCAAATAAATAGGAAATATCGATATGAAGAGATATATCTATAAAGATATATGTCTAAATGAGGGTATTGAATGATATTGGGAGTTCTGTAAGCACTGAGGTTACACTAATGAGAGCCGGTAAGATGCCAAAATTATTAGAATACGCCCCTTTGTTGCCAAGAACGATCTTATCATTAATTTTGTGAAACTTGATATATATTGAAGCATAGAATGTTTGAATCGTAAGGTTAAAATTGAATGATATATATGGTGTTATCCATGTATACAGATATAAGTTACAAGTTGATACTTGTAGAAAAAATGAGATCGAGATCAAGTTAAGATCTAGGGATGAAGTTAAGAAAATTTATAATTTTATATTCTGTAATAGACTAATTCAACCAATATGATTATGGGATCATTGGTTAAGTTACGAAAGATGTTGAGTTAACGTCGACCCTTGTTCGGGCAGCGACCGTCTGGACTCGGGGGCGTTACACCTTGGACTTGGATTAGTAGCATAGTTGCATAGAGATATTATGTGCTGTGGAGTTGTAATTCATTATAATAATGACCTCGCCTATTTAGACACTAAGCATGGATAAAAAATTTGTATGTGCACTGCATCCACAATTTGAATGATGTGCTTTTGAAAAATTGGTAACTGCTTAATAAACAATTATTTGTACCATAGTGCCACTAACTAAATCAAACAAATAGAATTATTATAGGAAATGTTTATTTATATCAAGATCATGTTGAATTTTGTTTGGGTTTATTAGGAATTTAGGAGGATGTTACATGATAGCATCATCTGCGTTCATCGAATACGAAAAGAGTTTATCACTGATAATCTGATACTGAGTTATTAAACCCTCCCCTTCCAAAAAACAAATCTCTTTTTAATATTGTTTTATTTACATGCATGTCTTCCCTTCTTTTGCAGCTTTGAGTACAATGCAGCAGCTGATCTGGCGAAAGAAATTATATTCGAGCAAGTTGAAGGTTGGTGATACTGCTCTCTAGGGAAGAACTAATTAAAAGAAATTTAATTGAAAATGAAGTGAAAAAGTATGGTTATATGGGGACGTTTATCATCGTTGCAAAAACTCTACTACAGATTTTTAACCTATGAATTTAGATTATAAAGATGTTATGCTCTTCTGAAAGCTTTACATACTATTGATTTATTTCAGGTGGAGTTAAAACAAGAATTACGAGCAAGTGAGTTACATTTTTACTTCGCCTTCCTATCATTGCGTGCTTTGAGGACCTCAGGGGATTAACTGTCTCTGTACATTGGATAAAGGTGATTGATTCTTTTGCCATTGCTATGCCGATTTCTGCTTAGCTTTTGGCCTGACCACACAGGATTTGTAGCTTATCGTTTCGTATAATATATTTTTTCGGTGACATTATTTAAACTACTAGTTCAACCCATATGAATGTAATTCTTGTGATGTTTTGTATATTCGAAACTACTAGTCCAACCGTTATTTTTTACTGAAGAAACACATTTTTCCTTTCCTGTCATGATATGTCTGATCCTTTTGTTATTGGTCATTACCCAAAGTCTGATCAAAATTATATCTTTTATAAATATGAGAATATGAAATTGTATAGCCTTGTGTTTGCGAAATTTCCTCATGCATGAGACAGTTTTCCAACATTTTTCCTTTTTAAAAAATTAGAGTGCCAACTGACAAAGTATATTGGTCTTAAACCATCTGTAAGCAATTTTACTTGAATAACAGCTCTGTGGGCTGTGGCACTTTTGGCGAGTCTGCTCCAGCTAGGTTTAGCTGACATTATTGTACAGCTAGATATTATGTTAGGTGCTATTCTTGTACGATGCCAATTCATTTCTTATTTAATTACTTGTACGCACTAACCTTGGCCTGGTCAAAGTAATTCAGAAAAAACAACCCAACTTTTGACCTAATTTGGATCAATTAGGTAAGCTAACTTGAGACACAATTTGTCAAAGGGAAGCAAAATAAAGATTACAGTCGCATGCATAACAAAGAATTGGGGAAAAAACTTTCACAACAAGTAATTTCTAGTAAAATAATAAGAGTTCTATGTAACATATGATGATAAATTTATGTCAATCGAAAATGACGACGCGTGTGGATAAATTTACTATTGTTCTATTTATCGCTTAGAGTTGCAATCTAGATTGAGATTTGTCGACATATATATCATTTTCCAAATAAGAATATAACTATGGAACAGCAGATGATCCTATATCAGCAGCTGGAGGTGTCACTGTTGGTGTTGAAGCTTCAGATTTAGTTCCAGAGGATGGCTGATTTCCTGTATTAATCCTTCCAATATCTTCCACCATCTTCAAAACATCTGACATTTTAGGTCTCTGTTCGGGCACTCTTGCCACACATGCCATTCCTATTTGCAACATTTCCACCATCTCCTCCTCTATGTTCGGATACCTCAAAAGTTCCACATCAAACACTTCTGCAGTCCATTCCTCTCGGACAACAGAGTGAACCCATCTGACTAAATGGATAACCTCTTCACTTCCTGTGGCACGTATAGGTGACTTCCCAGTTAGAAGCTCAAGCAGCAGGACTCCAAAGCTGTAAACATCAGATGCCTGGGATACTTTCCGAGTGTCTGTTACTTCTGGAGCACGGTATCCTACTATCCTGACAACAGGTGTGGCCATTGGACTCATCAATGTCGCCAAGCCAAGATCACACACGCAACCCTGTTGCTGGGAGTTGAGGAAAATGTTTGAGGCTTTTATGTTTCCATGGACAAGATTCCCGCTGCTTTGTGTGTGGATATGAGCAATGCCTCTTGCTGCACCAACAGCTATCCTTAGTCGGGTTTCCCAGTCTAGTGGAGTCCGATCTTGACCTCTTTTTGCTGAAAAAATTAAAGATGCATTAGAATATAATTACTTTGCCACAACAAAGTAAAATCTGCATATATAGTGAACAATGAGAGTAAGGAGATGGGATTAAACTCAAGTAATTTATTTTAAAATTTGAAAATAATGCAATTAGCGGAGGTAATTTCCTAGGTCATGCTTCAATAAATTGTGGCCATGTTCTCACATAGAACAAGTTGGTTGTATTTGAAAACACATTTTCTGGTAAATTTGAAGCAAAGCATAAAATCAGCATTCTGCTAAGAAAGATTATTTACACACGACAGAAATTGATGCATCTACAACCATACTCTACTCCATCTCTACTCGTGCAAATTTTTTCTTGAGCTAACAATGGGAAAACATATTAAGACAGTATAACGTACCGTATAACATTGCCGATATGCTCCCCTGACTGAAATAGTCATACACCATGAGCTTTTCATCCTTCGAATAGTAATATGCTCTTAGAGAAACCACATTCTCATGCTTGATACTTCCGACAACCCCCATCTGCTGCTCAAAGTCTCGTCTGGCAACGCTTGCTTCCCTTAATCTCTTTACTACAACTGTGGTTGAATCCTCCAATACCGCCTTATATGTTGTCCCAAATGTTCCCTTTCCAAGCGCTTCAGCAGAAGCTCTCAACAGATCTTCTAAATCAAATGCAAGATTACAACCCTCAAAGAAAACAAGACTACTATTCCTATCCTGGCTCCCAGTCCCAGACATTGCTTTCTTCATGGTTTTGTCTTTTTTCTGGGACTTGGCCAATACCTCGTTTTCGCCTTTTTTATTGGAATGGCAAACAATCAACAGCACAGCGATTATCGCAAACCCCAGAACGCAACTGCTGACTACAATTCCCAGGATTGCAGATTCGCTAAGTTTTGCGTATTTTCTTGAAGGTTGAGCATTTGGTGGAGGAGCTGGAGCTGGAGCTGGAGGGAGTGGAATGGGGAAATTTACAGGAGAAAAACTATTACCAGAGAAAGCTGATCTTGGGAATCTCCGGAGAGAATCAGGCACAGTTCCGGTGAGATTATTGTTGGATAAATCTAACAACCGGAGGTTAGGGATATTAAGATCAGGTAATTCACCCGAAAGTGAGTTGTTAGCAAGATTCAGAGCTGTTAAGCGAGTCAAATTTGAAATTGAGGAAGGGACAGTGCCGTTAAAACTATTGTTTGACAAATCAATAATAGAAAGATTTTTCCAAACAGAGAAATCCAATGGCAATGACCCATAGAACTGGTTGGATTGAAGGTGAAGTGCAGTCAAGTTTCCCAGCTTAGAGAAATCAGTAGGGAATGGGCCGAATATGGCGTTGGATCTTAGACTCAAAAGCTCAAGTGCTGACAAGCGGCTAAGGGTGTCGGATGGAATTGGGCCGCGAAGTCCGATTGCAGGCAACCGGACCTCTGTAACTCTAGACTCGTCATGATTACATGCGACTCCAGTCCAGTTTGTGCAAGCGGAAGAATTTTGATCCCAATGGAGAGGGCGAGAAAGGTAAATATTTTGGGCAAAATCAAGCAAGGCTTGCATATCTTCTTCAATGGGTTCAGTGGTTACTACCAAGAAAAGAGATTCAAACACTAAAATTATTGCCAAGAATATGAACTTGATTTCCATTGTCAAGAGATCAAACGGCTGGCTAGCTAGAAGAAGAGGTAGGAGAATTAGGACATTTCACCAAACATACGACAATATGGCATACGGGGGTCATAAATATTTTCCATTAAAAATTGAAGCGTTTCCATTAAACCAGGGTTGGTTTAATAAAAATTACAAGGAGTTTTGGTCAAACAAGCAGACACAAATTTGAAAATTGAGATTCGTCAGAAAAGGGAGTTTTTTCTTCAGTTTTCAGTTGTCTGGAATTAAGGTGGAAAAATGAAGGAATAATTAAAAATGGGTGAATTAATTGAGTTAGTTTTGTAGTGAACCGACGAACCAAAGAGAAGCAAATAGAAAAAAGACACCATCTACATTTTCCCATTATTTTGGAATTGGAAACTACTTGGTCTGTAGTATACACTAGTCAGTAGTCACTACACTACACGTAGAATCATAGATATTAACTATTCTTATTTACTTATTTACTCTCTCCCTCGTTTTATAGATGATTTTATTTTTTTTTAATTATTTGTCAATTATTTTGCATAATTTAGGAGAATTAACTAATATCTGGAAAGATGTTACGGATGAGAGAGAGTATGAGATAAAAATATTAATTATGTGAATTTAAATGTATTATAGACAATTAATATTATATTTAAGGGATGAAGGAAGTGTATTTTATATATATATATATATATATATATATATATATATATATATATATATATATATTTATATGCATGTAACTTGCCTTTCAGATAATGCATTAATATTATAGAACCAAGGAAAATATATTAGATTAGGGCATTAGGCCATGGGCGGCTGCACAAGTCATTTTGAAAGCAAGATAATGTTTCAAATCATAATTTTAGTGGTAAAAAACGTTGACCTTGATTATATTGTTAAGCTACATAATCTATACTACGTACTATAATATACTCTCTCAATCCCATAATACACCACGTTTTAGATGATTTTATTTATTTTAAATTATTTATCATTTTATATAATTTAAAAAAATTAATTATAATTTTTTCAAAATTACTTCTCATAGAAAAATATTTCATACGAGAGAGAATGAGACAAGTATGATAATAAATGAGAATTTAAAGATATTATAGACAATTGATAATAATTTAATGTTAATATGTTATTCAATTATTTTCTTAATTCTTGTATACAACTTTAAAACGTCATATATATGCGACAGAGGTAGGGAGGAAGTATTGCTTACATACTTTCTTTAATTTAAGATTGTTAAAAATAAGACAAGGTTGCAATCAATATTAAAAAATAAAACGGGGGACAAATGAACATAAAAAAAATTAAGTAAAATTGTTAGTGCCTGATAAGATAGACTTACATAATTTCAATTCATTATTTATTTAATTAATTAATTTGTTTTTTTTGGTGGTAATCTTAAAGCAAAATTCATTGCTATTTAAAAATGAAGAAGGTATCACAAATTGTGCATATAATAATTTTAATAATGCATTACCGTTCCACATTGAAGGTTTGATTCTTTGAAAGGTGTCACGTGGAGAATACTTGAGCCGCCATTACGAGATACAATTATCCATACAAACACTCCATTCGTACTCGTTCGACTAAAAGTTCGATTCAAACTTGATTCGAAATATAAATGATTCAAGTATAAATAAATTTTAAAATTCGATAAATTACTTGAACTTTCTCAAATTATAATTTTTTATTGATAATCGGATCATATCCGTTTGAAAAGTTCAAGCTACTCGAGCTCGATTCGACATCGTACTCGACTCGGTAGCTAAACGAGCCTCAATCAAACTTTATTTTATACTTGATAAAATTTATGAACCAAATCTGAACAACTCAATACTCGGCAGACTCGTTTCATTTACACCATTACTTCAAGAGCAATACCAAATTAATTATCTAACATATATTAGAATAAGCAAACCATGATATATAATTCCTATTAATCTCATATATTAATAAGTTTTGTCGACTTTTTAATTGTCAGTTACGTGGGAGAGTTTAATAAGTTGGACTCTCTTATAATTTGTATCAATCTCATATATTAATAAACTTCATAATTGTAATCTGGTATAAATTTATCGCAATACATAACGAAACTCTTTTAAAAAAAATTAACAAAACATGCATCATATAATATCCAATCCTGATCACTGGACGTTTGCTTCTCTTTGATCAGTAGTAATCAATTAACCCATTATTTCCTTGGAGATGTAAATATGCGTATGCTTCCTAAAATCATAAGCAGTTGCTGGGCCAGTCTATTGGATTGTGGCCCATGTTTTGCCATCTTTGGCTATTGGGCAAATCTACTTTATAAGCAATAGTCTAATGCGTAATACAAAATCAGAGTAGTGCAGCAGAAGCGTTGTGGGCCCATAACTCACAGCTGGTTCCCACTTCCCAGGATCACTTGACTTGACAAATGAAAATACATTTGTGCAATTTTTTGTAATACTACCTCCGTTCCTTAATATAGGTCATTTTAGAGAAATATTTTTATTCTTAAATATAAGTCGTTTGAGAATTTCAACTAAGCATTAATTGCTTAGTTTCCAATATTACCCCAAGTAATAAATATAACTTTGGTTCTCTCACTGTTTTTTGACTAATAAATAATACTCTTTTTTCAATACAAGGGCAATATAGATAATTGATAGTATTTTACTCACTCCGTTCCTTAATATAAGTCGTTTTAGAGAAATATTTTTGTTCCTTAATATAAGTTGTTTGAGAATTTTAAGTAAGTATTAATTGTTTAGTTTCTAATATTACCCCAAGTATTAAATGTAAATTTGGTTCTCTCATTATTTTCTGTCTAATAAATAACAATCTCTTCTTCCAATATAAGGGCAATATAGACAATTAATATTATAATTAATGCTATACAATCATTACCTTAATATTTGTGTACAACTTTAAAATGACCTATATTAAAAAACGGAGAGAGTACCATTATTTTCTTAATATTTATGCACAACTTTAAAACGGCCTGTATTAAGGAACCGAAGGAATACGTAGCCAGCCCAGCCGTAGGCAGACAGCAGTAGTTTTAATACTTACTTTCGAGAACACACTCAATCATCCTACAAATTCCTTTCCTTTCCTTTAAAATATAAATTTCAGGCTAATGAATTCAGGGAGGATTTCCTATACTTTTTTTTAATGTACGTTTATTTACAAAGCGTTTGGGCATCCAATGCATTTAAAAATCTAGAAACACTTAAAAAATATTCATAATAATTTATTTCAAACGCACCTCATTTAACTCACAAACATAACGTGTACCAAAAATAAAATAACTACTTCTAAAAACGCATGAAAGGTTAATCATTTAAAGGTAAGATTATGTTAATTCTGAAGCAATGCTCTCAGAATATCCATTATATATCCAACAAAATATAAAGTCAAAAACATACAACCCAATCTCTACTTTACCTTTTCATCTTAAGAAGGAAAAAAAAAAGTAGCATACAAACATATTCGCACCAATATGGCACAAGTATGCGGCACTCCTAAAAGCTCCAACTCAACAGATGTCTCTTTGTATTGCTAGTGTCCAGTAAGTGTTATTTGGGAAATATTCCAACTCTCCTATTTGCACAATATTCCTGCCGAAGTGAGTGAACTGTGTGTGGAAGAGACCTCTTCGTTCTCTCATCCGAAAGCCTAGACATCAAATTTAAGCTAGAACAGTTCTGCTTTGTATGACATGCCAAGCACCATCCGGAGCTCTCCAATATGTTAATTTCATATCTTCAAACAAATCCAATCATACCCCTGCACAGATAGCACCTGAAACACACATCATATTTATTCAGTTGGAGTTGCTGTAAAATCGATCCACAATGAAGAATATTTAGACTAGGGCTACTGTCATCCTACGGCTCAAGTCCTCTTATGTCCCAAAGGAAGGATGTCTTCTAGCTGAATCAGGCGCTAACATTCTTGCGGGTCCCCACAGGACACAAAAAGAGAGAGAGAGAGAGAGAGAGAATATCCAATCTCATGGCTATTACTCATCCTAATGGTCTAATTCTTGTATGTTCCTTAAGGCAGGATAATGCAGGCTCTAATATGTTGTGTGTCTTGCACAGAGAGAGAGAGAGAGACCTGATGACCAAGATGAGCAGCAAAGCTTTCTTTCGTCAATGTGTTTGACATCAAGACCGATGAACCAGGAACCAGTACTGATATCATCATGAGCATAAGTCCGAAGAATAGATCTGCCAATTCAACTTGTAACATTTACTCAGTAATTTTCCATACGTTAGTGGAAGGTTAAACTGCCAGACTAAACAGAAAGAAACTAACCTGTTAATTGAAATAAATTTTGCCAAAGCTTGGGATATGACGAACATCTCGCCTGAGGCATGGCGGAAGTACCTATTGGATACAAAAATTATTTATTTAGAAGCCAAGCATGAACAAAGAGAAAAGGCATTCCAACTTGTATCTCAACTTGTTTATTTGGTTATAATAGCCAAAGTGAGTTACCAGATACTCTAATAGACCTAGCAAACTGCATAATTGATACTCGCAAATAGATAAATGTACCAGTACTCTAAATTTAGCGTACCGAAAATTTTATTTATTGTTTAATTATAATTGCCACAAATATTAATATTATAACTTAGTATTGAATGCTCAAACGTCACATTTGTACTAAAATATTTATTAAACAATCAACTTGTTGATTCAACTAAAAATATCCTATAAAAAACTTAGGTTTATTACATTTAGATTATAAGAGAATTCCTAACTATAAGAACTTATATAAATATACCATAGCATATCGCGTTTTAGCTATGTAACGTATTGCGTACCCGTATTCGTACCATGTACCAAAACATACCACGTTTCATGTAACATTGAGCCAAACATATGACTGTGCTATAAGGCCAAGTACGATATCAAAGTAAGATGCCAAGGGTAGAAACTTGAGTGCTTCGAGAGTTTTAATACTTAATAAACCTACACACCAGGGCCTTTTGACTTCATTGCTTTTTGGAATAAATAACAAAGTATCAAACACAAATTAAATTATTAGCTGGGGTCTACATTCCAAATTCTTCAAGTTGACAATTCTTTCCATTTCACTTGTATATTCTAAGCCAGATACAAAAATAAATTTACAGTTGCAAATACAGAAAAAATCAATGACAAAATCTGTTTCCCTAGATTAACCAAATGCATTATTAATTAATGAATGCAAAATCACATACGTTTTCCCGTCGCCAAACTTCCACCAGTCTGGTTCATACCATCTGTGGCTCCTGCCAAGTTCCAGCAAAGCAAGTTGTGAATACTTTGATAACGAAACATGTTCAAATTCAATCAAACCAGTGGAACCAAATTATTGTAAAACTTACTGCTCTGAGAAAACTTCGCCTGATTTCATACAACCAATATATACACGTGGCTTGTCCAAATGAGCTGCAAGTGTATTTCCCAATGTATCTGAACAGAAAACAGTCGGTAAGCTTCATTGATTTATTTATTATTCACACCATAAGTAAATATAAGTAAAGCTTTGGTTTCCACAATATAAAAACTTGACTGTTTTTGTTTCCACACTTCTCTTCTTGTGGAGTGAGACTTTCACAGACAAGCTTTTTTCAAGGAAAAAAATTGGGTATAACAGCTGTATAAAACAATCACAAAAACCCCTGCAAGAGAGGCACCACCCAAACCAACAGCCCCCTATATAAACCACCCAGCGCTAAGAAACAAAAGAAAAATCTTACTGTAAACTCCTCTATAAAATCCACAAAAGAAATGGCTGAACTCGGGAAAGACTCTTAAAGACAAAAAACAGAAACCCTAAACAATTAGACTCACATCAAAGACCTAACTTTACACTCTATCCTCCAAAATTGGTAAAGTAACTGATATAGCTACATCACTCTTCATTTTGTATAATGGAAGTGTTATTATAAGCAAGAGATTCATTTACATCTGAATTCAGAAGTACCACTATAATTATTTCTCTTATGTATAATGAATTGAAATTTGCTGTTATTTCACTATGTCCCAGATATTAATCCCAGCAACCAATGTGATCCTTTCTAATTTAAAACGTTATGGCTAAAATGTATAATACTGTCAAGTTTTTGTCCTAAGAACCATTTTTCTTTTTAAAGTGTTATCCTCTACTAATAGCAGCTACCTTCTTAAGTTACTTAACGTGTAAACGTTTATTCTGCCACGTGAGTAAACATTTCCATAAATTGGTACAGAAATTGAAGTTTATTGATAGTTCCCTATGTATATTATGTTACAATGATATATGATCATTATTAATCACAAAAACTACTGAATAGCACAGAACATATTGTTTTTTCAACTGGGTTTTCAAAAAAATTAAGATAGCTGTTACGGAAAGAATCAAATGAAAACACAACATGGATCGACAATAGCCACATTCTTACTTATCAACACACACACACACGCATATATATATATATATATATATATATATATATATATATATATATATATATATATATATGCGTGTGTGTATATATAGTGGCACTGCAAACGTTCTACACCTGATCTCTCTCAATTAAATAATAAAGCTAGCCAATAGCTAGACTGGAAATATAACCACATAAGATGACTATATACCCACCGATATTTACATAAACATCATCATTGACTTTTGCATAGAACTCAGCATCCCACTTTCCTACAGCAAGAGCAAAAAACAATTTTGTCTTCTTGGGTAGTTCCTCGAGAGCCTCTACATGGTCTTCCTGTAAAGGAGAAGTTAAAACTTGCTTGAACAATGGAGTATAGATTATAACATATAACAAAGCTTCTGTAAGATTGAGTCCTCAAGAAGACGATAAGCTCTTTTACCCAATAGCAATTCAACTTATTCTTAATACTATCAAGGTAATTTTCTCTTAAAACATGCACCAGGCAATTGGCGCTGTTATATATTTAGATACTCTTGGTGCAAAACGTGAATATGATACAAATCACTATCTTTGGTTTTACTTTAAATGGAAAGTTAAAAGATCTATATACAGAGACATTAATAATAAGTATGTGATTTGGCAGCAGCAGTAATAAAAGCTCAGACTGACATTCATAAGACTGTGGATTCAGAACTGAAGACATATACTTTATGCAAATTATTTCAAAGGGTAGTCAGCACCCAGTCCAACCCTGCAAAATCAACACGTCCTAGCTTAGGTAATGGCCGATTCAGGTATTTTAACAATAAATTGTGGTTTGAATATCTCCAACTCAGCTAAACAGCATCACTAGTATCCAGAATGTGATTTGTTTTTTTCTCCTTCCACACCCCCCCCCAAAAAAAAAAAACAAATTAAATCCAGGTTAACTTAAACTTAGTTGTGTCAATTTGGAAGCTAATATGGTCCTATTCAACATACAATCTATAGAACTCCTTATCTTCACTATGGTTTATCATGTTTTTGTTATTTATTTTCCTAATCAGTTTTATGTTCAAACTCATTTACATGCCACTAGCCCATGGAACAATAAACTAGATCTGTGAACTAACTAAAGGAAACCAAAATTATGTGCCAATAAGGGTGAAAATGAAACTATGAGTTCTAGAAGACAGATAGTATAGATAGATATATGTTTCGAGGAATTTTTAACATACAAGAATAAAGAAATCATTGGTTTGCTTATTTTCACTGTCAATGCCCTGGTCCAAACTGTCTCCGTGATTAGCACTGCAAATCAGCATTTCATCATAAAGTTAAGCTCAGATCAACCATCATACTACTTGTGTAAGCACAAAAGGAAATTATAGACCTTCTCCCGATGACAAATTGTGCAATAATCCCCTTTTGATCCTCCATCTTCTTCAACGCTGCACCTGCAACAACAAACGGAAGGATCTGATACTTTGAAGATGCACTTACATAAGGATATCACATTCTAGAACAGCATAACTTGTTCCACTCTACAAAAGTATTCATAGAGATCCTAGTAACTTATCAAAATGAAATACTATATAAACAGATAACTTAGCAACATAATAAATCAAGAATATTTTATTATCAATGATCATAATTATAACATAAACTCCTATATTCATCAAGTGCATATTCGGTCTACTGCAAATAGCTGCAGTCCTGACAATTATGTATCATGTTTCATTTATCATGTACCTATCTTCTTTATACACAATACAGAAACAGGATGGCATTGCTTCTACACCAGCTAACATAGAAAAATTGACTATTACAATAAAAAGCAAATTATCAAGCCCACGAAGAAGGGTAGTACTCTACCAGTAGCCATCCATGCCTTACGTATTGCATCTCGATTGTTCTTGCGGCCAAAGCTTGTGAGTATTCCCATCACTACTAGTGGCCTTTTCTTGGGAGGATATTTTGTCTCTAATAAATGCTTTGAAACAAAACCCTCTTGTCTTGCTGCAACCAATCCCATCTCAAGGGCTGATAATTTCTTCTGTTGTTCCCTAACAAGCATAAGATACTTGTTAAACTGAAAAAATAACTTAATGGACTCCAATATATAACACATGAATCTAAATAAATGACAATTATCTTACCTGCAGGCTATGATTTTCAGTGTATCATCCACTGATATTGCAGATTGCCCCTAAAAAATGGAGATTAATTGTCAACCAAGACAAGACACAATAATTTTATACAATAATTTTAAGAATCACTTGTCAACTTCATAGTGAACTAGATCCAAAAGAAGAATACAGAGAGCTTCAAGAGGCCTGGTCCATCATTACACCCCCCCCCCCAAAAAAAAAAATAGAAAATAAATACATATATGAGATGGATATATCCTACTCTCTGATCAGTATACCAAATATACCAAACATGTAAATGCAGTTCAGCACCACCAGTGATTTCACACTTGAACACGTAATTGATTAGTTGTATCTAGCTTGAATTTAATAATCAAACAAGTTCCCCTGATGGGATCACTCTTGAACCAATGAACAATATAAATTTCTCCCAACATAATTAGGAAAAAAAAGTGGTGGCATTGATAAATGAGAAAGAACACCAGAAAGTGTGATGTTAGTCATGCCTTGATCCCATTATCCATGGATTATTTTTATGATAATTCCATATGTGGTGACATTAAGCACTCCTTCCATCCTAAGAAAGAAGAGTAATACACAAATACATCTTTTGTTACTTTTTTTCCCACTGAATATTAAGGTTTGGATAGGAAACACTTCGATATAATCTTTCTTTGTAAATTTTTATTCAGTAATAAATTTAAGTCTTTGAGTTTAATATTGAAGAAAGATCATAGATAAAAATTAACTTGTCCGATGCAAATCATAATATTCAGAAAAATAAAATTCAATAAAAGAAGTAGTACTCTTTTCCTCTTACCACAATTTACATAATTAAGAATATCAGCATCACTAGGACAATCAGCATAACTAAGAATATTTCTAATTACCTGACCAGTAATTCTGTCAAGCTCTTTGGCCAAGTAAACCCTGTTCTCTGCATCTTGCCATAATCTATATGTACATAGAAAAAGTAAATCGAAGTGAGAAAAAAAATGTTCGAGCAACATAACTTTTTCTGGATTGGGATACAATTATAATACTCAATTGTTCTTTCAGAAAGTATTCTATTTTCAGTCTATCATATATAATATATGAGTGCAGAATGTGATCACAAATAAAACCCTAATCAAGCAATTCAATTTGTACATCTTCGTTTGGTATTCAATGGAATCAGTTTACATAAGGAAGGGAAAAATACAAAAACAGAACTTACCGGCCGGCGACGTATAAGGAAGCCATGGTGGCGAACATGGAGAGCAGGAGAGTTGAAATTCGGGATCGAACAACCATACCAGAGAGTCGGTTATTCGATCCCTTGCTCTGCATTTCTCTCACTTCAATTCGTTTCCCCTTTTCAATTAAATCAATTGCAACAAAAATAAGAAAACTAAAATCAGATCTTTCTTCCAATCACCTTCAAAACCCACCAAAATTGTTCAGTTTTAAGCAACAGATCTGGTAAAGCTCAATCAAACGAATCAAATCTGGTGATGACGATCTATTTGAAATAGTACTGTACAGTCGCGCCTTAAGGCCCTTAACAATTCCCAGGTGATTGGGTTTCAGTCAACCGGCAAAGAAACATTTCTTTTTCTCTCGCGCACAGATGAAATGTTGGGCCGAAGAAGAAATGCAATATGGATCTTAGGGGGTGTATTTAAATTTTGGAACAATTACATTTTCTATTATATTTTTAAAAATTATTACAATAATAGTGTAGTCATAAAATATTTACACAATTAATATATTTAAAATTTTATTTACATAATTAGTGAATTTATTCTTCCTTTAATTTAGTTGTATGATTTATAATATTAGTGCAATTAGAATTCCTTAATTTAGATCTCGAATCAAAAATAGCGTCTTTTTGCTTCAAGAATTCACAGGCGATTTCGGGAGTAATCACAACATAAACGTTAGTTCTTCGAGGCGGATGCAGAGTATTTCGGAGTTCATTTCATCCATAAGCCTATGTATCCATCGGAAAGTAGGCTTGTTCATGAGCATTTGTGGGAGGCATTCCAAGTAGGGTAAAGCTATTAGGCCTGGAGGAATTGAAATTTTCTTTTTCAACCTACTTTGGTATTTCAGAAGGAATGAAAACAGCAATGTGATCAGAAGTATGCAAAATCCGATGCTCATTTATGAGATCTGGGATTCGGGAGTGGTTTTTTTCCATGGCTAGTGAAGTAATCAGACTTATTTGCAAAAAACAAGCAGGTTTTGAAAAGAGTTTAATATTTTCAGTCGGCTAAAAGGCATGTTTTGTTTGATAATTTTTTCGAATTACAGTTGGTAGCCAAACATTCATACCAAGGTAACTAATTCAGTGTTATTAGGTTACCAATTATTTTGAATGTGATGCAGTTAGTAGCTAAACCTTCATGTTGTTGGTTGTCAAACTTTTTATACCAAGGTAACTAACCCTTTATACTAAGGTAATCAATCTACCTCCACACCTGCAGTATGAATTGGTTACCTTGGTCTGAAAGTTTGGCAATCAATTACTTGACGGTTTGGCTACCAACTGCATCACATTCAAAATTAATTGGTAACTTAATAAAGCTGAATTGGTTACCTTGGTATGAAGGTTTGTCTACTCACTGCATGAAGGTTTGGCTACCAACTTCATCGCATTTAAAATAAATTGGTAACCTAATAACATTGAATTGTAAGCATTTCCAGATGTTATTTGGACCGGAATTGCAGCTCCAAGACTCACCCATGGTGGTCTCGTTCCACCGTAGTATAAATAGTGTGTGATGAACCTATCGATCCTTACCTTTAAAAAGTGGTTGCGGAAGTAAACATTATCAGTCTAAATACTAATTATGTAGCGATCCAATTATCCAAGATCATGATTTGGAAGCGATGGAACATGTATACTTTGTATGGAAATCCCGAGATAGGGGAGGATGTTGAATGATACTTATCCACTGTGACGCCCCCAAAATTAGGTATTTATCACCCATCTTGGGTCGTCAGATACATGGTACAAAATACAAATACAAACTTAATTATACAAATGTCGTGTAACATACGACAATACATAAACTGAGAGTTCTAATAGGAATATTGTCATCTAGACAATATCCATACTCAAGAAGTCCTCATTACATTTATTGTCACACTATTTAACAGAATGGTGAGGACTACTAATGCTATCTTCTGGACCATCACTCCTTTCCCTGACTCGTCCCAGCTATATTCTCATTTCCTGAAGAGAACATTGAAAGAAAGGGTGAGCTCAACTAGCCCAGTAAGAAATATTATGACTAAGATAATGAAGAATAAATTATCAATAGTCTTCAAAAATGTTAAACTGATAAAATACAATAGACATCAAGTTTAGCTGCAGCGGAATAAGCAATCCATTAGAAGAGTCAAGTAGAGAATAAAACCTACTATCTTCTATGATTTAAAAATATTTTCATCAACTTTTATCACTGAGACTCAGCTTAATAAATAAACCACATCTTCTAATCATCCTTGTATTACGGGCCAAGGATATTCATTAAATCATCAATGATCATGACTATACCGAAAAATCCCTGGTCATAATCATACCACAAACTGTCTATCAATGCATTACAAGCCACTGAGGACTTTTGTCACACCACTTATAACATCACAGTTCATAATTATACCGAATGATCCCTGGTCATAATCATACTAAGTCCATCTATGCACGTAAGCCAAAGATGACTTTTAACATAAAATAAACATGAGGATGATGACAATGTTATAGGAATTCAATTAAACAAGTTCAAGAATTAGTTTATCCAAGAACTAATAATATCCAAATTGTCAACATGATACTTCTTTGTAAAGTAACAGTTAAGAATGCTCAGAAGAATATTTTCATGAAAAGATACTGGATGAAGCGCAAATATCAAGGATATTCTACTAATTTCATGGAGTATAAAAATCAAAACTTTAACCAAATGAGTATAATAAAGAATATATGAAACTGCAAATGGATTTTCACCAGCCATGCGGTAATCCACGTATACAGATCATTTCCACAATTTAATAAGGAATGAATATAAAGGATCATTCACCATGCATGTGGCAATCCACATAGACAGGTTATTCCAACAAAATAATAAAGAATGGAATAATAGAAGGATTCACCATGCATGCGATAGAGACCGCACAGACAGGTTATTCCCAACAGAATAATAAATGCGGAATAATAAATATGGAACCAGGTCAGGTGAAATTCACACCGACAGGATATTCCGACAGAATAATAAATGTGGAATAATAAATGATGGAACCAGGTCAGGTGAAATTCACACCGACAGGATATTCCGACAGAATCGTAAAGAACGGAATAATAAAAGAATTTCACCAAGTATGTGGTACTTCGCATAAACAGGTTATTCCAACATAATAATAAAGAATGGAATAACAGAAGAAGATCACCAAGTATTGGGTAAACCGCATATACAGGTCATTCCACCAAGTATAGAGTAAACCACGCATACAGGTTATTCCAACAGAATAATAAAGAATGGAATAACATAAGTTCTCTTCATGAATAAGAAAGAATAACACCCCTTACCATTTTAAAGAAGAACTAAAATAAAGAAGTAGTTAAGTGGCAGAATACTCTTCTTCTTTCTCTCTATAGTTTCTCTCTCTAGAGTTCAGTGAATTCGTAAGAAAATAATGAAGGAATGAGCTTCTATTTATAGGAAAATAGAATGCATAGTAACTAATCCATGAACGGTCCAGATTGATTTACTTTAATCTGACGGTCCATATTTAAAGAAAAATCTTTTAAATAAAATATAATATATTCTATTTATAGAATAACTTTAATAAAGTATTCTGTTTTATATAAAAAGATTTTACTATGCAAAATACTATGCACAATAGAATATAATATATTCTATTTATAGAATAACTTTAATAAAGTATTCTGTTTTATATAAAAAGATGTTTCTGTTTTATTACGTTAATAATACGAATAAAACAAAACTTCATTATCGCTAAATAATTCATATTATTAATTGACAATAATTGAATCAAACTGAGTGACTTCTCACATAAGCATCAATACCGTGTGCTACTATGCAACTACACATATTACTGTACTTTTACTACCGAGTAGTTCAACAGTATAAACGGTAAAACATCCGCCGTTATTTTTAATAAAATATTTTTGTCGTTTTCTCAATCTGACAATAATTTCATTGTGGGGTCCACCAATGATTGTATCGTCGTACGAGTATTCTCCGTAAATAGTAACTCGTGAATAGTACTTCGACACAAAAAGTGTCTCAAATACTCGAGTGAATAATACTAGAGTAAATAGTAATTTAGATGAATAGTAGCCCGTGAATAGTAACTCGTGAATAGTAACTCATGAATAGTAACTCCGACACAAAAAGTGTCCTAAATACTCGAGTGAACAATACTAGAGTGAATAGTAATTTGGGTGAATAGTAACCTGTGAATAGTAATTCGTGAATAGTAACTCATGAATAGTACTCCGACACAAAAAGTGTCCCAAATACTCGAGTGAACGATACTAGAGTGAATATTAATTTGGGTGAATAGTAACCCGTGAATAGTGACTCGTGAATAGTGACCATGTATTTTATGACAACTTGTTTACTTAAAAAAAAAAATTTCACATATCACCCTTAACTTTAACCTTTTATCAATTTAACCATTTACCAAAATAGAAAAATTGAATACTTTTATTTCATAAAATTCGGGGTCTCACAATCTCCCCTCCTTATGGAATTTCGCCCTCAAAATTAACGTGCGTACCTGATATTCGAAGAGATGAGAATACCTTACTTTCTTTTCGGATTGTACCTTTCCGGATAATTCCGCTCTATCATGATTTTTCCATTTCTCATCTCCTGTATTTCGAATATCATTCTAGAATATACCTTCAAAACAAAGGTTAATCGACATACCACAATTTATCCACTTATTAAGTAAACAATTTCAGCTTAGGTAAGTCACACCCTAGCAAAGTATATTACTCGTCTTCTAGACTAATATCTCTGTCAGTGACCATATCCCTGTAACATCAATCAACAATTTCTATCCACAATCATATGAATAATTCATAATCATAATTGTAAGACCCCAAATTTTATGAAATAAAAGTATTCAATTTTTCTTATAATTACTATTCAGTAAATGGTTAAATTGATAAAAGTTTAAAGTTATGAGTGAAATATGATTTTTTTTCAAAATAAGCAAGTGGTTATAAAATAATCATTGTTGTCGGGGAATATTCTTTCTGTCGGGGAATATTCGTACGACGGCGCAGCCATTTGTGGGCCCCATAACAGAATAACTGTCGGGTGAAGAAAACGACAAATTTGAGTTTTTACAAATAACGGCGTAGTTGTTACCGTTAACACTGTTGGAATACCCGGTGGTTAAAATACAGTAATACGCGTTATTGCACAGTAGCACACGGTATTGCATAGTATTTTTGAAATTATTGATTCTTACGTAAGAAGGCACTACTCAATAATTGTTACAGTAATTACTGTTCAATATTTTATTTTATTGATTCAATAATTGCTACGTTGAAATTTTATATTATTGTTGTTCAATAATTGTTGCTGCACAGTATTTTCCATTATCAGATCAATAATTCATATTATTTGAATAGTATTATTAGATAACATTATTGGCAATGTCTAGAAAGTTCTGTCTAAAGAGATGTTTGGTCATCTAATTGCGCGCTAGTAAGGAAAAATCCTTATTGGAAAGCCCCCTCTTTCCTGGGAACGGCCTGGTTGTCATAAATGTGATTCTGTAATATTATTTATGAATAATTAATTATTGATTCATATGATAAGAAAATATTTATTTTATGTGGATATAAATGAGGGATATATTTTTGTGGTTAAAAAATGAAGGAGTTAATGTTGAGATTTTTATCCGTATTTTTGTCGGAATGGAGGTATTAAAAATCTGGGTTTTTTGAGATATTTTGCGGGGGTTATAATTTTTAATCTGACCGTTGGATCGTGGTAATTTTTGGATATGTTATACATATATAAGTTGAGTATATGTCCACAAATTTTGAACCGTTAAAAAAGAACGTATGATTTATTATGAATTTTACGAGATGACTGGTTCAGAAATTGTTGAATTTTCAGAGTTTATCATTTTGGTGGAAAATTCTAGAATTGGTGGGCTCCACTTGTGGTTGGTGAAGAAATGTGCTGAATTATATTTCAAATGTGGTGGGTGGGAATAGTAGCAGGTAAAGCCATCAGGTTGCAGGTCAAACCTACCAAAATTTTCCTATAAATAGAGGGTTAAGTTAGAATTGAAAATCACACCAGAAACATAAGCTTTCTCTCTTTCTCTCTCTATATTATGAAGCATATTTTGTGAGTTTTTAGATACTTGGTGAGTTGCTATTTATCAGTGCAAGTTTCCTTCAGCATCATATCCGATATCCAGTCAGAAGTACTGTTCTTTTGAGGTAAGGGATAGTAAGGGATATGAAGGGATTTTAAGGGTTGTTATGATTTTCAGTTTCGTAATTTTTCTGATCTTCAAAAATTCTGAAAAAATTTGAAATGATATTTTGATGAGTTTTCTTGATTGTGTCCAAAAATGGTGATTTTTGGATGTATAGATTGAGAGTTATGAATTTTATGAGAAAAGACTATTTTAAAAGTAACAACTTATAATTCCTTGTGGTTAACTCCAAAATTGATGAAATTTTTATTGAGAGTACATGTATATGATAGAAGTATACTCTGTAAATTTTAGAATTTTTAGACAAAAGTACAATTTTTGATAAATGTCTAAATATTCGGCTATTTTGGCTATATGAAAAATAGTAAATGACTTTTAAAAATTCTGAGAAAAATATATGTTCACTATGGGACTATATTATGCTAAATCCCAGAAAAAAAAAATATTTTTGGAACTGATTTGGTATTTTTCATAAAAATGGTCTAGTTATGAGTAAATGAATTAAATATGTTTTGTGAAGAAAGAAAATTGGAAAATAGGATTTTATAGCTTGAGAATCCTATATGAGGTATATGCAGATTTTTGATGAGGGTTTTGGTTATTGATGATGAAATTGTAAGAGTTGGCATTTTATGATGATTAAATGCATTAATTAGTAAAGTGTAAACAATTAAAATAAATTGTTTATAAATTTAAGTAATGTTATTCTTTCAATGTCATTATACCGAAATATTGGTATGAATTTTATTGTGGAATTTCTATCTTTTGTGTCGGGGTTACTATTCATGAGTTACTATTCACGATTTACTATTCATGAGTTACGAATATTACTCTTGAGATTAAAACTATATGTTGATCATATTATTTTTATCATCATATATAACATTTTTATAACCCTGATGTTGAAATTCTCTTTCACTGGAGTGTAAAGATGGGTAGATTATTGGTATGATCATGACTAGGGTTCTCTTTGGCCTGCAGTGCAAAGTTGAATTGTGACTGGTATGATCATGACCATTGAATTTATAATTGAATATCTTAAGCTTAAGTGCAAAGGTGAATTGATCAACATGATTATAATTATTGTTTATATAAATTCTGAAATGATTATATATTTCTTTGAGATATGAATATATTTGGCCTGTAGTGCAAATATGAATTGTTGATGAATATCTTTGGCATGTAGTGCAAAGATGGCATGTTGATGAATATCTTTGGCTTGTAGTGCAAAGATGAACTGTTGTTAAATATCTTTGGCCCGTAGTGCAAAGATGGTTTGTTGATGAATATCTTTGGCCCGTAGTGCAAAGATGGATTTGTTAGTATGATTATAAACAGGAACTGTGATTTGGTATAACCATGATCTTTGATGTTTCAGGTAAAGACAGGTGATGAAAATATTCTTCGTCCTGGGTGCGAAGAAAAAATTAGAGTCACAATTATGATTATGAGTTATTCATATGATTGTGGACCAGAATTGTTGATTGATGTTACAGGGATAAAACATTGTTGGTGAATTTTTAACATGGAGAAGATAATAGACTTTATAGTCTATTTGACTCTTCTAATGGATTGCTCGTTCCGCTGCAACTATGGTTGAAATTTTTATCATTTACCATATGTTCTAAATCTTTGATTTATTGTTGATGAAGGCTATTGATAATTGAATTATCTTTAGTCATGATATTCTTTACTGAGCTAGTTGTGCTCACCCTTTTGCTTCACAATTCCTTTCAGGTAATAAGAGTGTAGCTGGGTCGAGCGAGGGTAACGGGGAAATAGAACGGTGGTCTCTAGCTGTGGATGTTCTCCCGAAGTAGTATAGAAAAGTTCATTTAGTAGTTATATTTGGTGAATCCAATAGGGTAAGGTGTACCCAACGTTGCAAGGGTGGTTTGCCACTATCATACAAGATGTCTAACGACACACAACCTCATGTCATCATAAGACAGGGATGTGCTCATCCACTTGCTGAGTATATATACGAGCACTACCTATATAATCTTGGTGTTTGTTTGAAGTATAATTCTCAATTAGAGACAGTAGAGATAATGATAAGTCAAGAGAAGACTCACCATTGGGAAGAATATGATAGTAATCTTCTCGTTTTTCTTTGGGGTCTATTGGGTCAACCAAGGATAATTCTGTGGCCATATGATATCTATCATAACCTAGACGCGTGGCCTCCCATGTACGAAGGTTTCCTTGAGCACTTCCCAAATATTCTAATTTCTAAAACAGTTTTTGACTATACCTTTATGTAAGGTGTCATTGTGAGGTGATGTCCACGGTTGGAACATGAGTCACATTTGGTATATATTTGTATCCAAACTCACAGCATATGTGTTGTTGTATTTTGCACGACAATTGTTGTAATAAAGTTGTAGTTATTTTCTGTACCATGTATTTGACGACTCAGAATGGGTTGGGTGGAATGGACCTATTTTGGGATTGTCACAGGTGGTATCAGAGCTTAGGGATATGATCTCTGGCGGAGATCGGGGAATATAACTAGGAGGGGAGAGATGAGTAAATCCTTCGCTAGTGTGTCCTACCTAAGCTTATTTGTTGGTCAGTCATAATATCGGGATATTATGTGATATGTTAATTTGTTCAATTAACCCTTATTTTGAAGCTGTATTCTAGAATGATATCTGAAATACAGGAGATGAGCAATGGAGAAATCATGATGATAGGGAAGATGGAATCTGAAATGAAAGTAAGGTATTCTCAACTCTTTGAAATACCAGGTACGTAAATTTCGGGGACGAAATTTCATAAGGAGGGGAGATTGTAAGACCCCAAATTTTATGAAATAAAAGTATTCAATTTTTCTTATAATTACTATTTAGTAAATGGTTAAATTGATAAAAGTTTAAAGTTATGAGTGAAATATGATTTTTTTTCAAAATAAGCAAGTGGTTATAAAATAATCATTGTTGTCGGGGAATATTCGTACGACGGCGCAGCCATTTGTGGGCCCCATAACAGAATAACTGTCGGGTGAAGAAAACGACAAATTTGAGTTTTTACAAATAACGACGTAGTTGTTACCGTTAACACTGTTGGAATACCCGGTGGTTAAAATACAGTAATACGCGTTATTGCACAGTAGCACACGGTATTGCATAGTATTTTTGAAATTATTGATTCTTACGTAAGAAGGCACTACTCAATAATTGTTACAGTAATTACTGTTCAATATTTTATTTTATTGATTCAATAATTGCTACGTTGAAATTTTATATTATTGTTGTTCAATAATTGTTGCTGCACAGTATTTTCCATTATCAGATCAATAATTCATATTATTTGAATAGTATTATTAGATAGCATTATTGGCAATGTCTAGAAAGTTCTGTCTAAGGAGAGGTTTGGTCATCTAATTGCGCGCTAGTAAGGAAAAATCCTTATTGGAAAGCCCCCTCTTTCCTGGGAACGGCCTGGTTGTCATAAATGTGATTCTGTAATATTATTTGTGAATAATTAATTATTGATTCATATGATAAGGAAATATTTATTTTATGTGGATATAAATGAGGGATATATTTTTGTGGTTAAAAATGAAGGAGTTAATGTTGAGGTTTTTATCAGTATTTTTGTCGGAATGGAGGTATTAAAAATCAGGATTTTTGAGATATTTTGCGGGGGTTATAATTTTTAATCCGACCGTTGGATCGTGGTAATTTTTGGATATGTTATACATATATAAGTTGAGTATATGTCCACAAATTTTGAACCGTTAAAAATGAACGTATGATTTATTATGAATTTTACGAGATGACTGGTTCAGAAATTGTTGAATTTTCAGAGTTTATCATTTTGGTGGAAAATTCTAGAATTGGTGGGCCCCACTTGTGGTTGGTGAAGAAATGTGCTGAATTATATTTCAAATGTGGTGGGTGGGAATAGTAGCAGGTAAAGCCATCAGGTTGCAGGTCAAACCTACCAAAATTTTCCTATAAATAGAGGGCTAAGTTAGAATTGAAAATCACACCAGAAACATAAGCTTTCTCTCTTTCTCTCTCTATATTATGAAGCATATTTTGTGAGTTTTTAGATACTTGGTGAGTTGCTATTCATCAGTGCAAGTTTCCTTCAGCATCATATCCGATATCCAGTCAGAAGTACTGCTCTTTTGAGGTAAGGGATAGTAAGGAATATTAAGGGATTTTAAGGGTTGTTATGATTTTCAGTTTCGTAATTTTTCTGATCTTCAAAAATTCTGGAAAAATTTGAAATGATATTTTGATGAGTTTTCTTGATTGTGTCCAAAAATGGTGATTTTTGGATGTATAGATTGAGAGTTATGAATTTTATGAGAAAAGACTATTTTAAAAGTAACAGCTTATAATTCCTTGTGGTTAACTCCAAAATTGATGAAATTTTTATTGGGAGTACATGTATATGATAGAAGTATACTCTGTAAATTTCAGAATTTTTAGACAAAAGTACAATTTTTGATAAATGTCTAAATATTCGGCTATTTTGGCCATATGAAAAATAGTAAATGACTTTTAAAAATTCTGAGAAAAATATATGTTCACTATGGGACTATATTATGCTAAATCCCAGAAAAGAAATATTTTTGGAACTGATTTGGTATTTTTCATGAAAATGGTCTAGTTATGAGTAAATGAATTAAATATGTTTTGTGAAGAAAGAAAATTGGAAAATAGGATTTTATGGCTTGAGAATCCTATATGAGGTATATGCAGATTTTTGATGAGGGTTTTGGTTATTGATGATGAAATTGTAAGAGTTGGCATTTTATGATGATTAAATGCATTAATTAGTAAAGTGTAAACAATTAAAATAAATTGTTTATAAATTTAAGTAATGTTATTCTTTCAATATCATTATACCGAAATATTGGTATGGATTTTATTGTGGAATTTCTATCTTTTGTGTCGGGGTTACTATTCATGAGTTACTATTCACGATTTACTATTCATGAGTTACGAATATTACTCTTGAGATTAAAACTATATGTTGATCATATTATTTTTATCATCATATATAACATTTTTATAACCCTGATGTTGAAATTCTCTTTCACTGGAGTGTAAAGATGGGTAGATTATTGGTATGATCATGACTAGGGTTCTCTTTGGCCTGTAGTGCAAAGTTGAATTGTGACTGGTATGATCATGACCATTGAATTTATAATTGAATATCTTAAGCTTAAGTGCAAAGGTGAATTGATCAACATGGTTATAATTATTGTTTATATAAATTCTGAAATGATTATATATTTCTTTGAGATATGAATATATTTGGCCTGTAGTGCAAATATGAATTGTTGATGAATATCTTTGGCATGTAGTGCAAAGATGGCATGTTGATGAATATCTTTGGCCTGTAGTGCAAAGATGAACTGTTGTTGAATATCTTTGGCCCGTAGTGCAAAGATGGTTTGTTGATGAATATCTTTGGCCCGTAGTGCAAAGATGGATTTGTTAGTATGATTATAAACAGGAACTGTGATTTGGTATAACCATGATCTTTGATGTTTCAGGTAAAGACAGGTGATGATAATATTCTTCGTCCTGGGTGCGAAAAAAAATTTAGAGTCACAATTATGATTATGAGTTATTCATATGATTGTGGACCAGAATTGTTGATTGATGTTACAGGGATAAAACATTGTTGGTGGATTTTTAACATGGAGAAGATAATAGACTTTATAGTCTATTTGACTCTTCTAATGGATTGCTCGTTCCGCTGCAACTATGGTTAAAATTTTTATCATTTACCATATGTTCTAAATCTCTGATTTATTGTTGATGAAGGCTATTGATAATTTAATTATCTTTAGTCATGATATTCTTTACTGAGCTAGTTGTGCTCACCCTTTTGCTTCACAATTCCTTTCAGGTAATAAGAGTGTAGCTGGGTCGAGCGAGGGTAACGGGAAATAGAACGGTGGTCTCTAGCTGTGGATGTTCTCCCGAAGCAGTATAGAAAAGTTCATTTAGTAGTTATATTTGGTGAATCCAATAGGGTAAGGTGTACCCAACGTTGGAAGGGTGGTTTGCCACTATCATACAAGATGTCTAACGACATACAACCTCGTGTCATCATAAGACAAGGATGTGCTCATCCACTTGCTGAGTATATATACGAGCACTACCTATATAATCTTGGTGTTTGTTTGAAGTATAATTCTCAATTAGAGACAGTAGAGATAATGATAAGTCAAGAGAAGACTCACCATTGGGAAGAATATGATAGTAATCTTCTCGTTTTTCTTTGGGGTCTATTGGGTCAACCAAGGATAATTCTGTGGCCATATGATATCTATCATAACCTAGACGCGTGGCCTCCCATGTACGAAGGTTTCCTTGAGCACTTCCCAAAGATTCTAATTTCTAAAACAATTTTTGACTATACCTTTATGTAAGGTGTCATTGTGAGGTGATGTCCACGGTTGGAACATGAGTCATATTTGGTATATATTTGTATCCAAACTCACAGCATATGTGTTGTTGTATTTTGCACGACAATTGTTGTAATAAAGTTGTAGTTATTTTCTGTACCATGTATTTGACGACTCAGAATGGGTTGGGTGGAATGGACCTATTTTGGGATTGTCACAATAATTGTGATTCTGAATTACTTTTCGCACCCAGGAAGAAGAAAATTTACATCACCTATCTTCACCTGAAACATCAAAAATCATGGTTATACCAAATCACAATTCCTGCTCATAATCATACTAATAAATTCCATCTTTGCACTACGGCTAAAGATTTACAACTGTATAACCAATAATCAACAGTTAATCTTCGCATACAGGCCATGAATATACAACTGTAAAATCAATAATGCTGAGACTCCGCTTATTAGTATCACGACCACGAATTATCCATGCATATGTGCCAAAGATAATCGTGTTTTCAATTACGGTCATGATTGTACCAAACAATCCCTGGTCATAATCATACCAAGTCCATCTATGCACGTAAGCCACAGATGACTTTTACCACATCTATGAATTAATATTTCATTGCTGAGACTCAACTCAATAATTAATCCACATCATCGAATCATCCCTGCACTACAGGCCAAGGATATTCTTTAGTATCACGACCACGAATTATCCATGCACTACGTGCCAATGATAATCGTGTTTTCAATTACGGTAATGATTATACCGAACAATCCCTGGTCATAATCATACCAAGTCCATCTATGCACGTAAGCCACAGATAACTTTTACCACATCTATGAATTAATATTTCACTGTTGAGACTCAGCTCAATAATTAATCCACATCATCGAATCACCCTTGCACTCCGGCTAAGGATATTCTTTAGTATCACGACCACGAATTATGCATGCACTACGGCTAAAGATAATCGTATTTTCATCAACGGTCCTGATCATGCCATAAAATAATTAGTCTTTGCACTACGGCCAAAGAGAATCCATAGCCATAATCATACCAAAAACTGTCCATCAATGCATTACGGGCCAATGAAGACTTTTTTCACATCATTTGTAACATAACGGTCATGATTATACCGAATAATCCCTGGTCATAATCATACCAAGTCCATCTGTGCACTACAGGCCACAGATGACTTTCAACAAAATATAAACATGAGAATGAGGTATTGACGTATATAGGGTTTCAAACCTCTTAGAAATTTTCGCGTCATTCGCTCCTCATTATCGACCAAATGGGATGCAAACTGGGATAACTCCGCAAATTTAACCTCGTACTGCGATATGGTCATATTATTTTGCTCCAATGCTTATCTCAACATTGTTAGATGCCATTTTCAAACACTGCCACAAAACAAGGGTTAATTAACATATCACATATTATCCCTATACTCTGACCGACCAATTAAATACCAAAAAAACTTAGGTAGGTCATACTAGCGAAGGAATTCCCCGTCTCTTCCCTCCTAGTTCTTATCTTACATCTCAGCCAGGGATCATATCCCTAAGCTTTGATACCAACTGTGACGCCCCCAAAATTAGGTATTTATCACCCATCTTGGGTCGTCAGATACATGGTACAAAATACAATACAAACTTAATTATTCAAATGTCGTGTAACATACGACAATACATTAAACTGAGAGTTCTAATAGGAATATTGTCATCTAGACAATATCCATACTCAAGGAGTCCTCATTACATTTATTGTCACACTATTTAACAGAATGGTGAGGACTACTAATGCTATCTTCTGGACCATCACTCCTTTCCCTGACTCGTCCCAGCTATATTCTCATTTCCTGAAGAGAACATTGAAAGAAAGGGTGAGCTCAACTAGCCCAGTAAGAAAGTAGAATATTATGACTAAGATAATGAAGAATAAATTATCAATAGTCTTCAACAATGTTAAACTGATAAAATACAATAGACATCAAGTTTAGCTGCAGCGGAATAAGCAATCCATTAGAAGAGTCAAGTAGAGAATAAAACTACTATCTTCTATGATTTAAAAATATTTTCATCAACTTTTATCACTGAGACTCAGCTTAATAAATAAACCACATCTTCTAATCATCCTTGTATTACGGGCCAAGGATATTCATTAAATCATCAATGATCATGACTATACCGAAAAATCCCTGGTCATAATCATACCACAAACTGTCTATCAATGCATTACAAGCCACTGAGGACTTTTGCCACACCACTTATAACATCACAGTTCATAATTATACCGAATGATCCCTGGTCATAATCATACTAAGTCCATCTATGCACGTAAGCCAAAGATGACTTTTAACATAAAATAAACATGAGGATGATGACAATGTTATAGGAATTCAATTAAACAAGTTCAAGAATTAGTTTATCCAGGAACTAATAATATCCAAATTGTCAACATGATACTTCTTTGTAAAGTAACAGTTAAGAATGCTCAGAAGAATATTTTCATGAAAAGATACTAGATGAAGCGCAAATATCAAGGATATTCTACTAATTTCATGGAGTATAGAAATCAAAACTTTAACCAAATGAGTATAATAAAGAATATATGAAACTGCAAATGGATTTTCACCAGCTATGCGGTAATCCACGTATACAAATCATTTCCACAATTTAATAAGGAATGAATATAAAGGATCATTCATCATGCATGTGGCAATCCACATAGACAGGTTATTCCAACAAAATAATAAAGAATGGAATAATAGAAGGATTCACCATGCATGCGATAGAGACCGCACAGACAGGTTATTCCCAACAGAATAATAAATGCGGAATAATAAATATGGAACCAGGTCAGGTGAAATTCACACCGACAGGATATTCCGACAGAATAATAAATATGGAATAATAAATGATGGAACCAGGTCAGGTGAAATTCACACCGACAGGATATTCCGACAGAATCGTAAAGAACGGAATAATAAAAGAATTTCACCAAGTATGTGGTACTTCGCATTAAACAGGTTATTCCAACATAATAATAAAGAATGGAATAACAGAAGAAGATCACCAAGTATTGGGTAAACCGCATATACAGGTCATTCCACCAAGTATAGAGTTAAACCACGCATACAGGTTATTCCAACAGAATAATAAAGAATGGAATAACATAAGTTCTCTTCATGAATAAGAAAGAAAAACACCTTACCATTTTAAAGAAGAACTAAAATAAAGAAGTAGTTAAGTGGCAGAATACTCTTCTTCTTTCTCTCTATAGTTTCTCTCTCTAGAGTTCAGTGAATTCGTAAGAAAATAATGAAGGAATGAGCTTCTATTTATAGGAAAATAGAATGCATAGTAACTAATCCATGAACGGTCCAGATTGATTTACTTTAATCTGACGGTCCATATTTAAAGAAAAAATCTTTTAAATAAAATATAATATATTCTATTTATAGAATAGCTTTAATAAAGTATTCTGTTTTATATAAAAAGATTTTACTATGCAAAAATACTATGCACAATAGAATATAATATATTCTATTTATAGAATAACTTTAATAAAGTATTTGTTTTTATATAAAAAGATGTTTCTGTTTTATTACGTTAATAATACGAATAAAACAAAACTTCATTATCGCTAAATAATTCATATTATTAATTGACAATAATTGAATCAAACTGAGTGACTTCTCACATAAGCATCGATACCGTGTGCTACTATGCAACTACACATATTACTGTACTTTTACTACCGAGTAGTTCAACAGTATCAACGGTAAAACATCCGCCGTTATTTTTAATAAAATATTTTTGTCGTTTTCTCAATCTGACAATAATTCCGTTGTGGGGGTCCACCAATGATTGTATCGTCGTACGAATATTTCCCGTAAATAGTAACTCGTGAATAGTTACTTCGACACAAAAAGTGTCTCAAATACTCGAGTGAATAATACTAGAGTGAATATTAATTTAGATGAATAGTAACTCGTGAATAGTAACTCATAAATAGTAATTCCGACACAAAAAGTGTCCTAAATACTCGAGTGAACAATACTAGAGTGAATAGTAATTTGGGTGAATAGTAACCTGTGAATAGTAATTCGTGAATAGTAACTCATGAATAGTACTCCGACACAAAAAGTGTCCCAAATACTCGAGTGAACGATACTAGAGTGAAAAGTAATTTGGGTGAATAGTAACCCGTGAATAGTGACTCGTGAATAGTGACCATGTATTTTATGACAACTTGTTTACTTTAAAAAAAAATTCACATATCACCCTTAACTTTAACCTTTTATCAATTTAACCCATTTACCAAAATAGAAAAATTGAATACTTTTATTTCATAAAATTCGGGGTCTCACATCCACCTCTTGTTTTGCCTTCCTACTATATTTACAAAACCCCTTGTGTATGTATCTTATATTGACTTAAGTGAAAAATTGAAGATTTATATGCTCTATAAATCATTAACGGGAAAAGAAGAGATGAAAGAGAGATGAAACCATTAACAGGAATAGAGTTTTCAGAGATGAAAGAGGAAAGTAAGAGAGAGAGAAAAGAAAAGTGGATAAGAATCTTAATTGCACTAATATTTGTAAATAAATATGGAAAGTATATTATTTTTGTAATTATTTTGTTGATGTACTAATTGTAACGCCCCCAAAATAGGTATACAACACCCATTTCTGAGTCGTAAATTACATGGTACAAAAAGCAAACTACAACTTCAATAATACAATTATCGTGCAAAATACGACAACACATACTGTGAGTTTAAATACAAATATTGTCTTCTAGACAATATCCACACTCAAATAAGTCCTCATTACAATTATTCAAACACTATTTTACAAAAATAGTGAGGACTGTTAAAACATCTTTCTAGAACTATCACTCCATACCCCGACTAGATCCTGCTATGTTCTCACCTCCTGAGAAGAAAAATGGAACAAAAAAGAAAAGGGTGAGCTCAACTAGCCCAGTAAAGAATATTATGACTAAGATAATATACAACAAATTATCATTAGTATTCAACAGGGAAAAATCTGATAGAATATAATCGACAACAAGTTTTAGATCAACAACTGTAGCGGAAACAGCAAACCATTAGAAGAGTCAAGTAGAGAATGAATTCTACTATCTTCTAAGATTTAAAAGTCCATCATCAATATTTTATCCCTGTAACATCAATTAATAATCATCTTTAACCAAATATTCATCTTTGCACTACAGGCCAAAGATATTCATTTGTATCACCAGTCAGTCATGTTCATCTCAACACCTGTTCATCTTTGCACTACAGGCCAAAGATATTTATCAGGTAATCATACATCTTTGCACTACAGACCAAAGATATTCGGTAGTATCATCATTTAGGACTGAAGATGATGAAAAATATTTTAAAGAAAACGAATCCAGTGAGATAAAAGAACAAATATTAGGAATTCATATTACAATTTATCCAAGTTCAATAATACTCCATAATAACCAATTTTGAAGCAGAATTCAAAAATAAAGATCAAAATATGGATACAATCAAAGATAGTAACCATAATAGACAACTTGGACAAAAAGAATAAAATTTTATTTTTCAGTGAATAGAGTCGTATTCGTGAATTGTGCGTATAGGTGATAGTAAGTATACGTGAATAGTAACCCGACACAAAAGTTCTAAATTTGATATAAAAGTTCATATCAATATTTCGGATAATGATATTGAAGAAATTATCATTTAAGAAGGAAGATAATATCCTTACCTCAAAATATCAGTACTTCTGGTCGGAAATACGGTTATAGGGATGAAAGAGGTACTCTTGTAAGACCCCGAATTTTATGAAATAAAAGTATTCAATTTTTCTTATAATTACTATTCAGTAAATGGTTAAATTGATAAAAGTTTAAAGTTATGGGTGAAATATGATTTTTTTCAAAATAAGCAAGTGGTTATAAAATAATCATTGTTGTCGGGGAATATTCGTTTGGTCGTGGAATATTCTTTCTGTCGGGGAATATTCGTACGACGGCGCAGCATTTGTGGGCCCCATAACAGAATAACTGTCGGGTGAAGAAAACGACAAATTTGTTTTTACAAATAACGGCGTAGTTGTTACCGTTAACACTGTTGGAATACCCGGTGGTTAAAATACAGTAATACGCGTTATTGCACAGTAGCACACGGTATTGCATAGTATTTTTGAAATTATTGATTCTTACGTAAGAAGGCACTACTCAATAATTGTTACAGTAATTACTGTTCAATATTTTATTTTATTGATTCAATAATTGCTACGTTGAAATTTTATATTATTGTTGTTCAATAATTGTTGCTGCACAGTATTTCCCATTATCAGATCAATAATTCATATTATTTGAATAGTATTATTAGATAGCATTATTGGCAATGTCTAGAAAGTTCTGTCTAAGGAGAGGTTTGGTCATCTAATTGCGCGCCAGTAAGGAGAAATCCTTATTGGAAAGCCCCCTCTTTCCTGGGAACGGCCTGGTTGTCATAAATGTGATTCTGTAATATTATTTGTGAATAATTAATTATTGATTCATATGATAAGGAAATATTTATTTTATGTGGATATAAATGAGGGATTATTTTTGTGGTTAAAAATGAAGGAGTTAATGTTGAGGTTTTTATCAGTATTTTTGTCGGAATGGAGGTATTAAAAATTAGGGTTTTTGAGATATTTTGCGGGGGTTATAATTTTTAATCCGACCGTTGGATCGTGGTAATTTTTGGATATGTTATACATATATAAGTTGAGTATATGTCCACAAATTTTGAACCGTTAAAAATGAACGTATGATTTATTATGAATTTTACGAGATGACTGGTTCAGAAATTGTTGAATTTTCGGAGTTTATCATTTTGGTGGAAAATTCTAGAATTGGTGGGCCCCACTTGTGGTTGGTGAAGAAATGTGCTGAATTATATTTCAAATGTGGTGGGTGGGAATAGTAGCAGGTAAAGCCATCAGGTTGCAGGTCAAACCTACCAAAATTTTCCTATAAATAGAGGGCTAAGTTAGAATTGAAAATCACACCAGAAACATAAGCTTTCTCTCTTTCTCTCTCTATATTATGAAGCATATTTTGTGAGTATTTAGATACTTTGTGAGTTGCTATTCAGTGCAAGTTTCCTTCGGCTTTGCATTCCAGTCAGAAGTACTGCTCTTTTTGAGGTAAGGGATATTAAGGATTTTAAGGGTTGTTATGATTTTCAGTTTCGTAATTTTTCTGATCTTCAAAAATTCTGGAAAAATTTGAAATGATATTTTGATGAGTTTTCTTGATTGTGTCCAAAAATGGTGATTTTTGGATGTATAGATTGAGAGTTATGAATTTTATGAGAAAAGACTATTTTAAAAGTAACCGCTTATAATTCCTTGTGGTTAACTCCAAAATTGATGAAATTTTATTGGGAGTACATGTATATGATAGAAGTATACTCTGTAAATTTCAGAATTTTTGGACAAAATTATAATTTTTGATAAATGTCTAAATATTCTGCTATTTTGGCCATATGAAAAATAGTAAATGACTTTTAAAAATTCTGAGAAAAATATATGTTCACTATGGGACTATATTATGCTAAATACCAGAAAAGAAATATTTTTGGAACTGATTTGGTATTTTTCATAAAAATAGTCTAGTTATGAGTAAATGAATTAAATATGTTTTGTGAAGTAAGAAAATTGAAAAATAGGATTTTATGGCTTGAGAATCCTATATGAGGTATATGCATATTTTTGATGAGGGTTTTGATTATTGGTGATAAAATCTTATGAGTTTGGTATTTTAGAATGATTAAATGCATTATTTAGTAAAGTGTAAACAATTTAAATAAATTGTTTATAAGCTTAAGAAATATTATTCTTTCAATATCATTATACCGAAATATTGGTATAGATTTTATTGTAGAATTTCTACCTTTTTGTGTCGAGTTACTATTCATGAGTTACTATTCACGAGTTACTATTCACGATAAAAAATTGGTTTCTTTTTCTAACAAATTATAGTTGAGTTATGAATATTACTCTTGAGATTAAAATTATGTATTGATTATATTGATTTTATTATCATATATATAACATTTTTATAACCCTGATGTTGAAATTCTCTTTCACTAGAGTGTAAAGATGGGTAGATTATTGGTATGATCATGACTAGGGTTCTCTTTGGCCTGTAGTGCAAAGTTGAATTGTGACTGGTATGATCATGACCATTGAATTTATAAGCTTAAGTGCAAAGGTGAATTGATCAACATGGTTATAATTATTGTTTATATAAATTCTGAAATGATTATATATTTCTTTGAGATATTAATATCTTTGGCCTGTAGTGCAAGATGAAATGTTGATGAATATCTTTGGCCTGTAGTGCAAAGATGAATTGTTGATGAATATCTTTGGCCCGTAGTGCAAAGATGACATGTTGTTGAATATCTTTGGCCAGTAGTGCAAAGTGAACAGATGTTGAGATAAACATGACCAACTGGTGATACAAATGAATATCTTTGGACGTAGTGCAAAGATGAAGTTATTAGTATGATTATGAACAGGAACTGTGATTTGGTATAACCATGATCTTTGATGTTTCAGGTAAAGACAGGTGATGAAATTATTCTTCGTCCTGGGTGCGAAGAAAATTTATAGTCACAATTATGATTATGAGTTATTCATATGATTGTGGAAAGGAACTGTTGAGTGATGTTACAGGGATAAAACATTGTTGGTGGATTTTTAACATGGAGAAGATAATAGACTTTATAGTCTATTTGACTCTTCTAATGGATTGCTCGTTCCGCTGCAACTATGGTTGAAATTTTTATCATTTACCATATGTTCTAAATCTCTGATTTATTATTGATGAAGGCTATTGATAATTTAATTATCTTTAGTCATGATATTCTTTACTGAGCTAGTTGTGCTCACCTTTTTGCTTCACAATTCCTTTCAGGTAATAAGAGTGTAGCTGGGTCGAGCGGGGGTAACAAGGGAATAGAACGGTGGTCATCATTTAGTAGTTATATTTGGTGAAGAAAATAGGGTGAGGCGAACCCAACGTTGGAAGGGTGTTTTGTCACTATCATACAAGATGTCTAATGACATACAACCTCGTGTCATCATAAGACAGGGTTGTGCTCATCCACTTGCTGAGTATATCTATGGGCACTACCTATATAATCTTGGTGTTTGTTTGAAGTATAATTCTCAATTAGAGACAGTGGAGATAATGATAAGTCAAGAGAGACTCACCATTGGGAAGAATATGGTAGTAATCTTCTCATTTTTCTTTGGGGTCTATTGGGTCAACCAAGGATAATTCTGTGGCCATATGATATCTATCATAACCTAGACGCGTGGCCTCCCATGTACGAAGGTTTCCTTGAGCACTTCCCAAAGATTCTAATTTCTAAAACAGTTTTTGACTATACCTTTATGTAAGGTGTTATTGTGAGGTGATGTCCACGGTTGGAACATGAGTCACATTTGGTATATATTTGTATCCAAACTCACAGCATATGTGTTGTTGTATTTTGCACGACAATTGTTGTAATAAAGTTGTAGTTATTTTCTGTACCATGTATTTGACGACTCAGAATGGGTTGGATGGAATGGACCTATTTTGGGGTGTCACAGGTGGTATCAGAAGCTTAGGGATATGATCTTGGGGAGATCGGGAATACAACTAGGAGGGGAGAGATGAGTAAATCCTTCGCTTAGTGTATCTACCTAAGCTTATTGTTGGTCAGTCATAATATTGGATATTATGTGATATGTTAATTTGTTTAATTAACCTTGTTTATGGCAGTATTTGAGAATGGAGCTGAGGAAAGCTAATATGGAGTGAATGAGACTGTGAGGATACCTCTATCACTAACCGTGTAATTGATGTCAGACGAAGAAGAATTAGAGATATCATGTGTGAGTGAAGAATTGATAGTTACACCCAGATAGTCGCAGATGTAAAGCTGAGACTGAGGAAGAAGAGGCAGAAGACGTACAGAGGAGGTTATTAGAGTTATATATGATGATCAAAATGTGAATTTCAAAATCGTATTCATGAGTTAGAAGAGCAGGCAGATTAGAAGACCGACAGGGGTCGTGGAACAAAAGGATGATAATTTCAAGCTTGTGTGATCTCTGATATGTGATGTTGAACAGAAGCATTCTTTGGCGAGTATAAGATGATAAAAATAGAATCTGAGCTGAGAGAAGAAAAAACTGAACGAGTGAGAATAAAGTGATGCGTGGGCAAAAGCGCACGACACTGTGATATTGTGGAAAGAGATGTTCGATCTAAGAAGGCTAAAATAGATGATATGAATTTCTCTTTTTGGAAAGCAATTGGGAGAACCCACATCGAGTTTTGAATTACCATTACATAGCGCGGTCAACCTGATTTCGATATGGATCGAAGATTGATGATTCAGATCATGAATGAGGAGTACGAAGATGCAGTTGAGGGAGGAATATGTCCTATAGAAAGGTATATACCAACGGTATTGATGACGCCAAATGTGCTCCAGACAAGTCAAAGCGAGTAGTTCGTGAGGGATGGCGGTTGTCATGACTTCCCAACAATGAGGAACCCAAATGAAGTTATCATGGGAGATGAGCAAGGAGAAATCATGATGATCTGAGAGATAGAATCTGAAATAGAAGCCAAGGTATTCTCAACTCTTCGAAATACCAGGTACGTAAATTTCGGGGACGAAATTTCATAAGGAGGGGAGATTGTAAGACCCCGAATTTTATGAAATAAAAGTATTCAATTTTTCTTATATATTACTATTAGTAAATGGTTAAATTGATAAAAGTTTAAAGTTATGAATGAATATGATTTTTTTCAAAATAAGCAAGTGGTTATAAAATAATCATTGTTGTCGGGGAATATTCGTTTGGTCGTGGAATATTCTTTCTGTCGGGGAATATTCGTACGACGGCGCAGCTATTTGTGGGCCCCATAACAGAATAACTGTCGGGTGAAGAAAACGACAAATTTGAGTTTTTACCAAATAACGGCGTAGTTGTTACCGTTAACACTGTTGGAATACCCGGTGGTTAAAATACAGTAATACGCGTTATTGCACAGTAGCACACGGTATTGCATAGTATTTTTGAAATTATTGATTCTTACGTAAGAAGACACTACTCAATAATTGTTACAGTAATTACTGTTCAATATTTTATTTTATTGATTCAATAATTGCTACGTTGAAATTTTATTTATTGTTGTTTCAATAATTGTTGCTGCACAGTATTTCCCATTATCAGATCAATAATTCATATTATTTGAATAGTATTATTAGATAGCATTATTGGCAATGTCTAGAAAGTTCTGTCTAAGGAGAGGTTTGGTCATCTAATTGCGCGCCAGTAAGGAGAAATCCTTATTGGAAAGCCCCCTCTTTCCTGGGAACGGCCTGGTTGTCATAAATGTGATTCTGTAATATTATTTGTGAATAATTAATTATTGATTCATATGATAAGGAAATATTTATTTTATGTGGATATAAATGAGGATATATTTTTGTGGTTAAAAATGAAGGAGTTAATATGAGTTTTTATCAGTATTTTTGTCGGAATGGAGTATAAAAATTAGGGTTTTTGAGATATTTTGCGGGGTTATAATTTTTAATCCGACCGTTGGATCGTGGTAATTTTTGGATATGTTATACATATATAAGTTGAGTATATGTCCACAAATTTTGAACCGTTAAAAATGAACGTATGATTTATTATGAATTTTACGAGATGACTGGTTCAGAAATTGTTAAATTTTCGGAGTTTATCATTTGTGTTGAAAATTCTAGAATTGGTGGGCCCCACTTGTGGTTGGTGAAAAAATGTGCTGAATTATATTTTCAAATGTGGTGGGTGGGAATAGTAGCAGGTAAAGCCATCAGGTTGCAGGTCAAACCTACCAAAATTTTCCTATAAATAGAGGGCTAAGTTAGAATTGAAAATCACACCAGAAACATAAGCTTTCTCTCTTTCTCTCTCTATATTATGAAGCATATTTGTGAGTATTTAGATACTTTGAGAGTTGCTATTCAGTGCAAGTTTCCTTCGGCTTTGCATTCCAGTCAGAATACCTGCACTTTTACTTTGTAGGTAAGGGATATTAAGGAATTTTTAAGGGTTGTTATGATTTTCAGTTTCGTAATTTTTTTGATCTTCAAAAATTCTGAAAAAATTTGAAATGATATTTTGATGAGTTTTTCTTGATTGTGTCCAAAAATGGTGATTTTGGATGTATAGATTAAGAGTTATGAATTTTATGAGAAAAGACTATTTTAAAAGTAACCGCTTATAACTCCTTGTGGTTAACTCCAAAATTGATGAAATTTTTATTGGGAGTACATGTATATGATATAGTATATACTCTGTAAATTTCAGAATTTTTGGACAAAATTAAATTTTTGATAAATGTCTAAATATTCTGCTATTTTGGCCATATGAAAAATAGTAAATGACTTTTTAAAAATTCTGAGAAAAATATATGTTCACTATGGGACTATATTATGCTAATTCCAGAAAAGAAATATTTTTGGAACTGATTTGGTATTTTTCATAAAAAGGTCTAGTTATGAGTAAATGAATTAAATATGTTTTGTGAAGTAAGAAAATTGGAAATAGGATTTTATGGCTTGAGAATCCTATATGAGGTATATGCAGATTTTTGATGAGGGTTTTGATTATTGGTGATGAAATCTTATGAGTTTGGTATTTTAGAATGATTAAATGCATTATTTAGTAAAGTGTAAACAATTTAAATAAATTGTTTATAAGCTTAAGAAATATTATTCTTTCAATTCATTATACCGAAATATTGGTATGGATTTTATTGTAGGATTTCTACCTTTTTGGGTCGAGTTACTATTCATGAGTTACTATTCACGAGTTCTATTCACGAGAAAAATTGGTTTCTTTTTCTAACCAAATTATAGTTGAGATTATGAATATTACTCTTGAGATTAAAATATATGTATTGATTATATTAATTTTATTATCTCATATATAACATTTTTATAACCCTGATGTTGAAATTCTCTTTCACTAGAGTGTAAAGATGGGTAGATTATTGGTATGATCATGACTAGGTTCTCTTTGGCCTGTAGTGCAAAGTTGAATTGTGACTGGTATGATCATGACCATTGAATTTATAAGCTTAAGTGCAAAGGTGAATTGATCAACATGGTTATAATTATTGTTTATATAAATTCTGAAATGATTATATATTTCTTTGAGATATTAATATCTTTGGCCTGTAGTGCAAAGATGAAATATGATGAATATCTTTGGCCTGTAGTGCAAAGATGAATTGTTGATGAATATCTTTGGCCGTAGTGTAAGATGACTTGTTGTTGAATATCTTTGGCCAGTAGTGCAAAGATGAAGATGTTGAGATAAACATGACCAACTGGTGATACAAATGAATGTCTTTGGACGTAGTGCAAAGATGAAGTTATTTGTATGATTATAAACAGGAACTGTGTATTTGGTATAACCATGATCTTGATGTTTCAGGTAAAGACAGGTGATGAAA